>CM038797.1:70772982-71290482 GCA_021764765.1 Vicia sativa | reverse complement strand
TGGAACACTATCATAGCAGTCTCCACGAATATCATAGACGAAGACTATCTAGTGATCATGGAAAATTTAAGACTATTATATCAAGCTTGAGTGGACAAACTGAGCCTTCTGGTCAGTTGGCTGTACTTACTGAGCTCTGCGAAGTTTTGTCGTTTTGTACAGAGGGTTCACTCTCCAGTATGACTTCAGACCTGTTATCACCATTACTTGTAAAGCTAGCAAAGCATGAGAGTAATCCGGATATAATGTTGTTTTCTATAAGGGCTATCACTTATATATGTGATCTGTATCCTCGATCAGCTGGTTTTCTTGTTCGTCATGATGCTGTTTCGGCTTTATGTCAAAGATTACTGACGATCGAGTATCAAGACGTAGCTGAACAGGTAATTGGTACTTCTTTGTTTGTAAGATATGTTTTTCTTGTATTGTTTTTTATAGACAGTAAGGAATATAAGTTATTATTATTGTATGTATACAGTGTCTTCAAGCATTGGAGAAAATATCGCGAGAACAACCACTTGCATGCTTACAGGCCGGAGCAATCATGGCTGTTTTAAATTATATCGATTTCTTCTCAACAAGCATACAGGTAAGCATCTAATACGAAGGCATCATCTTCATAAGTATTCACTGTTTATTTTTCGTTCAAAAATTTATAGTCAACAATTTTTTACCATTTAAAGTCATTAGAGGAGTGAAAAATAACTCATTTTACTTATCTCTTTTCCTCTCAGAGAGTTGCTCTTTCTACTGTGGTGAACATATGCAAGAAGCTTCCTTCAGAAAGCCCCACACCTTTCATGGAGGCTGTGCCAATATTATGCAATCTTCTTCTATATGAGGATCGACAGGTGCCGATGGATGGACTTTAGATATTATACTTTTGTATTTGTAATTTGCTTAAATTCCTTCTTTGTATTGTTTACTGAAGTAATAATGTACTTTCACAGCTTGTTGAGAACGTTGCTACCTGCTTGATCAAAATTGTTGATCGAGTTTCTCCTTCCTCAGAAATGCTGGATGAGCTTTGTAAGCAGGGATTGATTCAACAGGTCACACATCTTTTAAGTATAAATGGCCGAGCGTCTCTATCCCCATTAATTTATAATGTAAGCAATTTTTCTATGCTATTTTCATATCCTATATTTCTCCATTTTTAATATGCGTGAACTTTGATGTTATGAAATTATGAATCTATTATTTTGCTTGACAGGGATTGATAGGATTACTTGTCAAAATTTCATCGGGATCAGTCGTAGCCTTCAGGACTTTGTATGAGCTAAATATAAGCAGCATATTGAGAGAGATATTATCTGCATTTGACCTTTCACACGGTGTATCAACTTCACAACTTGTTGGTGGACACTGTAATCGGGTATGAGGCTTGGGTTTGTCTCTGTTATTGTCTTCTACTGGTGTGTAGCTAGAGTTTCATAAGTTTTTTCATACTGTAATCAGGTATGAGACATGGATTATAAAGCGGAATTTATTAGTATAGTCATTTTATTCTGACGAGTCTAGTAATTGGCAGAGGGCGATTTTTTCATATTGGTAGGAAGTCTTACCTTACTTTCTTAAGAGTCACAACTCAAACATGTGAGATCTTAGTCACATGGCAGCAAAAAAGTAATTCATTTGGAACAGCGTATTAAGTTGGGAAGTCTTTATGGTCCAACTTAACATTATTATAAGGAAATTGAGTGAAAAATGTATCTATAAGATTTCAAAAACTCATTGAAATATAATTCTTGCTGAATACAGCGATGGATTGCTTTATTCTGTTTCAAATTTATGTTATTCAATTTCATTTTGAACGTCTTTAATTCATGACACAAACTACTAATTATGTTTGATTATCATCATTTCATAACTTCATCACACATTTTTAATTCTAATCGATTTGGTGGATTGAATGATTCATTTTTATCACTGGCCAGTTCCATATGTGTACAGTTTTAATATATAAATATCTGATAGACTTCTGTAATTTTGTGGAACAGTATAAATGTTCTATTAATTTTCTTATGAAAACGCTTATGGTACGAGTTATATTCTACCTGTGCAATAAAGCATTTGGAGTTAAAATGATTATTTTGGTAGCAATTGTTGACTTTTAATCTTAGTATTTGTCTAGTAGTGTTTCAGTCTGAAACAAAGAGATGTTCTTATTCTAATTGGTTCTTGTTTGTGTGATTTGTGAGAATTCTTTTATTGAACATTGTGAAAGGGTTATTTGTTGTTTATGGACTTGCTAGGTATATGAAGTACTCAAATTGCTGAATGAACTTCTCCCTGGCCTGGATAAAGATCAGAGTAATCAACTATCATTGGACAAAGAATCCTTCCTAGCTAATCATCCAGATCTTCTGCAGAAGCTTGGGATGGATGTGTTTCCCATGTTAATCCAGGTTAGTTGATTTTCTTATAGTTAACCCAATACTCTTCCGTTTTTATTACAATTAAATGTCTATCTCATCTTTACGCAGGTGTTTAATTCTGGTGCAAGTTTATATGTTTGTCATGGATGTTTATTCATCATGTACAAGTTTGTTTGTTTGACCAAATCTGATATGCTTGTGGAGCTGCTTAGGAATGCCAATATTTCAAGGTGAAGGAGGCTTTCTTATCCTTTGAGTTGTGATATTATTTATATTTTGTTAAAGGTATTGACTTTATCTGGTTGATGTGACAGTTTTTTGGCTGGAGTATTCACTCGGAAGGATCATCATATGCTATTGTTAGCCTTACAGATTGCTGAGATAATCCTTCAAAATTTTTCTGATATTTTCTTGAAGTTATTCATAAAGGAGGGTGTCTTTTTTGCCATTGAGGCACTCTTAAAACCAGAAAGATCATCACAATTGGTGTACCCAGTATTTAGCGGCATTCAGATGTCGTTAGACTCTAGTCAAAGGTCTGCTTCTAGAGAGGTTCTCAAGTGTCTATGTTACACATTTTCATCTGCCCAGTCTTCTACATCATCTGAAGCCAGAAAGTGCAAACTCGACAAAGACTCTGTTCATAATCTGGCAGAGCATATTAAAGCAAAATACCTAGCACCTGAATTATATGATTCTGAGAAAGGATTGACTGATATTTTGAAGAATCTCCGAGCATTGTCTAATGATTTGTTGAGCATGTCTACTGATGAAGGTGCTCTTGCTGCGCAAGAAGAGAAAATCAATAAGGTGCTAGATCAAATTATAGACAAGCTTATTGGCAAGGAAGAAGTTTCTACTTTTGAATTTATTGAGAGTGGAGTTGCAAAAGCACTTGTTAATTATTTATCTCTTGGCCATTATATGGGGGAAAACAAGTGGGTGCATGGTGTTTGTGGTCATAATGCTGTCATAGAAAAACGGTTTGAGGCGTTAGCTAGTGTATGCTCAAGTACTTTTCAGCCTCTCTCTGGTGACACACCCCTTTCTGTATTAATCAGGAATCTGCTGAGTGCGCTGACTTCATTGGAAGCTTTCCCTATTGTGCTGAGCAATGTACAAAAAGTGAGAAATTCATTTGCTACTGTTCCTAATGGATGTTGCATTCCTTATCCTTGTCTGAAAGTCCGATTTGTCAAGGGAGAGAAAGAAACTTACTTGAGTGACTGTTCTGAGGATTTTTACTGTCGACCCTTTTTCATCTTTGCACTCCATTGAAAGATATATGTGGCCAAAGGTCAGCAAGAAAAATGAAGAGCATACAAGCCTACCGTCCAGTCAAGTAGTGTTGCAACCAGAAAGTCCACCGCTTCAACTGCCATCAAATACAAGTTCCTGTCTTGATGAAATTCAAGCAGTCAATTTGAATGCTGGGGAATCATCTTCTTCTGGAATTCAGGTTTTACTCTTGTTTCTAGTTTAGATTATAATGAAGAACATTCTTGTATGTTATCTGTATCAAACTACGTTTATAGTTATGTTACTCTTTTGCATATGCATTTGAAATTTTGTGTCTTATCTAACAGGTTGCAGAAGAAGAAATGCATTTTGTTGCAGAACCAAACTCAAAACTTGAAAGAGAGCATCTTTCATCTTGTAGCAACAAAGCTGCTTGCAAACTTATTTTTTACCTTGAAGGACAACCTCTAGATCATAAATTGACTCTATATCAGGCAATTCTTAGCCAAGTAATAAAACAAAATGATTCTGGAATTGGTGCGAAACTGTGGAGTAATGTGCATACATTGACATATAAAACAGATTTGAAACCTGAGGATATAATGCCTTCGGATTGTCATTCTTCATCTCAAGATTTCTCTCATGATAAAGTTTTGGCACTTTATCAGCATAAAGCTTTTTTATCAGGCATGTTCCATGGTGAACTTGTTTCTGATTTGGAGAAGTCAAGTCCAACTTATGATATTCTATTTCTTCTTAAAAGCTTGGAAGGCATGAACAGATTTATATTTCATCTTATGTCACGTGAAAGAATTTGTGCTTTTGCTGAAGGTAAAGTTGATAATCTGGATAGCCTAAAAATAACAGTTCCTACTGCCCAACTAAATGAATTTGTAAGCAGTAAGTTGACAGAGAAGCTGGAGCAACAAATGAGGGACTCTTTGGCAGTCTGCACGGGCAGTATGCCTTTATGGTGTAATCAGCTAATGGCTTCTTGTCCATTCCTATTCAGTTTTGAAGCAAGATGCAAATACTTCAAACTGGCAGCATTTGGTCAGCCACGACTATCACCTCACATGTCTTACCATAACTCTGAAACAGGAAGTGATAGGAGACTGGGCCATGGTGTATCACCTCGAAAAAAGTTCTTAGTTTACCGCGACCGAATCTTGGAGTCTGCTACACAAATGATGAAACTACATGCCAGTCATAAAGTGGTTCTTGAAGTGGAATATGATGAAGAAGTGGGAACTGGTCTTGGACCAACTTTGGAATTTTATACCTTGGTGTGTCAGGAGTTGCAAAAGTCTGGTTCAGGCATGTGGAGAGAGGATGCTTCTTTACATACCCTCAAGACAAGCTTGCAGGCTGGGGAAACAGGAATTTATTCTTTGTACGGATTATTTCCTCGCCCATGGTTGTCAACGCAAGATGCTTCTGGCGGCATACAATTCTCTGAAGTAACAAAGAAATTTGTTCTTTTAGGCCAAGTTGTTGCTAAAGCACTTCAAGATGGAAGGGTCTTAGATCTCCACTTTTCTAAAGCCTTCTATAAACTTATTCTTGGAAAGGTAATTGATTTTGTGTGCAATTAATGAACTTCACATGAGCTTGCAACATGTAGTAAGATGTATAATGAGAGGGCCACTATAACTGACTTGCTCTCTTTATTTGCTTATAATCTTTCTTTTTAGGAACTTTATGTCTACGACATACAATCTCTTGATCCTGAGCTTGGTAGGGTGCTGCATGAGTTTCAAGCTCTAGTTAACAGGAAAAAAAAATTGGAATCGGTCTATGGAGGGAATTCTGAGTTGGAACAAGGACTAAGCTTTCGAGATTCCAGAATTGAGGATCTTTGTCTTGATTTTACTCTTCCCGGGTATCCTGATATCGTTCTTGCTTCAGGGTCTGACCATTCCATGGTAAAATATTGCTTGATATTTTGCATTGCAATTTTTGTTTTAACACTTTTGTTGCCACAATTTAAAACTTAAATATTTCCATCCTTTTGGCAGGTAAATATGAGAAACCTGGAGGATTATGTTTCACTTATTGTCGATGCATCCGTGAAGTCTGGAATTTCAAGACAAGTGGAAGCTTTTAAATCTGGCTTTAATCAGGTATGTTTACTTTGTCTTGATAATAGTTGAAATGTATTAACACAAGAACCTTTTTGATTGTGTTATATTCACTGTCACTATAGAAGTTGGATAGAATTGCATCTAAAGAGTACCGAAAATCCCAAAAAGTGGGGGTTTACTGACCGCCGTCCCACAAAAGTTGTCATAGTAGGCTGTTTCACTCAAATTAAGGAGAAGTTATATATTAGCGAAAGAGAATAACAATGTAAAGAACAATTGCTTGGGAGTTATGCCACATACTATAATTAGAAGAAAAAAAAAGTTTAATGTTATAATTGAAAATGGCAATTATTTTGGGACAATTGTTTTTGCAAATGTAACAATTATTATGAGACAGAGGGAGTACATGATAAACAAAATGAATATGGGCTTGAAGCTAACTCCTATATATGAGAAACTATATATAAGAAACTGTTTTGTCTGTTTGAATAATTTGACTTAATAGAAGACTAAAATCCACAAACTTTTTACTATAATGTGTTATCTGCCGTTGTTTAGAGTTCCTTCATTTTGTGGTCTTGTTTAGAATTTGAGGTCTATGATTAGCTGTTTTGGTGTTTAGAATTTTATAATTTTTGCCCATGTTCCTAGAGTCATTGCACATAGCTGCTAAAATTTATTGCTCATTTTTGTGTTTGATGTTGGCATCAACCTCAAATTTTTTTAAAAACTTGTAGGTTTTTCCCATTGAGCATCTCCAGATTTTCTATGAAGAAGAGCTTGACCGTATACTCTGTGGAGAGAATGATTCTTGGGCTGTATGTGTAACTTAATTTAATCAATTTGTATATATGTCTTTTTCTATTTAAGCAAAACGGAAACAAATTTTTGTTTAAAAAAAGGTTTAATTATACTAATGCCATGTTAGCAGATCAATGAGCTGTCGGATCACATTAAGTTCGACCATGGTTACACTGCTAGCAGTCCTCCCATTGTTAATGTAAGCATACGTCTAATTCTAGATATTCTTTTGATCTTGTTTTGAATCATTTTATCTTTTTGACTGAATCTCTGTCATTGAGGACTCAGTTGTTGGAAATTATCCGAGAGTTTGACCATGGACAGCGACGAGCATTTCTCCAGTTTGTGACCGGCACACCCCGGCTTCCTCCAGGAGGATTGGCATCTCTCAATCCAAAGTTGACTATTGTCCGAAAGGTGTATAAATTATATTAATGTGCCCATTTTTCACCACGATTTTTACACTTAAATGTCCTTTTTCTTTGTAACATCTTATATTTTTGTGTTCAACAGCATTGTAGCAACCAAGCAGACACAGACCTACCAAGTGTGATGACATGTGCTAATTACCTTAAGCTACCTCCTTATTCGTCAAAAGTACCTTATCGGTTTTTTCTGTTTTAAACTCTTTTAAACACTTGAAACAAATATTAGAAAAAAAAGATCTAATATTTTCTGATGTTCATTGAATTTCAGGAAAAGATGAAAGAGAAGCTCTTGTATGCCATTACAGAGGGTCAAGGATCTTTCCACCTTTCATGACTTCGGATTTTGAAGGTGTAATTATTAGGGTAATTGATAGTTAATGTAGATAAGGCTGTTAATTAGTTGCTGAAGTTACTGGAAGTGCTGGTCACATCAAGTTACTTACTTGGGGACAAAGCTTATGTCTTCACTGACTACAATTGTTGGGGGGTGTATATAGAGCTTGCTGATAGTTAGTTGTTTTTGTTTTTGGATTGTGTCCTCTGTATAGAAACAGAGGGCAATTTAAGTGAGACCATACTTTGATATTTTTTGTACAGTATTTTGTATTGGGATATCTGGCTGTTACTTTATTATATCATATTTTCTATGAAATTTAGCTCTACTTTGTTATTGATTTATTTATGCATTGTGACTGCAAAATAAACTCTAAAGAACCGTGTCTTGAAAATTTAACCTAGCAGATACTAGGTAGTAGCTACATTATGTTTAATTGAACACTTGATCCTAGTTAATGAAATGTTGTCATGTTGAGGAGCTTTGCTAAAAGTTGTTAGTAAAATGCAATTGAAAATTGAGTATAGTACTTTTAGGGTTTCCTACACTCTATGTAGTGATCACACGCTATGAAAACTCGAAAATATCCTTCGGGACGTTCGGAGATCGAAATCTGAACGCATTTATTATACAACAAATCACTTCATCAGAGAGAGAGAGAGAGATATCTCATTTTTGCCAAAAGAAAAATATGGATTTCAATCTTCGGATGTACCCTCAATGATTGGAGATTGAAATTCAAAAACACCAAGTGGAAAAATGAATTTTACATTATCTTGCACGAATGAGAGTCTTCATGATCATAACGCCAATATTGAAAAACCTTACCAAAATCTCCTTCCATTCTCATTCAAGATTTTTACTTGCAAACAACATTCTACAGTATTTTGACATTAAAAAGGTACGATAGAAGTTAAAATTACAGGTAATGTACATGTATTCCATTGATCATTGATGAGAAACCCCATGAGACAAAATTGCTTTTATATAGTCCATATTGATCTAAAAAATTATATAAATATGCATTATATGTTGTTAAGAAAAAACACACTAGAATGAATAGTGTGTCACATTTGTTTACGAGGTCTCCTTTTGAATTTAGGCTAACAAAGATACCCCTCTTTTAGTTCTAAAATCCAAAAATGAAACTTTTTTGCACTACTCAGACAATCGAAAAATGGTTAAGATTAAAGACTATTACTTTCAATTGATAACGAAGGAATGCTGAAGTTCAGTAAGTTTGAGCAGAAGAAGGATACATATGTAACATTTCATCGTTACACAACTAAGAATCCAATTGAGATGGATGCGAAAATTGCAAGATCGACCAACAATATTTTAAATATGTTGAAATATTATCAGCTATTTGATGATGATGATGAAAGAACATGTTATATTTAGATTAAGAAAGATCTATGTTATATTATGCATTTTGTGTACGTGACAAAAAAGATTTATGTTAAGTTATGTTATTCTTTATCATTTTTCGAAAAGTGTTTATGTTTTTTTTACGATAATAGGGTAGAATTTTGATTTTGAATTTCGGACAAACTCTTTAACTTTGTTTTCGTCTGGTTTTGAGATTAGGTGCTATTGTGGTGCGTCCAGGTTTCAATTTCCACAATTTGTTAATTCAATAAAATTTAAAATTCTGACATACTTACCTATGATTTTACTTGTTTTAGAGAAAAATTGTTGTGTATTTGGTGCACTAGGATTTCGAAATTCGAATTCTAAAGATATATTTAGAATTTTGGCAGGGTATGTGAGTAAGGCATGAGGTGTAATGAGTAAAATCTTTACATTTAAATATTTTTCCTGAATAATCTATTTACAATAAAAACCCAATGTTCTTAAGGTATTTTAGTAAATGTAACTATGCAAGCAATGTTTTAAGGGTGTTGTTCATTACACCCCATGCAATGAACACATGCCTTATAGAAATCCTAAAATACCCTTCATATATTTCAAATTTAAAATTCAGATGTACCCAGTCTACAACAAAATCGGATCATGATTAAGGCATCTCAATTTTGTCAAAAATTAGTTTGGATTTCAATCTTCGTATTATTGGTCCGATTTCAATCTTCGGATTAATTTCATGGCAATATTTTACACCTTTTGAAAGTAAGTTAAATTTTTTAAACATTTTTTAATAAACTACCAATATAAGTCATTTATAAATCAATCTCAAAATAAATCATACAATAGTGGGGTCTCTGCATATACTTTGCATATACCCAAACTGCCGCAGGACTCACTAAGGTAGATGGGGCTACATAAGTCGAGACCAACAAACCAACCATTCATAGCACAATGTTATCACCTCCAAGGGTCGCGTATCACGATGATTGGTGTGCACTATCTAGCAAATATCATCTGGCACGATGTAGTCAAGAGTAACTCGAAATGGCTCAGTCACATGATTTCCTCTGTGGAAAAACCCCAAAGTAGTTTTCCACATATGCCTAGTCGACAAGACATGAAAAATACTGGCAGATCCATGTTTGAAAATGGTTCAAATGAAATATTAATAACAATGTAGCATATATATTACGATGTTAATACCATTATAAGTGCATAAAAATTATCGTAAATAGATAGTTGTTTCCTATCAACTGTCGAGTCTTCCATAAATTACCCTCAACTAGTTTATAGTAGAGGTATACCAAACAAGAAATTTTGTAATTGTATCTCAAAGTCAAAGAAATACCTGAGGTAAATAACATTGACATAGGTCACACTTTTGTCCATAAAAATGGAAGTATCGATACAAATCAAAAGGTATGATCTGAATACACATGCTCTGTTGCATGCAACACATGCATCATCACCATTAGCATCCACAACTGCAATCGGGTGGTGCTCATACAAATCTAATAAGAATGAAACCTAGCATGACATCCTTTGGTGTCATCTAACCCCTATTGGGCTTTTCCTAGGTCAACTCGAAAATAAGTCACCATCGTGTTTAGTGCATAAGGTTTGCTGGTTTTGGAGTAGTTTAAGAATTCTCATAATTGAAAGATTTAGAAGGCATGATACATCATCAAGTGTGATGGACATCTCACTGATCGAAAGATGAAATTAAGACGTCTCTGCGTGTCATCTCTCCACAAAAGAAAACAATAAGCCATAATTAATATAACCAAAAATAGTTCTGCATAAATCCTGAAATCCAGATAGTTGTATGACATCTAAAGTTATGGCTCATCAGGCTACACCAACTTTACAATCTTTCTACCATGGTTGATACATTTTAATATGCCACAGTATTGCATAAAATAAATGCATCCATCGTCAAACAATTCAAATATTATTACACAAATGTTTAAAATAGTAATCAAAGATGTATGCTATCTCTTCCTTCCATGTGTGTCAGACAATGGTCTGAACACAAAGGAATTAACGAAAGGTTTGAGGGGCCTCCTAGGAAACCCTTCTGGTTATCTGGGGCTGCATGAACTTCTAGGGTATGCGGGAACACATGAATTTGGAAAGACTTCAAACACTTAAAGCAAGGCAGTCCAGGACAAACATAACTGAAACAATGGAGTAAACTTCAGATATGTGCAATGCAATATATTAAAAATGTGATAAGCTTCAATGCAATAAATAAAATATTTGAGAATGCATGAGAAATGATGGAGCTGAATTTGTGAATGCAAATGTGGAGAAACTTTTTGCTTATCTATTTTTGGTCTTTTGCAGAAATGAAAATGGAAAGGGAGGGTTATAGACTCGAGTTAAGTTAAACATCAATTTCTAAATTCCAATCTACATAAGTAATCCAAACATTAGAATCCACATTAATTTGAAAACATGTGGTTAGGCATGTGTGTGATGCGTTAGACGCGTTAGGAGTTTAATCTCCATAATTTACTATACAGATTTTAAAATCAGATTTTATTCTTATAATTTTGACGTGTTTAAGAGATGATTTATTGTTTATTAAGTACATCCAAATTTTAGAATATCGATTAGAAATATATTTTCAAAATTTCACAAAAATGTCTTAATAATTTATAAATGCAATTTTAATCTTATCTAGTGATCTTTTAAATTATTGACTGAGTAGGAACGACCTCTCAACAACTTGTAAGAACATAAATGAGATTATAAAAAATTTCATTGTTCTAACATCTACAACCAATTTATCAAAATTTATTTTCATACTGATAAATTAGAAATTAAAATTTTTCAAATATATCTCCATGCTAACAAATTGGAACATCAATTCCCTTATCAACTCAGTAGAATACTTGCTCTAACAAAATAAAAGTATTTGACTGATACATGATTACTGATATTTTGGCTCTCTCAAATAGATGTTAAGAATGATGTCATAGCACCAAACAGAATGTCAAGACAAATGTTAAGACATCATGTCCCTGACACGATAATTTATAAAAGTTATGAATTATACATAAAGTAAATTGCAGAACATAAATAATACAATCAATTGTTAACCTAAATCAGTGCAACATCATCTACTATAGGGGCATCTAATCCAGGAAGGAAATCCACTATGATAGTATTAGTCAAAGCTAAACAACCCTAGTTTGCAATTTATCACCTAATAACTACTTATGAAACTTCTAACTAGAAACCTTATAGATATAAGAACCCCTCTCACTTTCCACAATCGCCTCGGTGATAAAAATAAAAGACTAAAACAGAAGAACACACTTCCAATTAAAACACAATACACTATTTGCTTAAAAGCTCATGAGTAATTGACAATGAACAATGAACAATGAACAACCAGCCAAACTCTATACATCAAACATGATACATGATGGACATATAAAAACAAAACACACTTGAAAAACTCTCAAACCCTAAGACTCTTGAAAACTAAACTTCCTCTTATTTTTTTCTTAAGTTCTTCTCAACATTAGGTTTTTTATATATAAACTCCTCAACAGCCCATGGGCTTTGAAATCTTCATCCAATTTGTTGTTGATCCACATGTTGAGGGCTACACCAATTATGTAGAAAAATCTCCTTGAATCACGAAACAAAAAATCACAAGTTTCCTAAATTGTCTTAACATCCAATTTTAGAAAGTTGTGCACATTTGGAGATAAAACCATTTATTCCAAAAATAACCTTCTGGGCTTGCACAGGTATGTGATATATATCCATAGGAAATCTCACAAAATTAAATCTGAACCTTCCAGAAGCAATAACAACACCTGCGGTGACAGTTGGTCAAGATGTCATGACATCTTGCTCAACATCTTTCTATGAAATATGTTTTATCAAAATTGTTGCTAATTTTAAAATCACAAACCTAAAAATCTCCCCATTTGGAAAATTTTGGCTCAAACAACCTTTGCACAATAAATCTGGAGATGAGGAATAAAACCACAAACTAAATCACGAAACACAAGCTACATAAAATACATGTAAACTTTGTGAAAACTGCAAATAGAAAACATCATAGATAAATGCATCTACAGAGAGACCCAACCTCACACACAAAACTCCAAAAATCTCCAAAGATCATATGTTAGGACATGTGGTCTGACATCACATCAACACAATCAAAAACAACTCCAACACAACACAACATAAATGATCAGCACAAGAGCACCTTACTTAGCAGCTTCATACATGACCATTAACCTCCATATCACACATAATCAATACTCCCTCTAAAGGGAACAATCAAATAAACATGAACTATCCAAGTTCACACATCTGAGGCACATACAACAAAATAAAATAAGCCCCGCAAACACTTAAGAGAAAGCATAGTTCTCCATAAAACACTTTAGGAAAAATGTTAGGATATTTGGTTTAACATCATGCAGACTCACTCACATCAGTAGTAGCATCAGAAACAATTCCCTTAAGCACCAAATTAAGCATGACAGGCAATCATGCTCCCCCTTAAATAGTTGCATACATGAAAAGCAACAAAAAAGACTACTCTCCCTAAATAGTAGTATATTCCTAACCAAAATGTCAATCAACATGTAAGGACATTTAACATGACATCAAGACAAACACAATATACCAAGCCACCAAGCTAAACACACAATTTAGTCCCCATTTTTAGCAAAAAAAAGAAGACAAAAGTAGAGTAAATACACAATAAACATGGAATCACATATGCAAACAACTATAATCAACAGATGGAAGCACAAAATTCATTCAAGCATAATCAACAGATGGAAACATAAACAACTTGATGGAAACACAATACTAGTTGGAAACAAACATTCATAATAACATTCAGATGGAAACATAAACATATTGATGGAAGAACCCACATCTTAGATGGAATCACACATTTAATTGATGGAAACAGAGATTTGATGGAAGCACGCAATAGGTGGAAACACAAAATTAGTTCATCTTCAGGTGATCTACCTTGTCAAAAATCCTTTTGTGCTTCTTTTTGCTGTCACATGTTTTAGGCATGTTGACACTGAATTCCCTTTCCACTACCTTAGAACATGTCTTATGTAAACCAACCTTTTGTTCTTGCAGCGATCTTTTGTTCTATCCTTTGACAACTTTAACACTAGCAATTTGCTTAGGTATATCATGCATCCAAAAATAGATGAAAGATATAGTACCTATTGCATTCCTTCACACCTATAATTGCTATAACTCCTCAATAATGTAGGTTCCTAGCTCACTCCTTATGTTATCAAATTTATTTGCATATAAGCCTTTGGTAAACATACAATCAGTTGTTTCTCAGTGTCCACATGTTCTAGAGTAACAACCTAGCCTTCAACAAGATCCCTGATAAGTTGATTATGACGGTCAAAGTTCTTGTTCCAACTATGTTAAATGAGATATTTGATAGAATACAGATCTTCACAATGTAATGTCATGACATCCAACTTAATATTATATTCCTTCATTATTTGTTTCAGCCACATTAGTTGAGAGAAGCTATTTGTTGTTCCACCATATGCAGCTTCAACAATAAACCAAGAAGCACATATTTTCTTCTTATCGAAACAGGAAATCATATTGTTTCTTAAGAAGAAACTATTAGAACAATATTTGGTTCTACAATTATGTCTATGAGTTTTTATGATAACAAAGAGTATGTTTGAGTGAACAATTTTGTTACTCTAATGTATGTTGTATTTTTAAGAATAAACAAACAAGATTTTGCTTCTGATGAATGGCGTGGCCCAAACACTAAAAGAGAAAATTCTCCGCTTCTAAGCTACATAGATTCTAATGAACAAGTAGCTAGAAAAGCTTCAGAAGGCTCTAAAGCTAAGTTACTCTGATACGACCGTCTGAAGAAACTAGTCAGAAGATTTAAAGACAGAAGTGCTACTTATGTCAAGATGTTGAAGACTTAAGTTTCATAAGACAAAGGGTTTTGAAGACCAAGTGCTTGAAGACTCTGAAGACGTGGCTCTAAAGATTCTAAAGACTTGAAGTTCTTCTGAACTTATGTTACTATGCAAGGTTACAAGACCAAGTGTTGAAGACGTGGTTATAAAGACTCTGAAGACTTGAAGTTCTTTTAACCTTATGTTACGATACAAGGTTCTTCAAAACAAAGTGTTAAAGACTCTGAAGAGCAAGATATGAAGACTCTGAAGACTTGAAGTTTTGATTAACCAAGATGTTAGATTATCTCCTCTTACTCATGCTTGCAGAAGCCTCTGAAGTATAGAAGGTTAGAAAATAACGTTAACATGGTACAGTAGTACATGGTACAAACAAACGTTTTATTCCACTACCATGAAGGACGGACGTTGCGTACAATCATGTCCCCCACGTTCTTTCAAGCCACCACAAGTTTCATATTTCCAAATTTACCCTCCAACGGTTACATCACATGCATATCACTATATAAGGCCTTGAAGACTTGAAGAAACAACTGCTAATTCACGACGACACTCTCTATGCTTAAACATTATTTTTCTTTGTAAAAAGCTAAAAATTATTTCAAGTCATTGTACTAAATTTTTTTTTACATATCAGCTTGTGTAGAAGTATATTTACTTGTAAAAAAACTTGTTATCAAACTGTTGTTTGATTATTCCTTGAGAGGCAAGTTGGGCTATCTTCTCAAGAAGTCTAGGACAATTAGTCTTAGAGGTTGTTAGTCACACACAGTTGGTGTGTGCAGGTGTTAGTCACTTCCAGTTGGGTTGTGCAAGTGTAATAATCAGTTGGATTATTGGATTAAGTCCTCGTTGGAGAGAGGCAAATCACCTCGGAAGGGTGGACTAGAGTAGCTTGATGTTTCAAGTGAACTAGAATAAAAATACTGTGTTATTTATTGCTTTCTTAGTCTTTCAATCTTAATCAAAAGAAAAAGATTTTCAAGGGGATTGTTTATAGAAGAAAAGTTTTCAAAGTATAAAACCCAATTCAAACCCCTTTTTCCTGTGTTTTCCGCACCTTCAGTTGGCATTAGAGCTCCATTTCTGAAGTGATAAAAAGGTTGGATTTTTATCAAGAACCTAACAATGTTTAGTACCAATACAGCGTGTGAAAAACAACAATGGTTGCTCGCAACAATGTAGTTGTTATTGCTTTTGATCAAGAAAGAGATTGTTATAGTTCAAAACCTCCGATCTTTGATGGAGACAGATTTGACTATTGGAAAGACAAGATAAGAAGTCATCTTCTTGGATTTGATATAGATCTATGGAATATTGTAGTTGATGGCTACACCTACCCAGTATTTGAAGAAAGAAGATAAATTCCCAAAAGCGCCTTGACAGACGCTCAGAAGAAGATGTACAAGAACCACCATAAAGCAAGAACAATCCTTCTAAGTGCAATATCTTATATAGAGTACAAAAATATCACAGAGATTTGCTAAGTTTATCTTTGATTCTCTTCAGTTGAATCACGAAGGAAATTCTCAAGTCAAGGAAACTAAGGCGTTGGCGTTAATTCAGAAGTATGATGCCTTTAGAATGGTGGAAGATGAGTTAGTGGAAATGATGTTTTCAAGATTTTAGATGGTTGTTGCAGGACTCAGAGTTCTGGACAAAGGATACACTACTACAGATCACGTTAAAAAGACAATCAGAAGTCTGCCTGTCAAATGGAGACCCATGGTAACTACTTTGAAACAGGCGAAGGATCTAAACAACACCAGTCTTGAAGAACTCATTAGTTCTTTAAGAAGTCATGAGATTGAGCTTCAACAAGATGAGCCTCAAAAGGGAGGAAAATCCATCGCTTTCAAGTCCAAGTCTAAGAAGACAAAGGCTTATCAAGCAATGGAGGAATCAGAAGAGTCTGAAGAAGACTCAAATGAAGATAAACTATCTCCGATCTCTAGAAAGATAAACAAACTGTGGAAACACAAACAGAGTAAGTTCAGAGGATCAAGAAGATATAAGGGTAGGCAAGAGTCTACATCTAGTCAAGGAAAAGGTTCTGAAAAGGAAGTCAATTGCTATGAATGTCGAGAATCTGGATATTATAGAAATGGTTGTTCTAAGCTTAGAAGAGAAAGAAAATCTAAGAAGGTATTCATAGAAAAGATAAGACTCAAAACAACATGGGATGATTCAAATTCAGAGGAAGAAGAATCTGATGAAGAACATGTCAATATAGCTCTTATGGAAAAGACCATAGTCAACAAATTTGATAACGAGTCAGACTCTGATGATGATAGACAGGTATTTCTTTTTCCTTTTATGTTAAGATTCTATTGTATCACTATTAAAAACACGGAAGGAAAACTTCTAAACACAAATATATTGCACATAGCCTACACATCTATATTCTGCACAGTGATCCAAAGGTGCCAAAACGTCTAGAAAGACTAACAAAAAAGGACCTAAGTGTGGGTACCTAAGAGTCAAGTTATTCATGTGCAGATATCATTGACGACTTGAACGAAACATCAATTTTGGTATATGGACAGTGGATGCTCACAACACATGACTGGAGATAGGCACATGTTCCAAGAATTGGAACTTAAGTCTGGAGGTGTTGTTAGTTTCGAAGGAGACCAGAAGAGCAAGATCATTGGCTCTGGAATAATTGGTAACCATAAACTTCCTTCTACCAATAATGTGTTACTATTTGAGGGTCTAATGCATAACTTGTTGTCAATTAGTCAAATTAGTGATAACGGTTACATTAGTCAGAAAGATGGATTTGTCTTGTTCAATGGAAAGAGGAAAAACAATATTTATAAAATTTGTTTATCTGAGTTGAAAAACCAAAATGTAAAATGCCTTATGTTTGAGAGTAGTGGGTCTGGCATAGACGTCTGAGACATGTCAGATTGAGAAGAATATCTCAACTGAACAAGCTAAGACTTGTCAGAGGCCTACCCAATCTGAAGTATGCTTCAGATGCTCTTTGTGAAGCGTGCCAGAAAGGAAAATTTTCTAAAACTTCCTTTAAAGCTAAGAAAATTATTTCTACCTCTTGTCCATTAAAAGTTATTCTTGTTGACTTATTTGGACCAATGAAAACTACATTTGTTAGTGGAAAGAAATATGGATGGGTCATCATAGATGACTATAGTCACTGGACATGGGTTAATTTTTTAAAACACAAAGATAAGTCACACTTTGTGTTTGCTTCCTTCTGCTCTCAAGTGTAGAATGAAATGAATTGCAAAATTGTTAGAGTCAGAAGTGATCATAGTGGAGAATTTGAAAACAAGATTTTGAAAAACTGTTTGAATATTTTGGTATATCCCATGATTTCTCATGTCCTAGAACTTCATAAAAAAATGAAGTTGTATAAAGGAAGAATAAGACTTTGCAAGAAATGACTCACACCATGATCCAAGAGACTGACATGGCAAAGCACTTCTGGGCAGAGGTAGTTAATACAACATGATATATTCAATATAGAATTTCAATAAAACCTATTTTGGTTAGACTCCCTATGAATTGTGTAAAAACAGAAAACCCAACATCTCATACTTTCATCCTTTTGGTTGAGTCTATTACATGTTAAACACTAAAGATCATCTAGGTAAGTTTGATTCCAAGGCACATAAGTGTCTGTTGTTAGGATATTCTGAACACTCAAAAGGCTACAGATTATGTAACACAGAATCACGTATTGTGGATGAATAAATTCATGTTAGATTTGATGATAAGCTTGGCCTTGAAAAGTCAAAGCTAATTGAAAAGTTTGCAGATTTGGAAATCAGCTACTCTAAACTAGAAGATAAGACAGAAGAAGAAAGAACCTCAGAAGCACCTACTTCAAATGTTGTTGTTTTTGTTCCCCTGTTGAAGAAGAATATAATAAAAACATCGCATCCAGAAGAACTGATCATTGGAAGCAAAGATGCTCATGTCAGAACCAGAGCAACTTTTAGACCTTCAGAAGAAACCCTTATGGGATTGGTATCCTTGGTTGATCCAACATCTATTGAAGAGGTTGTTCTAGACAAAGATTGGATTCTAGATATAGAATAAGAACTCAATCAGTTCTCAAAGAATGATGTTTGGGACCTTGTTCAGAAGCCTAAAGGTGTCCATGTTATTGGAACCAGATGGGTGTTCAGAAATAAGCTCAATGAAGAGGCTAGGATTAGCTTTTCTCACAAGGATCTGGATGCCACATGGGCACACTTTGAGCTATGGATGAAGTCTGAAGTTGAAATAATTTTCAAATTATTTGCAACCTCAAGGACAAATGCAGTGGAACTGGTCAAGCAAAAGGAAGAAGAAATGGAAAGGATTCGTGCTTTCCATCTGATTGCTTAGAAGCTTAAAGAAGCAGAAGAAAATCCCTTCAAGATGTTGTTGAGGTAGAAAAGAAGCAAAAAGAGGAAGAGGTCAGGCTAAAAGCTGAAGTGGATGCAAGAGTCCAAGCTGAAAAGGCAAGACTGATTGCTGAAGCAAAGAAGGCAAAAGAATCTTCTCAAGTTGCTCTGGTTGAACCCTCAACACAAGAACAAATCAAGGGTATAAATTCTGCTATTGAAGAGATCAAAGTAGAATAAAAAGAAGTGAAACAGAGTCTCCGAGAGCAGAAGACTGTGAATGAACATATTTAAAATATGTTGGAGCTGATTCTCAAGAAGATGTCTGGACCAGATCATTCTCCCTCCAATTCTTATATTTTCCTTGCTTCTGAATCATTTTAAATGTTTTTCTTCCAAAATTTTGTATGTGTTGTTTTTCTTCTCTTGAATGAATGAAAGTATTTTCCTTATTCTCTATTATTTTATTTTGTGTTTTTCACACTTTTTAAACTATAACTTTTTGATTATGACAAAAAGGGGGAGTAGTTAAAGAAGTAATTTTGATTCTCATGATCAAATTCTCTAAAAAATGTTGCTTACATTCTAACCAAATATAAACTGTTGTTTCTTGGTAGAATCGTGTTGCTTTTATTTTTCAGGATTTTTATGGAATCTGAAGAAAGTCATACAGTTGACTCCTTACACTAAACTCTGAAAGAGTTAGTTCGAAGTCAAGTTCTATCTGGAGAATCTGGAACCTGTCTGAGCGATGTTAAGTCCAAGATCTCAGTTGAAAAGTTGTGTTTTCAAGAATCAAGACTCTCAAAGATCTTATATCTGATTTTTTGGAACCAGGGGGAGCTGTTGCTCAGATGGTACTTAGTCAGAAGTTCTGATCTTTTACCAAGTCTATGATTCAGGGGGAGTTTCCATGGAAAGATTAAGTAATCATTACCTTTCTCATTTGTTACTTTCTTATGATGTTAAACAAAATTGTGTCATCAAAATACATAGTTTTGTCATAATCAAAAACGGGTATATTGTTAGAACAAGATTTAGTTATGCAATTATGTCTCTGAGTTTTGATGATAACAAAGAGTATGCTTGAGTGAACAATTTTGTTACTCTAATTTTTTTTTTAAAGAATAAACAAATAAGATTCTACTTTTGATGAATGGCTTGGCCCAAACATGAGAAGAGAAAATGCTTCGCTTCTAAGCTACAGAGGTTCTGATGAACAAGTAGCGAGGAAATCTTCAGAAGGCTCTGAAGGCAAGTTAATCTGATACGATTGTCTGAAGAAATTAGTCAGAAGATCTAAAGACAGAAGTTCTACTTATGTCAAGATGTTGAAGACTCAAGTTTCAGAAAACAAAGGGTTCTGAAGACCAAGTGCTTGAAGACTCTAAAGACGTGACTCTGAAGATTCTAAAAACTTGAAGTTCTTTTGAACTTATGTTACAATGCAAGGTTACAATACCAAGTGCTAAAGACGTTGAATACGTGGTTCTGAAGACTCTGAGATTGAAGTTCTTTCAATCTTATGTTACGATACAAGGTTATTCAAAACCAAGTGGTAAAGACTATGAAGAGGAAGATATGAAGACTCTGAAGACTTGAAGTTTTGATTAACCAAGATGTTAGATTCTCTCCTCTTACTCATGCTCGCAGAAGCCTCTAAATTACAGAAGGTTAGAAGATAATGTTAACGTGGTACAATAGTACATGGTACAAATAAACGTTTCATTTCACAACCATGAAGCACAAACGCTACATACGATATTGTCCTTCACGTTCTTTCAAGCCACCACAAGCTTCATATTTCCAAGGGTTACATCACATGCATGCCACTATATAAGGGCCTAAAGACTTGAAGAAACAATTGCTAATTCACGAGGAAACTCTCTACGCTTAAACACTATTTTTCTTTGTAAAAAGTTGTAAATTCTTTCAAGTCATTTGTACTAAAAATTTGTTTTCATATTAGCTTGTGTAAAAGTATATTTACTTGTACACAAACTTGTTATCAAACTGTTGTTTGATTTTTCCTTGAGAGACCAGTTGGTTCAGCTTCTCAAGAAGTCTAGGACAATTAGTCTTAGATGTTGTTAGTCACACATGTGACACCCCAAATTAATTCAATTATTAAATAATTAGAAATTTAATTATTAAATTAATTAAAGGTTTAATTATTGGAATTTTTGAATTAAAGGATTTAATTAAGTAATTAAATAATGGAAGTGTTGGGGGTGTGAAGTTGAATTGTAGGGTGTATGGAGTAAAAATCTATACTTAATCCTAATTAGTTATTTCTATTATTTGGCAAATAAAAAGGAATAAAAAGGAATAAGTGAGGAAAGGAAATAAGGATTTGCATTCTACGTGAGATTGGAAAAGAGAAGAGAAAGAGGAGAAAAAACCAAACGCCGAGAATTCGAAGATTCATCGCGAGGTAAGGGGGGATTGAATCTGATTATTATGCCTTATAGGTTTTGATGATCGATAGAATAATTCAATCCGTTAGGAATCTCGAATTCGGATAATTGAATATGCCCTAATGTTATAATCTGACGTAAAACCTTGATTTGGAATTGGTATGGACGGTGAATTTGTGTAATATGATTCTAGGATGAATAGAAAACATGTTTTTGTAATCAATTGGATAAAAAATTGCAGTCATTAATTTTGTTTTATGATGATATGAGGTTTGGTGAAGTTTGGGTGTAATGGGACTTCGTAACAGTGAAGAAAAGCTGTGTTTTTGATGAAAAACAACAGTATGGGTCGACACAAGCCTTTATGAATCGATGCATGCAGTGTAATTTTTGAAAACCAGAAGCTTTGAAAAGCTATGCATCAACTCATAGAGCCATGCATCGATCCATAGGGGGAATTTTGAAGCTATGCATCGATGCAAGATGTGTATGCATCGATACATAGGCCAAAAACAAGGTTATGCATCGATGCAAGATGCGTATGTGTCGACACATACTGAAGAAAATTTTAAAAATGCAGAAAATTTTATGTTATGCATCGATGCATACTAATTTTGAGTCGATGCAAGCTGTTTATGCATTGATGCATAGCCTTATGCATCGATGCATACTGTGTTGGGCTGAAACATGAATTTTTCTGAAACGGTTTCGGTCATATCTTTTCAACCGTAACTCCGATTTAGGCATAGTTGGTATCGTTGGAAAGCTTAGAACGAGTACTATCTAATAATAATAATTTCAAAACCAGTAAGTGAGATTTGGAAGAATTAATATAGTTTCCGTAGTAAGAATACGTTGTAAATTCGTGGTTATTCGTTGCGTATATTTGCTGTATGTTAATTCCATGTATTGAGATTAAAGTTATGTTCATGATTTCACTGTTGGCATGTGTTATTGTTGCTGTTATTGATCATGGATGCAATAATGCTGTATGTTCATACTATGTATTCGAATTGTTGCATGCTTCTGATGCGCATGCATAAACATTGTTGATGGTTCATTCTCATTATGTGAAATTGAACTTGCAGGGCCAATAAACTTACCTAATGGACAGAGGTAGTGAGGCTAGATTCTTGACCCAGTGATGTATGGGCGAATCATTGATTGACGCTGTTTTTCGAGGTGTAAGCGGAACAGGGTGTGGACTTGGTTCATGATTGGTACCAAATGCATTCAAGTCTGCATTGCATATGTAATTGTAACATGTTAGGATGAATTCCAGTGTTTCAGTTGCATTTAATTGTTACTGTATGCATGATGAATGTGTGAATTGTGTTTGTGAATCGTATGCTAATGTTGTTCATAAGAGTGAATAATGAATTGGTTGTTTTATTGTTTTTGAGAAATGTATAATGCATTTTAGTCTTGATGAAATCTCACCCTTACTTTAATGATTTCAGATTCGAAGTGATTAGCTGCTTGGGAATTGGTGAGGACAGCTTTTAGAGTTGTGCTATTTAGATAATCTGCGTGTCAGTGTCATGCTCTAGTAGTTGTAACATTGGGGAACGATTGATTGGAATTCTTATGGATTTAAAACTGGTTGTTTTGGTTCATGTTTTGGTTTATGTTGGGAATAATTATTGATTGAATTATTCTGGATTTTTATGTTATATTTTCCGCTGTTTAAACATAATCCTTGGTTTCGTTTTCTTTCATAAGTTCTTCAGTAAAAAGGCATGATTATTGTTTTTGGTTGTTTGAATTAATTAAATTGTGACGCCCTTGATGTTATGAATAAAACTCTGATTAAATTATATAAATCGCGGGTAAATTAGAAGGGGTGTTACAATAGTGGTATCAGAGCATAGTCGGTCATGTCTTAGAGTCTTTATCCCTTTTGTATACAACTAGTGCAAGGTAACACTGTCGATACTTGTGTGCTGATGTGATTGTTTTGTAATGTTACAGAACAATGGCCGGAAGAGGTAACGGAAGAGACGATGCTGCTATTGCTGAAGCCTTGGGAATGTTAGCTGGTGTGCTTGGAGGAAATCAGCTGGGAGGAGGTATTGGTGCTTATAGGCAATTGGGAAACTTTCAGAGGAACAATCCTCCATTGTTCAAGGGCACTCATGATCCCGAAGGTGCTCAGAGATGGTTGAAGGAGATCGAAAGGATCTTCAGAGTGATTGATTGTGCTGAGGAACTGAAGGTGAGGTATGGAACTCACATGTTGGCAAAGAAAGCTGATGACTGGTGGGTTGCTACCAGGACTGAAATGGAAGAAGATGGTATTGCATTGACTTGGGCTGTGTTCAGGAGAGCTTTTCTGAGGATATACTTTCCTGAAGATATTCGGGGCAAGAAGGAGATTGAGTTCCTGGAACTCAAGCAAGGCAATAAGTCTGTGAGTGTGTATGCTTCGAAGTTTACTGAGCTGGCGAAGTACTATGCTCATTATACTAATGATGCAGATGGAGAATTTTCCAAATGTATCAAGTTTGAGAATGGTCTTCGTGATGAGATCAAGCAGGGTATCAGGTACCAGCGTATCGGGAGGTTTTCTGATTTAGTAGACTGTAGTAGGATTCTAGAAGAGGATGTAACACCCCTTCTAAATACCCGCGTTTTATAGAATTAAATAATCAGAGTTTATCCACAATTAAGAGGCGTCACAATTTAAATCATAAAAATTTGACCAAAAGCAGTCATGCTTTCAGAAGAACATTCATCAATTAAATCATACTCAAAATTATGTTCAACAATGAAATGAAACATAATCTAATCCGAATATCAATCAATAGTCATTCCGGGATAATAAATCAACATAACTCAAAATTATTTAAAATATCCATTAAAGGATTCCAAACAATCGCTTCCCTGTTACATCTACGAGCACGACAACGACACGGACTAATGAAGACTCGAATATAGAGAGTTATCCTCACCAACTCAAGCGGCTAATCACTTGGATCGAAATGGTTAAAGTAAGGGTGAGATTTCAATTCAATATAATATGTATTATCGTTCTTAGATCCAAAGAATAATCGAACATATCGGTTCATCAACCAAACACAAGATCATAAACAATACAAAAGAACGTTCACACAATGATCATGTATATATCAAACAATGGCAATTGCAACCGAAAACCATCCTAACATGTTATAATTCCATATGCAATGCAGACTCTATGCATGTGGTACCAAACGTGAACCGCGTTCACCCACTGCTCCGTTTACTCGTGGAAAGACAGTGTAATCCATGATTCGCCCACACCATTGGGTCAAGAATCTAGCCTCACTACCTCAACCGGTCGTCTATTGGCTCGCAAGCTCACTTCCACACAATGGGAATGAACCAATTAACAAATGTTCATGCATGCAATCATATAAGCATGCAACATTATTTCACTGATCATAATAATCAACATAATCACACGATGTCATTTCACCAATTATATCACATTCAAATCATAATGGATATCAAAATATAACATGGTATGCATTAGTTCTCATCCATACTCGGACCATTCGCATTAATTACCCATCATCCGTAATTCAATCCATATTCTCAAAATCGGGACTCGGCTCTTTTAAAATAATTTTCGATAAAATAATATTTTCCTTTCAAGAGGTAGAATTTTAAATTTAAGAAATAAAAGCGGCTTTCGAATCGAGTTCTGTTTAGAAAATATGAATTTTGAAATTTTAGAAGTTTTGGAAAAATACACAGTGGTGGTTCCTCTGGAGAACCGGTTCCCACAATTTGAAAATACACGCTTCTGGAAAAATGTATAGGAACCGGTTCCTCCCCAGGAACCGGTTCCAGTTTTCAAAATTGAGTCCCCGATTTTTGTATGGGAACCGGTTCCTCCCAGAGGAACCGGTTCCCATGTACAAAAATTCAATTGAAATTTCTGTTGGAACCGGTTCCTTCCCACAGGAACCGGTTTCCACGACTATAAGAAAATTTGACATTTTGTGACTTTATGCATCCATAACCATTTCCAACCTTTCAAACACGAATTGTAATATCATGAACACCATTCTAACACCATTTTACACCATTTTGACATCAACCAACATAATTTACCCATTCCTATTTATTATCTGACACACTAGTGATCAATTTTCCATCCACTGACACCAATAGGGTTTCATGCTATAAACTTATAATTCCAATTCCTAACATACCCAATCATACCATTGGTTCCCAAAACCCATAAGACATATTAATCAAATAAAATCACCCCTTACCTCGCGATGATTCTTCGGTTTCTCTCGGCGTCGGCTTTTCCTCTTTTCTCTTCTTTCTCCAACTCTACGTGAAATGATTTCTCCAAAAACCTTCTCTTTTTTTTCCTTTCTTTTCCTTTTATATTTCCTTTTAATATTCCAATAAAATAATTAATCAATACTTAGTAATTAGTAGAGTGATTTACTCTTACACCCACCATTTACTCTGCACACCTCCAGGCCTTTCCTCATTAAATGATCCAATTAATCCAGATGAATTAAATATTTAAGACTTTAATCAATTAAATAATTAATTCTCACTTATTTAATATTTGAATTAAATCGGGGTGTCACAGAGGATCTTGCTAGTACTAAGACGAATGCTCAAGGACATGTTGATCGTAAAGGAAAACAACAGATGGAGCGTGGAAAGCCTTATGATAGGAATAAACAGAAATCTGGTGGTTGGAAAAAGCCTAGTGGGGGAGATTCTAGTGCTCCTATTAAGTGCTACAGGTGTGGTGAAATGGGGCATAGAGCTAATGAATGCAAGAATGATGCGAAGAAGTGAAACAACTATGGAAGGTTTGGTCATGTAGCTACTGAATGCAGAGCAAAGAAGATAACTTGTTACAACTGTGGCGAAGAGGGTCATACTCGTCCGCAGTGTAATAAGCCAAAGAAGGAACAAGCTGGTGGTAAAGTGTTCGCTTTGTCAGGATCAGAGACTAAGCCAGATGATCGGTTGATTAAAGGTACATGTTTTATTAATGGCATACCTTTAATTGCGATTATTGATACTGCGGTGACACATTCTTTTATTGCTTTGGATTGTGCTAAAAGGTTGAACTTGGATATTTCTAATATGGATGGAAGTATGGTCATTGACACTCCTGCGTCGGGTTCAGTGACTACTTCATATGTTTGTAGGAATTGTCCTATTGTAATTTTTGGTAGAGGTTTCAGTATGGATTTAGTGTGCCTACCATTATAACAACTTGATATCATCCTTGGGATGAACTAGTTGGTATTCAACCAGGTTCATATCAACTGTTTTGAGAAGACGGTCATTTTCCTGAAGAAGCTAGAGTTGAAGATGTGTCTATGTCGGTTAAGTAGATGAATTCAGCTTGTAAGGAAGGTGTCGTAGTGTTTATGTTGTATTCTTCGACGGAGGTGAAAGGAAAAGCTAAGAGTGGTGAGTTACCTATTGTGAATGAATTTCTAGAAGTATTTCTGGAAGATGTTAGTGAGCTGCCACCTGAGAGAGAAGTGGAGTTTGCTATAGATTTGATTCCTGGAACTATTCCGGTGTCGACGGCGCCTTATCGCATGTCGGCATCTGAATTGTCTGAGTTGAAGAAAGAGTTGGAGGAATTACTTGAGAAGAAGTTTATTCGTCCTAGTGTTTCGCCGTGGGGTGCTCCGGTGTTGTTGGTTAAGAAGAAGGAAGGTACAATGAGACTGTGTGTTGATTACAGGCAGTTGAATAAAGTGACAATCAAGAATCGGTATCCATTGCCGGATTGATGATTTGATGGATCCGTTAGTTGGAGCTTGTGTATTTAGTAAGATTGATCCGAGGTGCGGATATCATCAGTGTGAAGGCGGAAGATATTGACCGCATTTAGAGCGAGTACGGACATTATGAGTATTCTGTCATGCCGTTTGGAGTTACTAATGCACCTGGTGTTTTCATGGAGTATATGAACAGGATATTTCATCCGTATCTTGATAAGTTTGTGGTGGTGTTTATTGATGATATTCTGATCTATTCAAAGAATGATGAAGAACATGCAGAACATCTTAGAATTGTGTTGGAACTGTTGAAAGAGAAGAAGTTGTACGCGAAGTTGTCTAAGTGTGAATTCTGGTTAAGTGAAGTAAGTTTTCTTGGTCATGTGATTTCCAAGAATGACATTGTTGTTGATCCTACGAAGGTAGAAGCGGTATCTCAGTGCGAAGCGCCGAAGAATGCTTCTGAAATCCGTAGTTTTCTTGGTCTTGCAGGTTACTACAGAAAGTTTATTGAAGGATTTTCGAAGTTAGCTTTGCCATTGACTAAGTTAACAAGGAAGGGTCAAGTGTTTGTTTGGGATTCTGATTGTGAGAAAGGATTTCAAGAGTTGAAGAAGAGGTTGGCTAGTGCGCTAATTCTGATTTTGCCGAATCCGGCAGAATCTTTTGTGGTGTATTGTGATGTGTCATTGATGGGATTAGGTGGCGTTTTGATGCAAGATAAGCAGGTTGTGGCTTATGCTTCAAGACAATTGAAGGTTCATGAAAGGAATTATCCGACTCATGATTTAGAATTGGCAGCAGTAGTATTTGTTTTGAAATTGTGGAGGCATTACTTGTATGGTTCTCGATTTGAGGTATTTAGTGATCATAAGAGTCTAAAGTATCTCTTCGATCAGAAAGAGTTAAACATGAGGCAGAGAAGGTGGTTAGAATTTTTAAAGGATTATGATTTTGGTTTGAATTACCATCCTGGTAAGGCAAACGTTGTTGCAGATGCATTGAGTAGGAAGTCCTTGCATATGTCTATGTTGATGGTTCGTGAACTGGAGTTGGTTGAGCAGTTCAGAGACTTGAGTTTGGTATGCGAGACTACTTCTGATAGTGTTAAGTTGGGAATGTTGAAATTGACTAGTGGTATTGAAGGAACTCAATTTTTTCAAAAAAATCAATTAAATTTATTTTCAAAAACAATCAATGAAATCGCCACCTAATTTTATTTGTTCTAGAAAGAACGGGGAAATATAGATAAAACCCACGAATAAAAAGAATAAGACGGTCTACGAAATTAAGAGATATAGGTTCGGGAGTTGGTTATGCAAAGGGAAGGTATTAGCACCCCTCACATCCATCGTACTCGATGGTACCCATTTAGTTCAAAGTGTGGTTGTGTGTTAGTGTGAAATTTTTACGATCTTCTAAGTTTGAAATGAGAAAGGAAGAGAGGAGAAATGTTTTTATTATTTTTGAGTTTGACACGGTTTCGAAACCGCGTGCCTACGTATTCCCTCGTGCAATGGGAAAGTCAAAACTCCGTAGATCTTCTAGAAAATATTGTTTGTTGATTGATTTTAAATGAAAAAGACAAGTCGTCATTTTTAAAGGAGATGACTCATCTAACGTCCACAAGGTGTGATAAAGAATAAGGGACTACGCACCAACATGAGGGAGGGTTTGAGAACACCTCTAGTACTCAAGTGGAGAAGTCGAAAATCTTGGGAATAGAGGAAGAAGCATCTCAATTATAAATGAATCATGTCTAATCTTGAAAAGGTTTAAAGGTAAAGGGTGCTTGGACGCACAAAAGATATTGAATGTGTTGGAATTGATTTTAAATTGTGGATGACAAGTACCAAAACGTTGGGCTATCCTCTAACGATTCAATACTCGAGATTGGTGATTGAGGTCAACTGATCATCTCTCATCCAAAATCTTTATTATGAAAAGAGTGAGGTGAAACAAAGTTCACTTTTATTAAGTGTATGGAATAAAGTATTTAAGTCATTGGGTTACCCTCTAATGGCCCAAATACTTTACATTTTAATTAAATCGTCGGGCTATCCTCTAACGATTTACTTAAATACCATAGCACTATTTTTTTGTAGAAATTCATTTTTGAAAATAACTCGACGTTGGATCGAGGTTTGAGAAGAAGACTCGACGTTGGGTCGAGTTTTATTGAAAGTGTTTTAATTTATTTGGTGAATGGAGAAAGAATAATATCGAGATAATTGTAAATAACAAATAAAATCGATAAAGCCCATACAAGGTGACCAACCCAAGTGTAAAATAATCAAATTACATGTGTACTAGCAAAGTGGGCTAGTCTTCTAAGACGACCAATTGGGACAATTGATCGAAATATGCTCACTGTAAGAAGGCCCAGGATCAAGCGTACATGTGTGCATGTGTGGTTATCGCGACGCTTCGTAGCTTTATCGACTTACGGGTTAAAAATGATTTACAAATATTAGTTTAAAAAAAGATTTTTTTTGGTTTTGTGTAAGTGACAGTTAAATTAAATAAAATAAATGTGCACTAAATTATTACAAGAATTGTTTTTTGGGAGAGGGATACATGAATTATAAATGGAGATTAAACGGTAAAATAAAATAGAAAGCGATGAATTAATTACAATGCAACAACGGGATTGGGATACATTTTTCCGAATGGGGATAAATTAAAATCAAAGAGAAAACGGTAAATTAATTAGAATAGAATGCGGAGAAATTTGAATATCAATTATTGTATTGTATTAACTAGAATAGATTATATGAACTAATTCTAAGAAATCAGTATACGAAGAAGATTATTATAATATAAATTCGAACTTATTTACGAATTAATAGATAAAATATAATAATAAAAGTAGTATGTATATAGTATTTACAGTACAAAGCATAAAAAATAAAAATAATATGTATAAATATATTTACAGTATTAAATATAAAAAAATAAAAATACTAAATATATTATACGTACATTATTAAATATTAAATAAACAATAATAATATGAATATTAAAATGCTAATGATAAAAATGTAGATGTGCTAAAAGAAACTGAAAAGTCCGATCAATCCTCGGATGTCTACACAAGTAGCAAATATGTTAGTAGCATGAAGTAAAAATAAATAAATAACTAATTAGATTTTATATATATATATATATATATATATATATATATATATATATATATATATATATATAATGAGAGAATAAATAAGGAAAATAAATGAATTGGAGGTTTTTTTTTTGTACGATCTATCTCCTCCTTAATTTCTATACATATAGATATATAAATGCTTCATTCATTTATTAAAGAAAGAACATTAATAAAAATATAAGATAAACCATAGAATGAAATGAGGAAAAGAAAATGATTGGAGTTATGTTTTTCTTTTATGATATATGTGACTCTATCTGATTTCTAATAACAAACAAATAACATTTTCAAGCTATTAAGATATGACACAGGACATGTAATATTAGTAAAAAAATTAAACAAGGAAACGACACAATTTGCAGAAACGTGATAAACACTATTTCTACTTCTATACTAAGAGGAAATATTAACAAAACATTAACTAATCTCTAAATATTTAACAAAAAAAAAGAAAATTACTTAATCTTTATTCTCTAATTAAGAAATAAAACAACTTTTAGAAGTCTAAGTACTGAGAAATTGAAATAAATTAAAATTATTAAATATCTCAATATATAAACTAGTAACAGTAAATAGAAAGAAAAAGAAAAATAGAAAAGTGATGGCTACCGTCTGGAGAAATGAGGGATAACGGTGGCAGGGTGATTTGACGGAAGCAGGTTGACGGCGGGGGTGCTGTGGGCAGTGAACGAAGAAGTTAGGCGGCGAGGAAGTAAGGGATGGTAGCGTGACAGTGGCGAGGTTACAGCGATGGGGAGGAAAACGGAAGGACGGTGCTGTTCTCTGTTTGGAGGTGGCTGTGTGTAGGATTGAAGAGAGGAAAGGTTGAGATTGGAACGAACGGCGACAGTGAAGGAGATGGTGACTGGAGGTGTTATGGCGTTGATGGAAACGGCGGAAGGTTGAAGGACGATGGAAGGAGCTGAAGATGGAGAGAGACAGAGGGAAACGAGTGGGTTTACGGTGGTGAGGGTGAAGAGGAAAGAGTGGGGGCTGTTACGGCGCGAGTATATGCAGGGAGTATTGGAGGTTGTGAGATGAGAGTGAGGGCGGCGACGGATTGAGAGCAGGAATGAGGAAGAAGAAACCTCTTCTCCTGTGTTTTTTGGTTAAACTTTTTTTGTATGTTTTCGGATCCGCCGTTTTCTTTTTGTTTTTTAGATTTGGCCCCCCTCCAACAGCAAGACTAAGATACATATATATACAATACAATTAGGTTTTCCAATTTTTTTAAAATGCCAATAATACCCCTAATTATAAATTGGGCTACAAAGCCCAAAAGAGCAAAAATTAATCTATTCAAAAGAGTTTTTGTTTTGATTTTTGGAGACAAAAATTGGACACTTAAAATTGTCAAAAACGGTAAAAGTTCGGACAATAAATTATCCGAAAAATAAAATAATTACATTAAAGTAAAATACAGGTATCAAAGATTGAAGAAAAATTATCAAAATAATTAAAATAGAAATAAAATAATAATATCTGAGAATACCGGTTGTAAAATACTCACGAAAAACGAGTTTTAAATGTACAAAAAATTAGGAGAACACATTTTTATGCTTTACGCGATCGTAAATTTATAAAGCAATGAGTAAAAGATGAAAATTTGAAATATTTTCCCGCTAATTTTACGTCGAACCGCTTTTAACATCGGTTTATAAACCGAAATATCGATATCATCGACATATAAGTAAATTAAAATAATGCAATAAACAGACAGAGAAGTAAAAATGCATGAAGTAAGATAACAGGTAATTTATAATTAAAAATGATGCAAATATCGATTTAAACTGACTTTTGGTCAATTTAAAGACGACGTAATGATGTGAATGCAATGAGTGAATGACTGTTTTTTTTTATAAACAAAATGCGAGTAGAAAAATTGCAGGGTAAAATTTGGGGTGCAACAGGTATTCTTGAGGAAATTCGAACTAGGCAGAAATCTGATGTTGGTTTGGTGGATAAGTTGACATTGATCAACCAGGGTCAAGGAGGTGAATTCAGAATCGATGAGAATGGTGTTATGAGATTTGGTGACAGAGTTTGTGTACCAGATATTGCAGAACTTCGGAAGATTATTTTGGAAGAAGGACATCATAATGGATTGAGTATTCATCCCGGTGCTACTAAGATGTATCATGACTTGAAAAGTTATGGCCTGGAATGAAAAAGGAAATTGCTGAGTTTGTTTATGCCTGTTTGGTTTGTCAGAAGTCAAAGATTGAACATCAGAGACCGTCAGGATTGATGGAGCCGTTGTTTGTTCCAGAATGGAAATGGGATGACATTTCTATGAATTTTGTATCTGGTTTACCAAGGACAACGAAGAATTGTGACTCTATTTGGGTTATTGTTGATCGGTTGACGAAATCTGCACACTTTATTCCGATAAGAATGGATTACCCAATGGAAAGATTGGCAGAATTGTATGTTGAAAAGATCGTAAGTTTGCATGGTATTCCTTCTAGTATTGTGTCGGATAGAGATCCGAGGTTCACGTCTAAGTTTTGGACGGGGCTGCAAGAAGCTTTGGGTACTAAGTTGAGATTGAGTTCCGCTTATCATCCGCAGACAGATGGTCAGACGGAGAGAACAATTCAGTCGTTAGAAGATTTGTTGAGAGCTTGTGTGTTGGAGAAAGGTGGAGCTTGGGATAGTTATCTACCATTGATTGAGTTTACCTACAACAATAGTTTTCATTCGAGTATTGGTATGGCTCCGTTTGAAGCATTGTATGGTAGGAGGTGTCGGACACCGTTGTGTTGGTACGAATCTGTGGAGAAAGTGCTGTGATTGGACTGGAAATTGTCCAACAGACTTCAGAAAAGATTAAGATGATTCAGGAGAAGATGAGAGCTTCTCAGAGTCATCAGAAGAGTTATCATGATAAGGGGAGGAAGGATCTCGAGTTTAGTGAAGGAGATCATGTGTTTATGCGGGTTACTCCGATGACTGGTATTGGTCGAGCTTTGAAGTCAAAGAAGTTGACTCCGCGCTTTATTGGTCCGTCTCAGATTACCAAGAAGGTTGGAAGAGTTGCTTACCAGATTGCTTTACCACCATCACTTGCGAATTTGCATGATGTCTTCTATGTATCTCAGTTGAGGAAGTATATTCCTGATCTGTCTCATGAGATTCAGGTAGATGATATACAGGTACGAGATAACCTGACCTGACTGTTGAAGCATTACCTGCGAGGATTGAGGATCGGAAGGTGAAGCAGTTACGTGGTAAAGAGATAGCATTTGTGAAAGTAGCTTGGGGAGGACCAACAGGTGAAAATGTAACTTGGGAACTGGAGAGCCAAATGAAGGACTCGTATCCCCAACTTTTCGTCTAAGGTATGTTTTCGAGGACGAAAACTCTTTTTAGTAGGGGAGAGTTGTAACACCCCAAATTAATTCAATTATTAAATAATTAGAAATTTAATTATTAAATTAATTAAAGGTTTAATTATTGGAATTTTTGAATTAAAGGATTTAATTAAGTAATTAAATAATGGAAGTGTTGGGGGTGTGAAGTTGAATTGTAGGGTGTATGGAGTAAAAAGCTCTACTTAATCCTAATTAGTTATTTATATTATTTGGCAAATAAAAAGGAATACAAAGGAACAAGTGAGGAAAGGAAATAAGGATTTGCATTCTACGTGAGATTGGAAAAGAGAAGAGAAAGAGGAGAAAAAGCCAAACGCCGAGAATTCGAAGATTCATCGTGAGGTAAGTGGGGATTTAATCTGATTATTATGCCTTATAGGTTTTGATGATCGATAGAATAATTCAATCCGTTAGGAATCTCGAATTCGGATAATTGAATATGCCCTAATGTTATAATCCGACGTAAAACCTTGATTTGGAATTGGTATGAACGGTGAATTTGTGTAATATGATTCTAGGATGAATAGAAAACATGTTTTTGTAATCAATTGGATAAAAAATTGCAGTCATTAATTTTGTTTTATGATGATATGAGGTTTGGTGAAGTTTGGGTGTAATGGGACTTCGTAACAGTGAAGAAAAGCTGTGTTTTTGATGAAAAACAACAGTATGGGTCGACACAAGCCTTTATGAATCGATGCATGCAGTGTAATTTTTGAAAATCAGAAGCTTTGAAAAGCTATGCATCAAATCATAAAGCCATGCATCGATCCGTAGGGGGAATTTTGAAGCTATGCATCGATGCAAGATGCGTATGCATCGATACATAGGCCAAAAAAAGGGCTATGCATCGATGCAAGATGCGTATGTGTCGACACATACTGAAGAAAATTTTAAAAATGCAGAAAATTTTATGTTATGCATCGATGCATACCAATTTTGAGTCGATGCAAGCTGTTTATGCATTGATGCATAGCCTTATGCATCGATGCATACTGTGTTGGGCTGAAACATGAATTTTTCTGAAACGGTTTCGGTCATATCTTTTCAACCGTAACTCCGATTTAGGCATAGTTGGTATCGTTGGAAATCTTAGAATGAGTACTATCTAATAGTAATAATTTCAAAACCAGTAAGTGAGATCTGGAAGAATTAATATACTTTCCGTAGTAAGAATACGTTGTAAATTCGTGGTTATTCGTTGCGTATATTTGCTGTATGTTAATTCCATGTATTGAGATTAAAGTTATGTTCATGATTTCACTGTTGGCATGTGTTATTGTTGCTGTTATTGATCATGGATGCAATAATGCTGTATGTTCATACTATGTATTCGAATTGTTGCATGCTTCTGATGCGCATGCATAAACATTGTTGATGGTTCATTCTCATTATGTGAAATTGAACTTGCAGGGCCAATAAACTTACCTAATGGACAGAGGTAGTGAGGCTAGATTCTTGACCCAGTGATGTATGGGCGAATCATTGATTGACGCTGTTTTTCGAGGTGTAAGCGGAACAGGGTGTGGACTTGGTTCATGATTGGTACCAAATGCATTCAAGTCTGCATTGCATATGTAATTGTAACATGTTAGGATGAATTCCAGTGTTTCAATTGCATTTAATTGTTACTGTATGCATGATGAATGTGTGAATTGTGATTGTGAATTGTATGCTAATGTTGTTAATAAGAGTGAATAATGAATTGGTTGTTTTATTGTTTTTGAGAAATGTATAATGCATTTTAGTCTTGATGAAATCTCACCCTTACTTTAATGATTTCAGATTCGAAGTGATTAGCTGCTTGGGAATTGGTGAGGACAACTTTTAGAGTTGTGCTATTTAGATAATCCGCATGTCAGTGTCATGCTATGGTAGTTGTAACACTGGGAAACGATTGATTGGAATTCTTATGGATTTAAAACCGGTTGTTTTGGTTCATGTTTTGGTTTATGTTGGGAATAATTATTGATTGAATTATTCCAGATTTTTATGTTATATTTTCCGCTGTTTAAACATAATCTTGGTTTCGTTTTCTTTCATAAGTTCTTCAGTAAAAAGGCATGATTATAGTTTTTGGTTATTTGAATTAATTAAATTGTGACGCCCTTGATGTTATGAATAAAACTCTGATTAAATCATATAAATCGCGGGTAAATTAGAAGGGGTGTTACAACACACAGTTGGTGTGTGCAGGTGTTAGTCACTTCCAATTGGGTTGTGCAAGTGTAATAATCAGTTGGATTATTGGATTAACTCCTCATTGGAGAGAGGCAAATCACCTCAGAAGTGTGGACTAGAGTAGCTTGTTGTTTCAGGTGAACTAGTATAAAGATATTATGTTATTTATTGCTTTCTTAGTCTTTCAATCTATATCAAAAGCAAAGCATTTTCAAGGGGATTGTTTATAGAAGAAAAGTTTTCAAAGTATAAAACCCAATTCAAACCCCCCCTTTTTTGTGCTTTTCGCACCTTCATAAACATCAATCAGAAGTGCTTTTTATGAAATTTGCATTACAAAATTATTCTAGCATGAAATTTGTGCTATGAGAATATAGCACACCATAAAAAATTGTACCAATAATGCATTTCAATATTTTTTTCCTTGAATAATATGGCTCAACTTAAGTTCAAGTTTAGAGACAAAACATGAATTTGATATCTCTTCATTGGATCTAGTGGTGTCCACTGTGTCTTGTAATGAGTTCCTTATAATGTTCTGTATGAACTCTAATACAGAGACCATTGTTGGATTGAGAACTCATTAATACAGTGCTTGTGAATTCATAAATTACATATCTTCTTGTCTCATCACTCAACACATGAGATGTTCCAACATTGACTTCGACATCACTCTCATTTTCAGTGATTGAATCATCAATCACCACACCTATGGATTCCCTTATAACTCTAGTTCTAGAGTTAAAGATTTTATAAAATTTGTTGTTTGAAGAGTAACCCAAAAATATTCCTTCATCACTTATAGTTCTTTGTCAGTCAAGATATAGCATTTACTTCCAAAGAAATAAAATTATTTGACTGTAGGCTTCCTTCTTTTCCATAGCTCATAGAGAGTAGCTCAAATGCATGCCCTCAAAGTGACCCTATTATGAATATAGCATGCAATACTTAGCTTCAACCAAAAAATGATAAGGAAACTGCTTAGCATGAAGCATGACTCTAGCTGATTCTTGTATAGCCCTAGTTTTTTGCTCAATAATTCCATTTTGCTGGGAAGTGATGAAACAAAAAAATTCATGACTAATAACTTCAAAAGCATAAAATTCATAGAAATTTTCATTCTCAAACTCCTTTCCATGATCACTTCTAATATTGATAATCACATTATTACGCTCATTTTGAATACTTTGACACAAATATTTGAAGACTTCAAAGGTGTCTAAATTTTCTCTAAGAAAGTTCATCCATGTAAACCCTGAAAATCATCTATAACCCCATATACACATCTCTTTCCACCCAAGTTTTCTACCTGCATTGATCTCATTAAATCCATATGAAGAAGTTCCAGCACTTTGGAAGTAGTCTGATGTTGCAACATTGAACGACACATCTTGGTTTTCTTCATAATATCACACTCACCACAAACTTTTCTTTCCTTAACCTCGAGTTCTAACATTCCTCTAATGGATCCTTCAAATATGATTTATGTAATTGTTTTGAGATGAATGTGTCTAAGCTTGCGGTGCCATAACTTCACCTAATTCTCCTTTGTTATCAAATATGTGGAAGAATAAACAATTATTTGAGGTTTCCATATATAACAATTGTCTTTAGAACTTATCCCCTTCATTAAAATAACATCTTTCTCATCTTTGATTGACTAAAAATCCTTGGTCACACAACTGACTAATGCTAATAAGATTAGTTGTTAGTCCTTTCACAAGAAGAACATCTTCTAGACTAGGAGAGACATCACACACCAATTTTCCAACTCCCTTAATTTCACCTTTAAACCCATTACCAAATCTGACAGAACCTATGGGCTGAGATTTGATGTCTACTAACAACTTCCAAACCCTTATCATATGTCTAGAGCATCAATTGTCAAAATACCAATCTTCTCTAATTGAATATCTTAAATAAGTATGAGCTATAAGGTTAACATATCTATCTTTAAAACTTCTCTTTTTACTCACTTGATTAACCCTTGAATGTGCTGAATGCTTTTGAACTCCATACAATCTATAACAAAAAGGCTCTATATGACCATACTCACCGCATTAATGACATCTTCAAGTTAAAGAATTGGTTTTTGTTGGAGTTTCACTATATCTGCCGAGATGTTGTAACATGTGGGTGGATATGGTGATAATCTTTTTCTTTTCATAAGGAATGAAATTTTATGTAGACCTTTTCTTTTGCTTATTATCAGATGGAGAATTAACTTCTGTATGTTCAACCTCTTTCATCATATCAGTTCCATTTTTCATCCTTATCGAGGAATTTGTCATGTTGTCAAGCTTGGAATTTAAGAGAGTTATCTCACTTTGTAGATGAGAGACAATATATATAAGTTCCTTCTTTTCATTCTTCAATTCAACTATAATCTTTTTATATTTTTTCTCTATCTTAAGACTTTCTTCACACCTGTCACAAGTTTATTTGTATGACACATCCAGATCTTCATATAAAACATTTTCATCACAAGACTCTACCTCATCTGCCTATCTTCTAGTGAAAGCAGTCACAAGGTGACAGTCTTAGTGTTAGGTTCATCTTCTGACTCATCATCATTAGACCAAGATACATAAAAACCTTTTTTAGGTTTCTTGAGAAATGTGGGACATTTTGACCTAATGTGACCAAAACCTCCACACTCAAAACATTGAATGGATTTGCTTTTATTGTACTTCTCTTTAGTTCTAGTATTCTTCTGAGAATCATAGTTATTACTGAAGTTAGATTATATGTTCTTGATATTTGGTCTTCCCCTTCTGTCCAATCTCTTCATAATTCTATTGAATTGCTTCATAAGTAATACAATCATATTTGACAATCATTCCTCAGTATCCAGATCAACCTGACCATTTTCATCTTCAACATTGGAAGCAAAAATTATGCTCTTGTTCTTTTTCTCAGACTTGTCACTAATAGCCAATTCAAAAGTTTGAAGTGACTTAATAGGTTCATCAACTCTCATGTTGCTGATGTCTTGAGCTTTTTCAATAGTTGTTACCTTCATGTCAAATATCTTAGGTAGAGACCTAAAAATCTTCCTAACAATATTTTATTATGACATCTTCTCCCCCAAGACACTGAGTGCATTTTCTATTTCAAGAACCTTCATGTGAAAGTCTTGAATGTTTTCATCATCATTCATCTTTAGATTCTTAAATCTAGTAGTGAGAAACTGAAGTCTGGACATCTTCACTTTAAATGTGCCTTCATGAGTTGTCCTGGGGATTTTTCAAGCATCTTTAGCAACACTACATGTATTTATTAACCTAAAACCATTATTGTCCACTCTATTAAATAGAGCATTCAAGGCTTTGGAATTTCCAAGAGCTAATTCATCTCTTCCTCTTTAGACCAATATTCTTTTGGCTTCAAAGACTCATTCCCATCTTTGTCCTTCAAAATAGGATGATTCTATCCTTTCAAAACAGTCTTCCAAGATGTGTTGTCCATAGATTTTAGAAAAGTCACCATACGAATCTTCCAATAGTTATAATTTGCACCATCTAATAGAGGTGGTCTGTTATTTTATCCTTATTCATTGTCCATAGTACCATGTGTCATACCCTAATTTTTGACCTAAGATACCATCTCATATCATTCATATATGCATCATTACATCACTGACAAATTTCAGAACAAGATAGCTTATGTATGCTCCTTGAGCCAAATTAGGGTTTTGAATCAAAATCTTTCATTTGTTCAAGATATGATCAAATTAGGGTTTGTATCTTCACTCACCTCAATTGATCTATCTTCATAAATCATCAATATTTGATCTTCAAATTCCAATAATTTCCTCAAGATCTATCTTGAATCGACCAAATTAGGGTTTTGATCGAGGATGGTGTATCATTGACTTTTTGTTCAATGAATGACCTAATTGCTTGGATAATGATCTCAAAATAATCAATGCAATATCTTGACCTAATTTATTGATTCAAAACATCTCAAATGCCATGATTGATCCTCAGAGAAATTCTGAATCATCTAACAAAAAGTCAATTGTCCAAATTAGTCAAACTTTGACTTTTGGTCAACTTTTGAAATTCAAATATTTTCAATCATCAAAGCATTTCAAATTATCCATCATGATCATAAAAAATCAAAAATGTGTGAAAAAATCAACAAAAAGTCAAAACTTGAAATTTTTCAAACACTTAGAAAAATTTTCCAGTTTTTTTTATCACTTTTTTCATTATTTTCATGGCCATTTTCACCTAGATCCATTTTGATTCAAGAAGAACTTTCAACAGGAAATTTTTAGATCTTGTTCCAAGCTTTCCAAAATGTTCAAGAACTTGCAAAAATATTTTGTGTAGTTAGGATTTTGAAATTAGAACATATTGGTCCATAAACATGAAATTATAGGTCATTTTTCACCAAGTTTTTGCCAACTTTCTCTTCTAGAAGAGTTGTCACCATAAGAGATAAGTTTTCAATCAAAAATATCCAAAGGCAATGATTGAGAGAAAGATAAGATCACTTGAGTGAATTAATCATGTTTTGGATTTTTAATCATGTGCATTAAATGGAAAGATTCCATTCTTACCACTTAAGGCAACTTGCACAAATCATCAATCTTATCCTTGCCTTGCTTGCCAAACATCTTGGCCTATAAATAGAGACCTTTCCTCATTTGGAAATCACACCAAAAACAACCATAAACTTGCTTTCTCACTTATTTCTTTTTTTCCAAGTTTCAAAGTTCCGAAGTGTGAGAATTTGCAAATCTCCAAACCTTGCAATTTCTGAGCAATCTCAAGCTTCAAACACTCTCCAAATACTCTTAGGAAGTTGTTAGAATCATCAAGCCATAAAAAAAACTAGCCAAACTTAGAATCATGCTCCAAGTTTCATAAACTTGCATTTTGAGCCTTAACTTGCCATTTCTCAATTCACTCGTGCAAACTTCAAACTTTCACTTCAAACATCATCCATATACCCCATATAAGTGATCCAAACCCTTGAATCACTTATGGAACTCCAAAATTACCATCATCATTTTCAAATGGCTCGAGCTGCAGTTGGAGTTGGGTAGCAATTTCCAGGCAATCTCAAATCAAGCTGAGCACTTCTACATGTTCCTTGAAGTCCAGTGAAGCTATACAAATCATAAAACAACTTCTGGAAGCACTATAGCAAGGATCTGATTTTTGCTCATAGAGGTAAGTAACTCCAACTTCGAACTCTTTGATTTCTGAATTCCAGTTCAAATATTTCCATGCTATCATGTGTCTACACTTATGAGGATCATAAACCCTCAATCAATTGCTTGAATTGTTGCACTTACACAATTTCATAATCAATCTTCCAAAACTAGGGCTCATCTGATTTCTTTGAATTCAGTCATCATTTTCTTAAAATAAATAAAATTAAATGATACCATCATGTTCCTTGTTAAAAAACGAGCAAGTTCCACTTTTACATCTTTCAATTTCATCAAAAAATGAGGAAGTTATGAAATCATGGATTGAGGTTAAAGAAGAAGTTCCTCGCGCGTTTTTTCTGATTTTCAAAATTTCAAATATCCGTTTTATAATATATACATATGATTGTGTTTAAATTAACGGATGAAACAACCACCCCAATGGCAGCCAACACGCTCTTAGTCTTTTGCCTTGCCATAGGTCTGGGGTTCGAACCCCACCCAGACCTTTTTATTTTTCATCTTTTCACTTTTCTTCACTTTTCAACTATTTTTCAAACTTTTCTTAATATATAACTTTCTGAAAGCGTGTAAATGACAAGCCACGCATGTGGCCCAATGGTTAATCTTTTCACTTATTTTTTTCACATTTTCTATCAAACTTCAACATTTTCAAAAACCAATCAAAACTTCTCATTTTGAGATGATTTTTTGCACACTTGTCATTTAGCATATCTATTTTATGATTATGTCAAAAATACCGAAAAATATTTTCTTTTGATATATTTTTATTAGGTTTAAAATAGACATTTTTAAGTGTTTTTAAATACTTTCAAAAATGTTTTCTCCTTGATTTTTCAACCTAATCTTTTTCAAAACTTCTTTTGAATACATTTCACTTTTCAAACCTTTTTCAAAACTTTCAAAAACATTTTAATTGACTTACGCACCTCTTTTCCATGATCGATTCAATTAATCTTTGAAAATTCAAATCGAACTAGGTTTTTCTTCGAAAATCTTTCGAATTCAAAATCAAATTGATCATGGGTCTAACACTATTAAACAGTGATATAGTAAAGGCACACTCAAATTTAAGAATGAAATCATACCTCAAAGACGCACGAGGGTTTGAAGAGCAGCGAAGCAAGTGGAAGAGAAAAGTTACCTGCAACAAAAACCAAAGCAGCATATCAATAGTTGGTAGAAATCATAGATTTATCAAATAGAAATCTTATATTTTTCAACAGCTCATATCCCTTTAAATCCAACAAAAACATTATTATTTACATTCTAGTCCAGAAGACACTTCATGTTTCAGATGCATGAAAATGTGTCATCAAGATTTAGAATTAAAATTTAAAAACTATGTATTTGGAGAATCATATAAGCACCATTTGTCATATTTCCAGAATCATTTTTAGATAAAAATGGAAAGCTGTTAAGAACCATTTTTCCAGTATGTTTCCTACTTAATTCATTCTTACATGTCTCATTAATAGTTGCCCACGTTGCTCATTAATTAGTTTGACTCACGTGCCTAAATTAAACAATGTAATTACCCTTTTCATTTTACCCGAAAATAAAAAATAAAAGAATATTCTACTAGAGATTTTAAGTTAGGTGTTAGCTACATCTTTTAATACAACAGGATGATAAAAAATATTCTAAAACATCCTCTATGGCCTTACTTTTAACCTCATCCAAATAAGTAATATCTATTGTTTTTTAATTCTATTGAATCAACACTCTCTCAATCCTTTTGGTCTCTTTGTTTCTCATGAGTATATAAATAACCCAAACCTCCAAATATCTTTTCATTCAAACTTCAAAACTCACATAAAACATATATTACACACAGTAGGCATATATACAAAATTCCAAGTGTAATACACAGTAGGCATATATTACACACAGTAGGCATAAAATATATATTACACACAGTAGGCATAAAATATATATTACACACAGTAGGCATATATTACACACACTCTTCTCTTTCAAAACCAAAACCAAAACCAAAATCTTCTATACTTCCCTCAAAATTCCTACTGTAATAAAAGTTAAATCATGCGAAGGTCATATAACTCTTTTCCCCTTACAAAACATAATGATCAATTACAGGTCATAAACGTTGTAGAACAATTAGGAGAAATAACAGGAAACAAGAGAGCAATATTTAACCTTCTCTTTAACACCGTCGACAATAGCCCATGTGTATTTCTCCTCTTGCTTCAATTTTTCTTCCTTCAGAGCTTTCTTCTCATAAAGGGTTAAGACAGTCAACAATTTAAAGATAGATGACATGAATTATGGAAGGTTCAACTGGTACAAGGAAAGAAGATAAGAATTCTCAAAAGAATTCAGAGTATGCAATAAACTGACTGATTCTAGAAAGCCACTCTCCAATTACAATTGAGTTCAAAAACTAACACTCCCTTCCCTCCAATTACTATTTATTATTCTGTTTTACTAATAGAATCGTTATTCATCTGTTACAATGTAACTATTATGTATATTCTGTTTACTTATCAATTAGTTACTCATTTGTTACAACTGTAATAATTAGAGTTACAAGCTTAATTCCCACTTTTGCCCTTCCTAACATACACCTTTCTAACAGCTGGTCTACTAACAAATTATGGTTCTTGTGTCCTTTTTTATTTTTTTCACAGATATATAGTACAAGCATTACAAACACTGATTTCCATATCTTTTAAAGTAGCAGCTTACTGATTATGATGTTGAAATATAGGGAAACATTACAGCAACCAAAATCAGCATTGATATATATATATATATATATATATTAATTTACAACTAACTAATCTCAGCAATATCAGAGCTAAACAAATCTATATGTCCTAGTAGTTGGCAGCAGATGTATTCAAAATCATAGCAAAACACAGAAACAGCCTTGTAATTATTAACGAAAGGGTCGTAACCAAATGCATATGTTAGTGTTCCAATTCTTTACTGTTCATGTGATGAATATGAACTAAAGCTATGCCTGTTTTAAGATCCATTTATGCATTTTTCTTCTTCCACACCCCAGAATGTTTGGTGCTGATGTTGTAATTTCAGGTGAGGATAATGAGAAAGAGACTTGTCAGGAAGACATTTGATATGATTCAAGACCTTCGAAAGGGAAAATAAGGAGGTTGGTGTAAACATCTCGGTTTCTCTAGTTTTTCAAATATCGAGTGTCGTTATGGACTAAGAATATAATCTCTTTTCGGATTACAAGAAATTCAGGAGAACTTTGGTAGGTTTATTAAATTGGGATGCATTGAAGGCATGGAAATCATAAGCGCATAACACCACTTTTGAGGTTTTACACTTCCAAAAGTGAAGCGGAACTTAAAAGCCTAGATGAGTATGTTGAAAACATGGGTGAAAAGCAAAATGCTATCTATTATCTAGCAACCGACTTGAAAAGTGCAAAGACTGCTCCGTTTTAGAGAAATTGGTTCAAAAGATATTGAGGTATTTTCAATCATAAATATATTGTCTTGATATGTCCTATCGAATGCATACTTTAGTTTACATGTTAATTTTACTCATGTACTGTATATTTATTATTTTAGGTTCTTTATTTGGTTGATACAATTGATGAGGTTGTTATTCGTAACCTCTGACATACAAAGAAAAGAAATTTGTTGATATCGAAGGAAGATTTGGAACTGGGTTTGTATTATTTTTCTATGTAGCTTAAAGATGCTAAATACTTGTATATACTAACTGCTAGCTGGGATTCAAATGTGGTTATCACCCTCTTTACTACAAAATTCCCAAGACAGTTTCATTGAATAGACTCACTTTAACATAAGTTTATAAACCTGCTAGTAAAATCCAGAGTTTATAAACCATGCTTATACAAGAAGTATGCACCTTTTTTTCTCATGTTAATATTTATTTATATAATATTTTACTGCATGTAATATGATAATGTCTTTGAAAAATACTATGCTTATAATATTTATTAATCCAAAAAATACTAATCCTATAACTTTAATCCTATAACTTTAATAACTTTAATAACCTTACTGCATGAAATCCATGTGTTTGAAAAATCTAATCAAATTGCAGAATCAGATTTTGATGGTAACATAAATGAATTGGTTATATGAATCTTTGATTTATTTGTTTGGTTTGATTATTTTTATGTGGAATCTTAGAGGTGTTTCAAACTTTCAATATGTTTACTAGTTTTTAAATAAAGTCTAATTAGCAATTTCAGTTTGAGTAGAATATGTGGTTGTGATTTTTGATTTAAAATTGCGTAATTATTTTGAAGTTCTTGATAATGTTATGTCCTTTGACTATATCACAGTCAAAATTGGTGTTGTGTGGGTTCTTTTTTAGATATTACCTCTTGAATTGCATGAATCACTTTAAAACTAAAACTAAACACACACGAGGCAAGTTTGTTCTTAACACTCTTCCATATATTTTGATGAATTTTTAATAATAACTACAAGTACATGAGCATGCTTTTTATAGGCTTCATTATCTTAAGTCTTAACATTTAAGCATGCTTTGGCCATTAAGAGAAGGCTCTAGGCAGTGAAAAAAATGGTGTGGCGGTGGTAGTAGCGATAACTAGATCGCTTTACTAGCTAAAGCTTATCTATTAAAAACTCCTATAACTTAGTAATGAAGAAAAATCTTTGGAGGAAACACATCATAAGGAAAAAGTCCAATAAGGTTAGTAAAAAGAAAATCAAATTTCAAGAACAAATTCATCAGATTCAAGTAGAAAACCCTAAAACAACAAATTAGAAAACCTAACATCAATTCAATATATTCAAACTCAAAATCAATCATCACAAAGAGCGCAACCATAAGATTCAAGTGAATCTCCAATGATGAAATCAATGGCAGAGAATGAGAGAGATGAGAACAATGCAAAAATTGATACATAAAACTCACTGTGTTTGAAGAGATGAACGCAGAGGATGTTAAAATGCTTGATGTGCGTTTTTTGGTGTGAAGATGAGCGGTTTGTAGAGATTCCTTTCGGTGTCAACGGGTTTCTTTCGGTGTGAAGAAGAACGACATGAAGATGAAGGGCATGAAGATGAAGGGCTTCAACGGGTTTCTTTCGGTGTCAGCGAGTAGCTAGAAAAACCAAAGCAGCATTTTTAAGCATTATAAGAGAATTTTTAACTTTTTTACGGTGACGGGTGTTTTACCGTCGTGCCCATGGGAATTTTTAAAGGTTTTGGGTGCGACGGTTGTTTTACCGTCGTAATTTGAATTTTAGGACGGTTAATTTTACCGTCGTGAGAGGTTTAAGGGTGCGACGGGTGCTTTACCGTCGTGATATGCCTTTTAGGACGGTTAATTTTACCGTCGTGACTAGTTGTTGGTGAAAAACAGATGTTAAAAGTGTTAAATGGGGCCGACGGTTGTTTTACCGTCGCAATAACAATATTATGATGGTTAATTATACCATCGCAAAATAAATATTAGGGACGGTTGGTGTCAACTGTCGTAAACACTATCGCTATATGTCAATTACGACAGTTATCACATAACTGTCGCAATTTTTGTGTCGTTAAACACTAAATTTCTTGTAGTGATATATATATATATACACACACACACACACACATATACTTGTTCATGTTTATTTATGTCATTACAACCAGTATAACAACTAAGTTTCCTATAGCCTCCTCTTGGGCTTCGTACAAAAGAACTCCCGCATTGATTTTAGCCTTCTCTTGGGCCTCATACAAGAAAGGGATTTGGAAATCTCTAACAGCCTCCTATTGGGCTTCCAATACAAAGAATCATCTTCGCTAAGATATAACCTAAAGAGTGTGGTTTCCCGGTGAAATCACTCTTAAAGCCAAGCCAGGCATACCCTATAGCCTTCTCTTGGTCTCCCAATACAAGGACCCTCGATGTACCTCGGAAAGCATCCTCTTGGGCTCACAATACAAGGACCCTCGATGTCCCTCGGATAGCCTCCTCTTGGGCTTACAATACAAGGACCCACGAGTTTTTTAAAAGCATCCCCCTGATCAATAACAAAACATTTCTCCTAAGAGATAAGACATGAATCATCTTTATGAAAGAAGTAATCTATAGCATCACATACAAATCAAATATTTTTTCAAATCAAACATTTTAAAAACAAACACTTTTTCAAACAAAACATCTTTCTTAACTGTAAGTGGCAACACTTGTACACTCAAGCAAAACGTCCAATGCTTACAATGAAAGATTCAACATTTTTTAAACATATTTCTTAACTTGTAAGTGGTAACGCTTGTACACTCAAGAAAAATACCAGATGCTTACAATGAAAGGTTTAAACAATCAAATTTTCAAAAATGTATATGATGAAATAGATTAGATACATTTTTTATTAAGATGACACTTGTCGTTGTCTCTTAATATCTTTGCTTCCACTAGCACATAAGTGGGAACTACGATTGCTCTGACTTTCTCAACCTCCTTTTGAGAATACGTAGGCACAAGGTCTCACCCTCGGCGAGCATAATTATTTCTCCCTCAAACCAAACAAACCATAGTTTCCCTTAGATCCGAGATACATATGATCTGATTCCTGCTAGGGGATATGTATGCAGAGGATCCCAATGATCTTTGTGAGCATAATAATAATAAATAAACTTAGGTTCCTGCCTAACCTACCCTTCTTGAATCCTAAAGGAGAAACTTTCCCGAAATAACATAGCAAATAAAACACACAAAAATGCATAAAAAAGTTACTATAGAAAACTATAGATATATAGGGTGCTAATACCTACCAACCCTCTTACCCTGGTCTCTCCCTAATGCGTTGCGTCTAGTTCACGCTAGTCGCATCGTATATCTTATTTAGGGTATTTCAGGTTTCCCCTTTTCCATTTTCTTTCTTATTTGGAAACAATAAAGCTTGGTGCTCGCGACATCTTTTAAACAAAAAATCAAAAGAGTAAATCGTTTTGAGCAGGAGATTCGAATTCCGATTCGATTCCCTCGTCACTTTTATGAAAACTATGAAGTATCTTCCTGAAGCTCCCCAAAAAGAACATGGTGTTTGCTCGATGCCAATTAAAATTCTCGCACTCTCAAATAGATGTTAAGGCTGATGTCACAACATCAAAACACAATGTCATGACATATGTTAATAAATCATGTCCCTGAAACATCAATTTACAAAAAGTTATGAATTATACAGAAAGTAAATTGCAGAACATAAATAACATAGTCAATTCTTAACTCAGTTCAATACAACATCACCTACTCTGGGGACATCCACGCCAGGAAGGAAATCCACTATGATAGTATTAGTTCAAAGCTAAACATCCCTTGTTTAAAACTTATTACCTAATCACCACTTATGCAACTTCTACCTAGGAACCTCCTAGATGTGAGAACCTCCTCTCACTTTCCACAATCACCTCAGTGATAAAAACAAAAGACTAAAACAGAATAAGACACTTCCAATTAAAACATAATTCACTCTTTGCATAAAAGCTCATGAGTGAACGACAATGAATAATGAACAATTTGTCAAACTTTATGCATCAAACAAGATATGAGGCACATACATAAACAAAACACACTTGAAAAACTCCCAAACCTTAAGATCTTGAAAACTAAGTTTCCCCTTTTTTTCTCAAGTTCTTCTTAACATTATGTTTAAATTTTTCTTTATAAACTCCTCACCAATCCATGGGCTTTTAAATCTTCACCTAATTTATTGTTGATCTATAAGGCTGGGGATTGCACCAATTATACTGAAAAAATCTCCTTAAATCATAGAACAAAAAATCACAAATTTCTTAAATTGTCTCAACATCCAATTTTAAAAACCTATGCATGGTTAGAGATAAAATTATTTGTTCTAAAAAACCTTCTGGACCCACGCAAGTATTTGAGATATATCTAAAGAAAATCTCGCAAAAGCAAATCAGAATCTTTCATTAATTAAGTGATATTACTCATAATATTTAAATATATAAAAAAATATATTATATTTTTTATGTGTAGGAAATTAGTGTGAGTATATCATAGCTCAAGGCGTAAACTTGCGAGATTTTATTTATTCAATTTCAATAAATTTATGCTTGATTTTATTCTTGTGAGAATTTATAAAAAAGAATCATTTAAATAAATGTTGAGTGTTTTGTCATTAATTAAGTGGTTAGTATAAAATTTAAATATAAAACAATTATATTATATTTTTATTTATAAAAATTAATATTTATTAGAGTTTAAATATATTGCATACAATATGCTTAAATTAATATTAAACATTCTTTATACGGTATATATTTTAATATTTTTATAATGTTTAATATAAATTTAGCTGAAATGATAACTGGTAAATTTTGATTTAGATTTAACTTTTTATTTTAATTATTAGTAAAATAATATTTATAGATTGTTCTGATGTATTGATAGTGCAAATTTTTTTACACTGACTATGCATAACAATTAATCTCTTTTAATAGTTGTAATGAAATTATATTTTTATAGTTTTTTATATTTTATTAAAAAAATATTTTTATAGTTTTCAGTATTTCATTAATGGTAATGAAATCATTATTTTAATTTTTAAAATAATTTTACTATATTTAACTTATTTATATTATTTTTATTCATAAATATCTTTTTCACCTTGTAATTTCATTTTCTTTTTCATCGAATAATTCTTCCTCTCGTTTTAAATATTTTCTCCATCGAAGTAAAACCTACTGAAAATGGCTGCTGCTTCTTCATTTTCCGTTACCTTCACCCCCAAAATCCCCAAAATCGTTTCCCATAATTACCAAACTACCCATCTCCGATTCAAACCTTCCCCAATTCGCACCCGCAAACCAATCAACCTCCGCACCAACGCCGTCTCAGTCCAATGCCTCTTCACCGGCCTCGTCGAAGAAATCGGCACCGTCAAGCAAATCGGAGCTTCCTCTAACGGCGGCTTCGACTTAAAGGTCAACGCGAAGACCGTCCTTAACGGCGTCAATCTCGGCGACAGCATCGCCGTCAACGGCACATGTCTAACGGTAACAGAATTCGACACAAACGCTTCCGATTTCACCGTCGGGTTAGCCCCGGAGACGCTGCGGAAGACATCCCTCTCGGAATTGGAGACCGGATCGCCGGTGAATCTGGAGAGAGCGGTGACTCCGGTTACCCGAATGGGGGGACATTTCGTGCAGGGTCACGTGGATGGCACGGGGGAGATTGTGTCTATGGTTCCTGAAGGGGATTCTTTATGGGTGAAAGTTAGGGTTGAGAAGGAGTTGCTCAAGTATATTGTCCCAAAAGGGTTTATTGCTGTGGATGGGACTAGTTTGACTGTGGTTGATGTTTTTGATGATGAAGTTTGTTTCAATTTCATGTTGGTTGCTTATACTCAGGACAAGATTGTTGTTCCTTTGAAGAAGGTTGGGCAGAAGGTGAATCTTGAGGTTGATATTCTTGGCAAGTATGTGGAGAGGCTTCTTAGTAGCGGATTTGTTTCGTCCATTGCAACTAAGGTTGATGCTCTTAAACTATGATTTGTTTCTGTGGATGGGACTAAGGTTGATGTACTTGTTGTAAAATTATTTGAACTAGAACGTTTTAAGATTGGAATTGGTACATCATCAATAAGATCAGACGCTTCTTAAAATTTTGAAGCTTCTTCTTGATATTTTGAAATTTATCCTAATGTGATTGGTGACATTACTTTGATTTTGATTGGTATGATTTCATAGTAGCGGATTTGTTTCGTCCATTGCAACTAAGGTTGATGCTCTTATGAAAATTATGTGAACTAGTACTTTTTAAGATTGGAATTGGTACACCATCAATAAGATCAGAAGCTTCTTCTTGATTGGTATGATTTCATATCATTTGTCTTTGACATTTCTGGCGTTCTAGTATCAGGGACAACGCATTTTTTACGGAGAGTTTAAATGCTCATGTATAACAATGTTGCGTTTTCTAGGTTAATAGATGAAGTGGGGTATGATTTCATATCATTTGTCTTTGACATTTCTGGCGTTCTAGTATCAGGGACAACGCATTTTTTACGGAGAGTTTAAATGCTCATGTATAACAATGTTGTGTTTTCTAGGTTAATAGATGAAGTGGCAACGCAGCTTGTTGTTGGTTTGTTTTCTATTTTTATATAATCTTTATTGTATATATAAAAATCTTGATATAATTGTGGTTTGTTTTTATTATTATCTTTGTATATGAAACCATTAGCAATTTGTACGTGGATGTTTTTGATCATGGAAAATTTAAGACTATTATATCAAGCTTGAGTGGACAAACTGAGCCTTCTGGTCAGTTGGCTGTACTTACTGAGCTCTGCGAAGTTTTGTCGTTTTGTACAGAGGGTTCACTCTCCAGTATGACTTCAGACCTGTTATCACCATTACTTGTAAAGCTGGCAAAGCATGAGAGTAATCCGGATATAATGTTGTTTTCTATAAGGGCTATCACTTATATATGTGATCTGTATCCTCGATCATCTGGTTTTCTTGTTCGTCATGATGCTGTTTCGGCTTTATGTCAAAGATTACTGACGATCGAGTATCAAGACGTAGCTGAACAGGTAATTGGTACTTCTTTGTTTGTAAGATATGTTTTTCTTGTATTGTTTTTTATAGACGGTAAGGAATATAAGTTATTATTATTGTATGTATACAGTGTCTTCAAGCATTGGAGAAAATATCGCGAGAACAACCACTTGCATGCTTACAGGCCGGAGCAATCATGGCTGTTTTAAATTATATCGATTTCTTCTCAACAAGCATACAGGTAAGCATCTAATACGAAGGCATCATCTTCATAAGTATTCACTGTTTATTTTTCGTTCAAAAATTTATAATCAACAATTTTTTACCATTTAAAGTCATTAGAGGAGTGAAAAATAACTCATTTTACTTATCTCTTTTCCTCTCAGAGAGTTGCTCTTTCTACTGTGGTGAACATATGCAAGAAGCTTCCTTCAGAAAGCCCCACACCTTTCATGGAGGCTGTGCCAATATTATGCAATCTTCTTCTATATGAGGATCGACAGGTGCCGATGGATGGACTTTAGATATTATACTTTTGTATTTGTAATTTGCTTAAATTCCTTCTTTGTATTGTTTACTGAAGTAATAATGTACTTTCACAGCTTGTTGAGAACGTTGCTACCTGCTTGATCAAAATTGTTGATCGAGTTTCTCCTTCCTCAGAAATGCTGGATGAGCTTTGTAAGCAGGGATTGATTCAACAGGTCACACATCTTTTAAGTATAAATGGCCGAGCGTCTCTATCCCCATTAATTTATAATGTAAGCAATTTTTCTATGCTATTTTCATATCCTATATTTCTCCATTTTTAATATGCGTGAACTTTGATGTTATGAAATTATGAATCTATTATTTTGCTTGACAGGGATTGATAGGATTACTTGTCAAAATTTCATCGGGATCAGTCGTAGCCTTCAGGACTTTGTATGAGCTAAATATAAGCAGCATATTGAGAGAGATATTATCTGCATTTGACCTTTCACACGGTGTATCGACTTCACAACTTGTTGGTGGACACTGTAATCGGGTATGAGGCTTGGGTTTGTCTCTGTTATTGTCTTCTACTGGTGTGTAGCTAGAGTTTCATAAGTTTTTTCATACTGTAATCAGGTGTGAGACATGGATTATAAAGCGGAATTTATTAGTATAGTCATTTTATTCTGACGAGTCTAGTAATTGGCAAAGGGCGATTTTTTCATATTGGTAGGAAGTCTTACCTTACTTTCTTAAGAGTCACAACTCAAACATGTGAGATCTTAGTCACATGGCAGCAAAAAAGTAATTCATTTGGAACAGCGTATTAAGTTGGGAAGTCTTTATGGTCCAACTTAACATTATTATAAGGAAATTGAGTGAAAAATGTATCTATAAGATTTCAAAAACTCATTGAAATATAATTCTTGCTGAATACAGCGATGGATTGCTTTATTCTGTTTCAAATTTATGTTATTCAATTTCATTTTGAACGTCTTTAATTCATGACACAAACTACTAATTATATTTGATTATCATCATTTCATAACTTCATCACACATTTTTAATTCTAATCGATTTGGTGGGTTGAATGATTCATTTTTATCACTGGCCAGTTCCATATGTGTACAGTTTTAATATATAAATATCTGATAGACTTCTGTAATTTTGTGGAACAGTATAAATGTTCTATTAATTTTCTTATGAAAACGCTTATGGTACGAGTTATATTCTACCTGTGCAATAAAGCATTTGGAGTTAAAATGATTATTTTGGTAGCAATTGTTGACTTTTAATCTTAGTATTTGTCTAGTAGTGTTTCAGTCTGAAACAAAGAGATGTTCTTATTCTAATTGGTTCTTGTTTGTGTTATTTGTGAGAATTCTTTTATTGAACATTGTGAAAGGGTTATTTGTTGTTTATGGACTTGCTAGGTATATGAAGTACTCAAATTGCTGAATGAACTTCTCCCTGGCCTGGATAAAGATCAGAGTAATCAACTATCATTGGACAAAGAATCCTTCCTAGCTAATCATCCAGATCTTCTGCAGAAGCTTGGGATGGATGTGTTTCCCATGTTAATCCAGGTTAGTTGATTTTCTTATAGTTAACCCAATACTCTTCCGTTTTTATTACAATTAAATGTCTATCTCATCTTTACGCAGGTGTTTAATTCTGGTGCAAGTTTATATGTTTGTCATGGATGTTTATTCATCATGTACAAGTTTGTTTGTTTGACCAAATCTGATATGCTTGTGGAGCTGCTTAGGAATGCCAATATTTCAAGGTGAAGGAGGCTTTCTTATCCTTTGAGTTGTGATATTATTTATATTTTGTTAAAGGTATTGACTTTATCTGGTTGATGTGACAGTTTTTTGGCTGGAGTATTCACTCGGAAGGATCATCATATGCTATTGTTAGCCTTACAGATTGCTGAGATAATCCTTCAAAATTTTTCTGATATTTTCTTGAAGTTATTCATAAAGGAGGGTGTCTTTTTTGCCATTGAGGCACTCTTAAAACCAGAAAGATCATCACAATTGGTGTACCCAGTATTTAGCGGCATTCAGATGTCGTTAGACTCTAGTCAAAGGTCTGCTTCTAGAGAGGTTCTCAAGTGTCTATGTTACACATTTTCATCTGCCCAGTCTTCTACATCATCTGAAGCCAGAAAGTGCAAACTCGACAAAGACTCTGTTCATAATCTGGCAGAGCATATTAAAGCAAAATACCTAGCACCTGAATTATATGATTCTGAGAAAGGATTGACTGATATTTTGAAGAATCTCTGAGCATTGTCTAATGATTTGTTGAGCATGTCTACTGATGAAGGTGCTCTTGCTGCGCAAGAAGAGAAAATCAATAAGGTGCTAGATCAAATTATAGACAAGCTTATTGGCAAGGAAGAAGTTTCTACTTTTGAATTCATTGAGAGTGGAGTTGCAAAAGCACTTGTTAATTATTTATCTCTTGGCCATTATATGGGGGAAAACAAGTGGGTGCATGGTGTTTGTGGTCATAATGCTGTCATAGAAAAACGGTTTGAGGCGTTAGCTAGTGTATGCTCAAGTACTTTTCAGCCTCTCTCTGGTGACACACCCCTTTCTGTATTAATCAGGAATCTGCTGAGTGCGCTGACTTCATTGGAAGCTTTCCCTATTGTGCTGAGCAATGTACAAAAAGTGAGAAATTCATTTGCTACTGTTCCTAATGGATGTTGCATTCCTTATCCTTGTCTGAAAGTCCGATTTGTCAAGGGAGAGAAAGAAACTTACTTGAGTGACTGTTCTGAGGATTTTTTTACTGTCGACCCTTTTTCATCTTTGCACTCCATTGAAAGATATATGTGGCCAAAGGTCAGCAAGAAAAATGAAGAGCATACAAGCCTACCGTCCAGTCAAGTAGTGTTGCAACCAGAAAGTCCACCGCTTCAACTGCCATCAAATACAAGTTCCTGTCTTGATGAAATTCAAGCAGTCAATTTGAATGCTGGGGAATCATCTTCTTCTGGAATTCAGGTTTTACTCTTGTTTCTAGTTTAGATTATAATGAAGAACATTCTTGTATGTTATCTGTATCAAACTACGTTTATAGTTATGTTACTCTTTTGCATATGCATTTGAAATTTTGTGTCTTATCTAACAGGTTGCAGAAGAAGAAATGCATTTTGTTGCAGAACCAAACTCAAAACTTGAAAGAGAGCATCTTTCATCTTGTAGCAACAAAGCTGCTTGCAAACTTATTTTTTTACCTTGAAGGACAACCTCTAGATCATAAATTGACTCTATATCAGGCAATTCTTCGCCAAGTAATAAAACAAAATGATTCTGGAATTGGTGCGAAACTGTGGAGTAATGTGCATACATTGACATATAAAACAGATTTGAAACCTGAGGATATAATGCCTTCGGATTGTCATTCTTCATCTCAAGATTTCTCTCATGATAAAGTTTTGGCACTTTATCAGCATAAAGCTTTTTTTATCAGGCATGTTCCATGGTGAGCTTGTTTCTGATTTGGAGAAGTCAAGTCCAACTTATGATATTCTATTTCTTCTTAAAAGCTTGGAAGGCATGAACAGATTTATATTTCATCTTATGTCACGTGAAAGAATTTGTGCTTTTGCCGAAGGTAAAGTTGATAATCTGGATAGCCTTAAAATAACAGTTCCTACTGCCCAACTAAATGAATTTGTAAGCAGTAAGTTGACAGAGAAGCTGGAGCAACAAATGAGGGACTCTTTGGCAGTCTGCACGGGCAGTATGCCTTTATGGTGTAATCAGCTAATGGCTTCTTGTCCATTCCTATTCAGTTTTGAAGCAAGATGCAAATACTTCAAACTGGCAGCATTTGGTCAGCCACGACTATCACCTCACATGTCTTACCATAACTCTGAAACTGGAAGTGATAGGAGACTGGTCAATGGTGTATCGCCTCGAAAAAAGTTCTTAGTTTACCGCCACCGAATCTTGGAGTCTGCTACACAAATGATGAAACTACATGCCAGTCATAAAGTGGTTCTTGAAGTGGAATATGATGAAGAAGTGGGAACTGGTCTTGGACCAACTTTGGAATTTTATACCTTGGTGTGTCAGGAGTTGCAAAAGTCTGGTTCAGGCATGTGGAGAGAGGATGCTTCTTTACATACCCTCAAGACAAGCTTGCAGGCTGGGGAAACAGGAATTTATTCTTTGTACGGATTGTTTCCTCGCCCATGGTTGTCAACGCAAGATGCTTCTGGCGGCATACAATTCTCTGAAGTAACAAAGAAATTTGTTCTTTTAGGCCAAGTTGTTGCTAAAGCACTTCAAGATGGAAGGGTCTTAGATCTCCACTTTTCTAAAGCCTTCTGTAAACTTATTCTTGGAAAGGTAATTGATTTTGTGTGCAATTAATGAACTTCACATGAGCTTGCAACATGTAGTAAGATGTATAATGAGAGGGCCACTATAACTGACTTGCTCTCTTTATTTGCTTATAATCTTTCTTTTTAGGAATTTTATGTCTACGACATACAATCTCTTGATCCTGAGCTTGGTAGGGTGCTGCATGAGTTTCAAGCTCTAGTTAACAGGAAAAAAAAATTGGAATCGGTCTATGGAGGGAATTCTGAGTTGGAACAAGGACTAAGCTTTCGAGATTCCAGAATTGAGGATCTTTGTCTTGATTTTACTCTTCCCGGGTATCCTGATATCGTTCTTGCTTCAGGGTCTGACCATTCCATGGTAAAATATTGCTTGATATTTTGCATTGCAATTTTTGTAACACTTTTGTTGCCACAATTTAAAACTTAAATATTTCCATCCTTTTGGCAGGTAAATATGAGAAACCTGGAGGATTATGTTTCACTTAATGTCGATGCAACCGTGAAGTCTGGAATTTCAAGACTAGTGGAAGCTTTTAAATCTGGCTTTAATCAGGTATCTTACTTTGTCTTGATAATAGTTGAAATGTATTAACACAAGAACCTTTCTGATTGTGTTATATTCACTGTCACTATAGAAGTTGGGATAGAATTGCATCTAAAGAGTACCGAAAATCCCAAAAAGTGGGGGTTTACTGACCGCCGTCCCACAAAAGTTGTCATAGTAGGCTGTTTCACTCAAATTAAGGAGAAGTTATATATTAGCGAAAGAGAATAACAATGTTACTAAATTAACCTCATTAACTATTGGTTGATTTTTGTTATCATAAATGCAAAGTAAAGAACAATTGCTTGGGAGTTATGCCACATACTATAATTAGAAGAAAAAAAATGTTTAATGTTATAATTGAAAATGGCAATTATTTTGGGACAATTGTTTTTGCAAATGTAACAATTATTATGAGACAGAGGGAGTACATGATAAACAAAATGAATATGGGCTTGAAGCTAACTCCTATATATGAGAAACTATATATAAGAAACTGTTTTGTCCGTTTGAATAATTTGACTTAATAGAAGACTAAAATCCACAAACTTTTTACTATAATGTGTTATCTGCCATTGTTTAGAGTTCCTTCATTTTGTGGTCTTGTTTAGAATTTGAGGTCTATGATTAGCTGTTTTGGTGTTTAGAATTAAGACCATTACCGGCTTTATAATTTTTGCCCATGTTCCTAAAGTCATTGCACATAGCTGCTAAAATTTATTGCTCATTTTTGTGTTTGATGTTGGCATCAACCTCAAATTTTTTTAAAAACTTGTAGATTTTTCCCATTGAGCATCTCCAGATTTTCTATGAAGAAGAGCTTGACCGTATACTCTGTGGAGAGAATGATTCTTGGGCTGTATGTGTAACTTAATTTAATCAATTTGTATATATGTCTTTTTCTATTTAAGCAAAACGGAAACAAATTTTTGTTTAAAAAAAGGTTTAATTATACTAATGCCATGTTAGCAGATCAATGAGCTGTCGGATCACATTAAGTTCGACCATGGTTACACTGCTAGCAGTCCTCCCATTGTTAATGTAAGCATACGTCTAATTCTAGATATGCTTTGATCTTGTTTTGAATCATTTTATCTTTTTGACTGAATCTCTGTCATTGAGGACTCAGTTGTTGGAAATTATCCGAGAGTTTGACCATGGACAGCGACGAGCATTTCTCCAGTTTGTGACCGCACACCCGGCTTCCTCCAGGAGGATTGGCATCTCTCAATCCAAAGTTGACTATTGTCCGAAAGGTGTATAAATTATATTAATATGCTCATTTTTCACCACAATTTTTACACTTAAATGTCCTTTTTCTTTGTAACATCTTATATTTTTGTGTTCAACAGCATTGTAGCAACCAAGCAGACACAGACCTACCAAGTGTGATGACATGTGCTAATTACCTTAAGCTTCCTCCTTATTCGTCAAAAGTACCTTATCGGTTTTTTCTGTTTTAAACTCTTTTAAACACTTGAAACAAATATTAGAAAAAAAAGATCTAATATTTTCTGATGTTCATTGAATTTCAGGAAAAGATGAAAGAGAAGCTCTTGTATGCCATTACAGAGGGTCAAGGATCTTTCCACCTTTCATGACTTCGGATTTTGAAGGTGTAATTATTAGGGTAATTGATAGTTAATGTAGATAAGGCTGTTAATTAGTTGCTGAAGTTACTGGAAGTGCTGGTCACATCAAGTTACTTGGGGACAAAGCTTATGTCTTCACTGACTACAATTGTTGGGGGGTGTATATAGAGCTTGCTGATAGTTAGTTGTTTTTGTTTTTGGATTGTGTCCTCTATAGAAACAGAGGGCAATTTAAGTGAGACCATACTTTGATATTTTTTGTACAGTATTTTGTATTGGGATATCTGGCTGTTACTTTATTATATCATATTTTCTATGAAATTTAGCTCTACTTTGTTATTGATTTATTTATGCATTGTGACTGCAATAATTGGATTTCAATGAGAGATGAAATATGGATTTCAATCTTCGGATGTACCCTCAATAATTGGAGATTGAAATTCAAAAACACAAAGTGGAAAAATGAATTTTACATTATCTTGCACGAATGAGAGTCTTCATGATCATAACGCCAATATTGAAAAACCTTACCAAAATCTCCTTCCATTCTCATTCAAGATTTTTACTTGCAAACAACATTCTACAGTATTTTGACATTAAAAAGGTACAATAGAAGTTGAAATTATAGGTAATGCACATGTATTCCATTGATCATTGATGAGAAACCCCGTGAGACAAAATTTCTTTTATACAGTCCATTTTGATTTAAAAAATTATATAAATATGCATTATATGTTGTTAAGAAAAAACACACTAGAATGAATGGTGTGTCACATTTGTTTACGAGGTCTCCTTTTGAATTTAGGCTAACAAAGATACCCCTCTTGTAGTTCTAAAATCCAAAAATAAAACTTTTTTGCACTACTCAGACAATCGAAAAATGGTTAAGATCAAAGACTATTACTTTCAATTGATAACGAAGGAATGATGAAGTTCAGTAAGGTTGAGCAGAAGAAGGATACATATGTGACATTTCATCGTTACACAATTAAGAGTCCAATTGAGATGGATGCGAAAAGCAAGATCGACCAACAATATTTTAAATATGTTGAAATGTTATCAGCTATTTGATGATGATGATGAAAGGACATGTTCTATTTAGATTAAGAAAGATCTATGTTATATTATGCATTTTGTACGTGACAACAAAGATTTATGTTAAGTTATGTTATTCTTCATCATTTTTCGGAAAGTGCTTATGTTTTTTACGATAATAGGGTAGAATTTGGATTTTGAATTTCGGACAAACTCTTTAACTTTGTTTTCGTCTGGTTTTGAGATTAGGTGCTATTGTGGTGCGTCCAGGTTTCAATTTCCACAATTTGTTAATTCAATAAAATTTAAAATTCTGACATATACTTACCTATGATTTTACTTGTTTTAGAGAAAAATTGTTGTGTATTTGGTGCACCAGGATTTCAAAATTCGAATTCTAAAGATATATTTAGAATTTTGGCAGGGTATGTGAGTAAGGCATGAGGTGTAATGAGTAAAACCTTTACATTTAAACATTTTCCCTGAATAATCTATTTACAATAAAAATCCAATGTTCTCAAGGTATTTTAGTAAATGTAACTATGCAAGCAATGTTTTAAGGGTGTTGTTCATTACATCTCATGCAATGAACACATGTCTTATAGAAATCCTAAAATACCCTTCATATATTTCAAATTAAAAATTCAGATGTACCCAGTCTACAACAAAATCGGATCATGATTAAGGCATCCCAATTTTGTCAAAAATTGGTTTGGATTTCAATCTTCGTATTATTGGTCCGATTTCAATCTTCGGATTAATTTCATGACAATATTTTACACCTTTTGAAAGTAAGTTAAAATTTTTTAACATTTTTTAATAAACTACCAATATAAGTCATTTATAAATCAATATCAAAATAAATCATACAATAGTGGGGTCTCTACATATACTTTACATATACCCAAATTGCTGCAGGACTCGCTAAGGTAGATGGGGCTACATAAGTCGAGACCAACAAACCAACCATTCATAGCACAATGTTATCACCTCCAAGGGTCGCGTATCACGATGATTGGTGTGCACTATCTAGCAAATATCATCTGGCACGATGTAGTCAAGAGTAACTCGAAATGGCTCGGTCACATGATTTCCTTTGTGGCAAAACCCCAAAGTAGTTTTCCACATATGCCTAGTCTACAAGACGTGAAAAATACTGGCGGATCCATGTTTGAAAATGGTTCAAATGAAATATTAATAACAATGTAGCATATATATTACGATGTTAATACCATTATAGGTGCATAAAAATTATCGTAAATAGATAGTTGTTTCCTATCAACTGTCGAGTCTTCCATAAATTACCCTCAACTAGTTTATAGTAGAGGTATACCAAACAAGAAATTTTGTAATTGTATCTCAAGGTCAAAGAAATACCTGAGGTAAATAACATTGACATAGGTCACACTTTTGTCCATAAAAATGGAAGTATCGATAAAAATCAAAAGGTATGATCTGAATACACATGCTTTGTTGTATGCAACACATGCATCATCACCATTAGCATCCACAACTGCAATCGGGTGGTGCTCATACAAATCTAATAAGAATGAAACCTAGCATGACATCCTTTGGTGTCATCTAACCCCTATTGGGCTTTTCCTAGGTCAACTCGAAAATAAGTCACCATCGTGTTTAGTGCATAAGGTTTGCTGGTTTTGGAGTAGTTTAAGAATTCTCATAATTGAAAGATTTAGAAGGCATGATACATCATCAAGTGTGATGGACATCTCACTGATTGAAAGATGAAATTAAGACGTCTCTGCGTGTCATCTCTCGACAAAAGAAAACAATAAGCCATAATTAATATAACCAAAAATAGTTCTGCATAAATCCTGAAATCCAGATAGTTGTATGACATCTAAAGTTATGGCTCATCAGGCTGCACCAACTTTACAATCTTCCTACCATGGTTGATACATTTTAATATACCACAGTATTGCATAAAATAAATGCATCCATCGTCAAACAATTCAAATATTATTACACAAATGTTTAAAATAGTAATCAAAGAACAAAGATGTATGTTATCTCTTCCTTCCACGTGTGTCAGACAAGGGTCTAAACACAAAGGAATTAACGAAAGGTTTGAGGGGCCTCCTAGGAAACCCTTCTGGTTATCCGGGGCTGCATGGACTTCTAGGGTATGCGGGAACACATGAATTCGGAAAGACTTCAAGCACTCAAAGCAAGGCAGTCCATGACAAACATAACTGAAACAATGGAGTAAAACTTCATATGTGCAATACAATATATTAAAAATGTGATAAGCTTCAATGCAATAAATAAAATATTTGAGAATGCATGAGAAGTGATGGAGCTGAATTTGTGAACGCAAATGTGGAGAAACTTTTTGCTTATCTATTTTTGGTCTTTTGCAGAAATGAAAATGGAAATGGAGGGTTATAGACTCGAGTTAAGTTAAACATCAATTTCTAAATTCCAATCTGCATAAGTAATCCAAACATTAGAATCCACATTAATTTGAAAACATGTGGTTAGGCATATATGTGATGCGTTAGACGCGTCTGGAGTTTAATCTCCATAATTTACTATACAGATTTTAAAATCAGATTTTATTCTTATAATTTTGACGTGTTTAAGAGATGATTTATTGTTTATTAAGTACATCCAAATTTTAGAATATCGATTAGAAATATATTTTCAAAATTTCACCAAAATGTCTTAATAATTTATAAATGCAATTTTAATCTTATCTAGTGATCTTTTAAATAATTGACTGAGTAGGAACGACCTCTCAAAAACTTGTAAGAACATAAATGAGATTATAATTTTTTTTTACTGTTCTAACATCTACAACCAATTTATCAAAATTTATTTTCATACCGATAAATTAAAAATTAAAAATTTTCAAATATATCTCCATGCTAACAAATTGGAACATCAATTCCCTTATCAACTCAGTAGAATACTTGCTCTAACAAAAGAAAAGTATTTGATTGATACATGATTACTGATATTTTGGCTCTCTCAAATAGATGTTAAGAATGATGTCATAACACCAAACATAATGTCAAGACAAATGTTAAGACATCATGTCCCTGACACGATAATTTATAAAAGTTATGAATTATACATAAAGTAAATTGCAGAACATAAATAACACAATCAATTGTTAACCTAAACCAGTGCAACATCATCTACTATAGGGGCATCAATCCAGGAAGGAAACCCACTACGATAGTATTAGTTCAAAGCTAAACAACCCTAGTTTACAATTTATCACCTAATAACTACCTATGCAACTTCTAACTAGAAACCTTATAGATATGAGAACCCCTCTCACTTTCCACAATTGCCTCGGTGATAAAAATAAAAGACTAAAACAGAAGAACACACTTCCAATTAAAACATAATACACTCTTTGCTTAAAAGCTCATGAGTGATTGACAATGAACAATGAACAATCAGTCAAACTCTATACATCAAACATGATAGATGATGGACATATAAAAACAAAACACACTTGAAAAACTCTCAAACCCTAAGACTCTTGAAAACTAAACTTCCTCTTATTTTTTTCTTAAGTTCTTCTCAACATTAGGTTTTTTATTTATAAACTTCTCAACAGCCCATGGGCTTCGAAATCTTCATCCAATTTGTTGTTGATCCACATGTTGAGGGCTACACCAATTATGCAGGAAAAATCTTTTTGAATCACGAAACAAAAAATCACAAGTTTCCTAAATTGTCTTAACATCCAATTTTAGAAAGTTGTGCACATTTGGAGATAAAACCATTTATTCCAAAAATAACCTTCTGGGCTTGCACAGGTATGTGATATATATCCATAGGAAATCTCACAAAATTAAATCTGAACCTTCCAGAAGCAACAACAACACCTGCGGTGATAGTTGGTCAAGATGTCATGACATCTTGCTCAACATCTTGCTATGAAATATGTTTTACCAAAATTGTTGCTAATTTTAAAATCACAAACCTAAAAATCTCCCCATTTGGAAAATTTTGGCTCAAACAACCTTTGCACAATAAATCTGGAGATGAGGAATAAAACCACAAACTAAATCACAAAACATAAGCTACATAAAATACATGTAAACTTTGTGAAAACTGCAAATAGAAAACATCATAGATAAATGAATCTACAGAGAGACCCAACCTCACACACAAAACTCCAAAAATCTCCAAAGATCAGATGTTAGGACATGTGGTCTGACATCACGTCAACACAGTCAAAAACAACTCCAACTCCAACACAACACAACATAAATGATCAGCACAAGAGCACCTTACTTAGCAACTTCAGACATGACCAGTAACCTCCATATCACACATAATCAATAATCCCTCTAAAGGGAACAATCAAATAAACATGAACTATCCAAGTTCACACATCTGAGGCACATACAACAAAATAAAAATAAGCCCCGCAAACACTTAAGAGAAAGCATAGTTCTCCATAAAACACTTTAGGAAAGATGTCAGGATATTTGGTTTAACATCATGCAGACACACTCACATCAGTAGTAGCATCAGAAATAATTCCCTTAAGCACCAAATTAAGTATGACAGGAAATCATGCTCCCCCTTAAATAGTTGCATACATGAAAAGCAACAACAAAGACTACTCTCCCTAAACAGTAGTACATTCCTAACCAAAATGTCAATCAACATGTAAAGACATTTGACATGACATCAAGACAAACACAATATACCAAGCCACCAACTTAAACACTCAATTTAGTCCCCCTTTTTATCAAAAAAGAAGAGACAAAAATAGAGTAAATACACAATAAACATGGAATCACATACGCAAACAACCATAATCAACAAATGGAAGCAGAAAATTCATTCAAGCATAATCAACAGATGGAAACATAAACAACTTGATGGAAATACAATATTAGTTGGAAACAAACATTCATAATAACATTCAGATGGAAACATAAAAATATTGATGGAAGCACCCACATCTTAGATGGAATCACACATTTAATTGATGGAAACAAAGATTTGATGGAAGCACACAATAGGTGGGAACACAAAATTAGTTCATCTTCAGGTGATCTACCTTATCAAAAATCCTTCTGTGCTTCTTTCTGCTGTCACATGTTTTAGGCATGTTGAGACTGAATTCCCTTTCCACTAACTTAGAACATGTCTTATGTAAACCAACCTTTTGTTCTGGCAACGATATTTTGTTCTATCCTTTGACAACTTTAACACTATTAATTTGCTTAGGTATACCATGCATCCAAAAATAGATGAAAGATATAGTACCTGTTGCATTCCTTCACACCTATAATTGCTATAACTCCTCAGTAGTGTAGGTTCCTAGCTCACTCCTTATGTTATCAAATTGATTTGCATATAAGCCTTTGGTGAACATACAATCAGCTGTTTCTCAATGTCCACATGTTCTAGAGTAATAACCTAGCCTTCAACAAGATTCCTGATAAGTTGATTATGACGGTCAAAGTTCTTGTTCCAACTATGTTGAATGAGATATTTGATAGAATTCAGATCTTCACAATGTAATGTCATGACATCCAACTTGATATTATATTCCTTCATTATATGTTTCATCCATATTAGTTGAGAGAAGCTATTTGTTGTTCCACCATATGCAGCTTCAACAATAAACCAATAAGCACATATTTGCTTCTTATCGAAACAGGAAATCATATTGTTTCTTAAGAAGAAACTATTAGAACAAGATTTGGTTCTACAATTATGTCTATGAGTTTTGATGATAACAAAGAGTATGTTTGAGTGAACAATTTTGTTACTCTAATGTTTGTTGTATTTTTAAGAATAAACAAACAGGATTTTGCTTTTGATGAATGGCGTGGCCCAAACATTAAAAGAGAAAATGCTCCGCTTCTAAGATACATAGGTTTTAATGGACAAGTAGTGAGGAAAGCTTCATAAGGCTCTAAAGCTAAGTTACTTTGATACGACCGTCTGAAGAAAACAGTCAGAAGATCTAAAGACAGAAGTGCTACTTATGTCATGATGTTGAAGACTCAAGTTTCATAAGACAAAGGGTTCTGAAGACCAAGTGCTTGAAGACTCTGAAGACGTGGCTCTGAAGATTCTAAAGACTTGAAGTTCTTCTGAACTTATGTTACTATGCAAGGTTACAAGACCAAGTGTTGAATACGTTGAAGACGTGGTTATGAAGACTCTGAAGACTTGAAGTTCTTTCAACCTTATGTTACGATACAAGGTTCTTCAAAACCAAGTGTAAAAGACTCTGAAGAGGAAGATATGAAGACTATGAAGACTTGAAGTTTTGATTAACCAAGATGTTAGATTATCTTCTCTTACTCATGCTTGTAGAAGCCTCTGAAGTATAGTAGGTTAGAAGATAACGTTAACATGGTACAATAGTACATGGTACAAACAAACGTTTCATTCCACTACCATGAAGGACGGACGTTGCGTACAATCATGTCCCCCACGTTCTTTCAAGCCACCACAAGTTTCATATTTCCAAATTTACCCTCCAACGGTTACATCACATGTATAGCACTATATAAGGGCTTGAAGACTTGAAGAAACAACTGCTAATTCACGAGGAAACTCTTTATGCTTAAACGTTATTTTTCTTTGTAAAAAGCTAAAATTTATTTCAAGTCATTGTACTAAAAATTTGTTTACATATCAGCTTGGGTAGAAGTATATATACTTGTAAAAAAACTTGTTATCAAACTGTTGTTTGATTGTTCCTTGAGAGGCAAGTTGGGCCATTTTCTCAAGAAGTCTAGGACAATTAGTCTTAGAGGTTGTTAGTCACACACAGTTGGTATGTGCAGGTGTTAGTCACTTCCAATTGGGTTGTGCAAGTGTAATAATCAGTTGGATTATTGGATTAAGTCCTCGTTGGAGAGAGGCAAATCACCTCGGAAGGGTGAACTAGAGTAGCTTGATGTTTCAAGTGAACTAGTATAAAAATACTTTGTTATTTATTGCTTTATTAGTATTTCAATCTTAATCAAAAGAAAAAGATTTTCAAGGGGATTGTTTGTAGAAGAAAAGTTTTCAAAGTATAAAACCCAATTCAAACCCCCCTTTCTTGTGTTTTTCGCACCTTCAATTGGCATCAGAGCTCCGGTTCTGAAGTGATAAAAAGTTTGGATTTTTATCAAGCACCTAACAATGTTCAGTACCAATCCAGCATGTGAAAAACAACAATGGCTGCTCGCAACAATGTAGTTGTTATTGCTTTTGATCAAGAAAGAGATTCTTATAGTTCAAAACCTCCGATCTTTGATGGAGAAATATTTGACTATTGGAAAGACAATATAAGAAGTCATCTTCTTGGATTTGATCTAGATCTATGGAATATTGTAGTTGATGGCTACTCCTACCCAATATTTGAAGAAAGAAGATAAATTCCCAAAAGTGCCTTGACAAACGCTCAGAAGAAGATGTACAAGAACCACCATAAAGCAAGAACAATCCTTCTAAGTGCAATATCTTATACAGAGTACAAAAATATCACAGAGAGTTTTCTAAGTTTATCTTTGATTTTCTTTAGTTGACTCACGAAGGAAATTCTCAAGTCAAGGAAGCTAAGGTGTTGGCCTTAATTCAGAAGTACGAAGCCTTTAGAATGGAGGAAGATGAGTTAGTGGAAATGATGTTTTAAAGATTTTAGATGGTTGTTGCAGGGGGAGCTGTTGCTCAGATGGTACTTAGTCAGAAGTTCTGATCTTTTACCAAGTCTATGATTCAGGGGGAGTTTCCATGGAAAGATTAAGTAATCATTACCTTTCTCATTTGTTACTTTCTTATGATGTTAAACAAAATTGTGTCCTCAAAATACATAGTTTTGTCATAATCAAAAAGGGGTATATTGTTAGAACAAGATTTAGTTCTGCAATTATGTCTCTGAGTTTTGATGATAACAAAGAGTATGCTTGAGTGAAAATTTTTGTTACTCTAATGTTTTTTTAAGAATAAACAAATAGGATTCTACTTTTGATGAATGGCGTGGCCCAAACATGAGAAGAGAAAATGCTTCGCTTCTAAGCTATAGAGGTTCTGATGAACAAGTAGCGAGGAAATCTTTAGAAGGCTATGAAGCCAAGTTACTCTGATACGATCGTCTGAAGAAATTAGTCAGAAGATCTAAAGACATAAGTTCCACTTATGTTAAGATGTTGAAGACTCGAGTTTCAGAAAACAAAGGGTTTTGAAGACCAAGTGCTTGAAGACTCTAAAGACGTGACTCTGAAGATTCTAAAAACTTGAAGTTCTTTTGAACTTATGTTACAATGCAAGGTTACAATACCAAGTGCTAAAGACATTGAATACATGGTTCTGAAGAGTCTGAAGACTTGAAGTTCTTTCAACCTTATGTTACGATACAAGGTTCTTCAAAACCAAGTGCTAAAGACTATGAAGAGGAAGATATGAAGAATCTGAAGACTTGAAGTTTTGATTAACCAAGACGTTAGATTCTCTCCTCTTACTCATGCTCACAGAAGCCTCTGAAGTACAGAAGGTTAAAAGATAATGTTAACGTGGTACAATAGTATATGGTACAAATAAACGTTTCATTTCACAACCATGAAGCACAGACGCTACATACGATCTTGTCCCTCACGTTCTTTCAAGCCGCTACAAGTTTCATATTTCCAAATGTACCCTCCAAGGGTTACATCACATGCATGAAACTATATAAGGGCCTAAAGACTTGAAGAAACAACTGCTAATTCACGAGGAAACTCTCTACGCTTAAACACTTTTTTTCTTTGTAAGAAGCTGTAAATTCTTTCAAGTCATTTGTACTAAAAATTTGTTTACATATCAGCTTGTGTAAAAGCATATTTACTTGTACACAAACTTGTTATCAAATTGTTGTTTGATTGTTCCTTGAGAGACCAGTTGGGCCAGCTTCTCAAGAAGTCTAGGACAATTAGTCTTATAGGTTGTTAGTCACACACAGTTGGTGTGTGCAGGTGTTAGTCACTTCTAGTTGGGCTGTGCAAGTGTAATAATCAGTTTGATTATTGGATTAACTCCTCATTGGAGAGAGGCAAATCACCTCGGAAGTGTGGACTAGAGTAGCTTGTTGTTTCAAGTGAACTAGTATAAAGATATTATGTTATTTATTGCTTTCTTAGTCTTTCAATATATATCAAAAGCAAAGAATTTTCAAGGGGATTGTTTATAGAAGAAAAGTTTTCAAAGTATAAAACCCAATTCAAACCCCTCATTTCTTGTGCTTTTCGCACCTTCATAAACATCAATCAGAAGTGCTTTTAGTGAAATTTGCATTACAAAATTATTCCAGCATGAAATTTGTGCTATGAGAATATATCACACCATAAAAACTTGTACCAATGATGCATTTCAATATTTTTTCCCTTGAATAATATGGCTCAACTTAAGTTCAAGTTTAGAGACAAAACATGAATTTAATATCTCTTCATTGGATCTAGTGGTGTCCATTGTGTCCTGTAATGAGTTCCTTAGAATGTTCTGTATGAACTCTAATACAGAGACCATTGTTGGATTGAGAACTCATTAATTCAGTGCTTGTGAATTCATAAATTACATCTCTTCTTGTCTCATCACTCGGCACATGAGATGTTCCAACATTGTCTTCGACATCACTCTCCTTTTCAGTGATTGAATCATCAATCACCACACTTATGGATTCCCTTGTAACTCTAGTTCTAGAGTTAAAGATTTTATAAACTTTGTTGTTTGAAGAGTAACCCAAAAATATTCCTTCATCACTTATGGGATCCATCTTACCCTTATGTTCTTTGTCAGTCAACATATAGCATTTACTTCTAAAGAAATAAAATTATTTGACTCTAGGCTTCCTTCTTTTCCATAGCTCATAGAGAGTAGCTCAAATTCTTGCCCTCAAAGTGACCATATTATGAATATAGCATGCAATACTTAGCTTCAACCAAAAAATGATAAGTAAACTGCTTAGCATGAAGCATGACTCTAGCTGATTCTTGTATAGCCCTAGTTTTTTGCTCAATAATTCCATTTTGCTGGGAAGTGATGAAACAAAAAAATTCATGACTAATAACTTCAGAAGCATAAAATTCATAGAATTTTTCATTCTCAAACTCCTTTCCATGATCACTTCTAATATTGACAATCACATTATTACGCTCCTTTTGAATACTTTGACACAAATATTTGAAGACTTCAAAGGTGTCTAAATTTTCTCTAAGAAAGTTCATTCATGTAAATTCTGAAAATCATCTATAACCCCACATACACATCTCTTTCCACCCAAGTTTTCTACCTGCATTGATCTCATTAAATCCATATGAAGAAGTTCCAGCACTTTGGAAGTAGTCTGATGTTGCAACATTGAACGAGACATCTTGGTTTTATTCATAATCTCACACTCACCACAAACTTTTCTTTCCTCAACCTTGAGTTCTAACATTCCTCTAATGGATCCTTCAAATATGATTTATGTGATTGTTTTGAGATGAATGTGTCTAAGCTTGTGGTGCCATAACTTCACCTAATTCTCCTTAGTTATCAAACATGTGGAAGAATAAACAGTTATCTGAGGTTTCCATATATAACAATTGTCTTTAGAACTTATCCCCTTCATCAAAATAACATCTTTCTCATCTTTGATCGAACATTTTGACTTTGAAAAATTGACTAACAATCCTTGGTCACACAACTGACTAATGCTAATAATGTTAGTTGTTAGTCCTTTCACAAGAAGAACATCTTTTAGACTAGGAGAGACATCACACACCAGTTTTCCAACTCCCTTAATTTCACCTTTAAACCCATTACCAAATCTGATAGAACCTATGGGTTGAGATTTAATGTCTACCAACATCTTCTAAACCCTTGTCATATGTCTAGAGCATCAATTGTCAAAATACCAATCTTCTCTGATTGAATATCTTAAATAGGTGTGAGCTATAAGGTCAACATATCTATCTTTAGAACTTCTCTTTTTACTCACTTGATTAACCCTAGAATGAGCTGAATGCTTTTGAACTCCATACAATCTATAACAAAAAGGCTCTATATGACCATACTCACCACATTAATGACATCTTCAAGTTAAAGAATTTGTTTTTGTTGGAGTTTCATTATATCTGCCGAGATGTTGTAATATGTGGGTGGATATGGTGATCATCTTTTTCTTTTCATAAGGAATGAAATTTTATGTAGACCTTTTCTTTTGCTTATTATCAGATGGATAATTAACTTATGTATGTTCAACCTCTTTCATCATATCAGTTCCATTTTTCATCCTTATCAAGGAATTTGTCATGTTGTCAAGCTTGGAATTTAAGAGAGTTATCTCACTTTGTAGATGAGAGACAATACATATAAGTTCCTTCTTTTCACCTAGATCTATTTTGATTCAAGAAGAACTTTCAACAAGAAAGTTGTAGATCTTGTTCCAAGCTTTCCAAAATATCCAAGAACTTGCAAAAATATTTTGTGTAGTTTGGATTTTGAAATTAGAACATATTGGTCCATAAACATGAAATTATAGGTCATTTTTCACCAAGTTTTTGTCAACTTTCTCTTCTAGAAGACTTGTCACCATAAGGGATAAGTTTTCAATCAAAAATATCCAAAGGCAATGATTGAGAAAAAGATAAGATCACTTGAGTGAATTAATCATGTTTTGGATTTTTAATCATGTGCATTAAATGGAAAGATTCCATTCTTACCACTTAAGGCAACTTGCACAAATCATCAATCTTATCCTTGCCTTGCTTGCCAAACATCTTGGCCTATAAATAGAGGCATTTCCTCATTTGGAAATCACACCAAAAACAACCATAAACTTGCTTTCTCACTTCTTTCTTCTTTTCCAAGTTTCAAAGTTCCAAAGTGTGAGAATTTGCAAATCTCCAAACCTTGCGATTTCTGAGCAATCTGAAGCTTCAAACACTCTCCAAATACCCTTAGGAAGTTGTTAGAATCATCAAGCCATAAAAAAAACTAGCCAAACTCAGAATCATGCTCCAAGTTTCATAAACTTGCATTTTGAGCCTTAACTTGCCATTTCTCAATTCACTCGTGCAAACTTCAAACTTTCACTTCAAACATCATCCATATACCCCATATAAGTGATCTAAACCCTTGAATCACTTCTGGAACTCCAAAATCACCATCAACATTTTCAAATGGCTCGAGCTGCAGTTGGAGTTGGGTAACAATTTCCAGGCTATCTCAAATCAAGCTGAGCACTTCTACATGTTCCTTGAAGTCCAGTGAAGCTATACAAATCATAAAACAACTTCTGGAAGCACTATAGCAAGGAATTTGATTTTTGTTCATAGAGGTAAGTAACTCCAATTTGAACTCTTTGATTTCTGAATTCTAGTTCAAATATTTCCATGCTATCATGTTTCTACACTTATGAGGATCATAAACCCTCAATCAATTACTTGAATTGTTGCACTTACATGATTTCATGATCAATCTTCCAAAACTAGGGCTCATCTGATTTCTTCGAATTCAGTCATCATTTTCTTAAAATAAATAAAATTAAATGATACCATCATGTTCCTTGTTAAAAAACGAGCAAGTTCCACTTTTACATCTTTCAATTTCATTACAAAAATGAGGAAGTTATGAAATCATGGATTGAGGTTAAAGAAGAAGTTCCTCGCGCATTTTTTCTGATTTTCAAAATTTCAAATATCTGTTTTATAATATATATACATATGATTGTGTTTAAATTAACGGATGAAACAGCCACCCTAGTGGCAGCCAGCACACTCTTAGTCCTTTGCCTTGCCATGGGTCTGGGGTTCGAACCCCACCTAGACCTTTTTATTTTTCATCTTTTCACTTTTCTTCACTTTTCAACTATTTTTCAAACAATTTTCCAAACTTTTCTTAATATATAACTTTTTGAAAGCGTGTAAATAACAAGCCACGCATGTGGCCCAGTGGTTAATCTTTTCACCTTTGAGAGCAAGGTCCTGAGTTCAAACCCCTTTAGGACCAAAACAAATTTTTACCACTTGTTTTTTTCACATTTTCTATCAAACTTCAACATTTTCAAAAACCAATCAAAACTTCTCATTTTGAGATGAGTTTTTGCACACTTGTCATTTAACATATCTATTTTATGGTTATGTCAAAAATGCCAAAAAATATTTTCTTTTGATATATTTTTTATTAGGTTTAAAATAGACATTTTAAAGTGTTTTTAAATACTTTCAAAAATGTTTTCTCCTTGATTTTTCAACCTAATCTTTTTCAAAACTTCTTTTGAATACATTTCACTTTTCAAACCTTTTTCAAAACTTTCAAAAACATTTTAATTGCCTTACGCACCTCTTTTCCATGATCGATTCGATTAATCTTTGAAAATTCAAACCGAACTAGGTTTTTCTTCGAAAATCTTTCGAATTCAAAATCAAATTGATCATGGGCCTCCCTTACGGTGTAAGTCTCAACCCTCTTATGTACATACTTAGTTTCATTGTACATATCCACCATTTTGTTTACATATTTAATTCCTTGTACATATTCAACTTTTTTGCAAATATTCAAGTATAACTAGTATCATTAGCTAGTTTTATTCCACTTGCTTATACATCAATTCCACTGGTATTAAGAGGAGCATTATTTCCGGTGACACTGCTCTTAAATCAGTGAGCCTCCCTTAAGGTGTAAGTCCCACTCATTTGTATATATCCAAGTTACACTAGCTTTAATTGCTTGTTTTATACACTTGTTTATATATTTCCTTCATAAACTATGAATGCACACACACACACTTTGTCATATATATATATATATATATATATATATATATATATATATATATATATATATATATATATATATATATATATATATATATATTTGTTCATATACTTGTTCATGTTTATTTATGTCATTACAACTAGTATAACAACTAAGTTCCCTATAGCCTTCTCTTGGGCTTCGTACAAAAGAACTCACTTGTTGAGTTAGCCTCCTCTTGGGCTTCGTATAAAAGAACTCCCATTTTGAGTTAGCCTCCTCTTGGGCTTCGTACAAAAGAACTCCCTCATTCATTTTAGCCTTCTCTTGGGCCTCATACAAGAAAGAGATCTGTAAATCTCTAACAGCCTCCTATTGGGCTTCCAATACAAAGAATCACCTTCGCTAAGATATAACCTAAAGAGTATGGTTTCCCGGTGAAATCACTCTTAAAGCCAAGCCAGCCATACCCTATAGCCTTCTCTTGGTATCCCAATACAAGGACCCTCGATGTACCTCAGAAAGCCTCCTCTTGGGCTCACAATACAAGGACCCTCGATGTCCCTCGGATAGCCTCCTCTTGGGCTCACAATACAAGGACCCACGGGCTTCTTAAAAGAATCCCCCTAATCAATAACAAAACATTTCTCCTAAGAGATAAGACGTGAATCATCTTTATGGAAGAAGTATCTCATCTATAGCATCACATACAAATCAAACATTTTTTCAAATCAAACATTTTAAAAATAAACACTTTTTTAAACAAAACATCTTTCTTAACTGTAAGTGGCAACACTTGTACACTCAAGCAAAACGCCCAATGCTTACAATGAAAGATTCAACATTTTTCAAACATATTTCTTAACTTGTAAGTGGTAACGCTTGTACACTCAAGCAAAACACCAAATGCTTACAATGAAAGGTTTAAACAATCAAATTTTCAAAAATGTATGTGATGAAATATATTAGATACATTTTTCATTAAGATGACACTTGTCGCTGTCTCTTAATATCTTTGCTTCCACTAAGTGGGAACTATGATTGCTCTGACTTTCTCAACCTCCTTTTGAGAATACGTAGGCACAAGGTCTCACCCTTGGCGAGCATACTTATTTCTCCCTTAAACCAAACAAACCATAGTTTCCCTTAGATCCGAGATACATATGCTCTGATTTCCGCTAGGGGATCTGTATGCAGAGGATCCCAATGATATTTACGAGCATAATAATAATAAACAAACTTAGGTTCCTGCCTAACCTACCCTTCTTGAATACCAAAGGAGAAACTTTCCCGAAATAGCATAGCAAATAAAACACACAAAAATGCATAAACAAATTACTATAGAAAACTATAGATATATAGGGTGTTAATACCTTCCCTTTATATAACCAACCCTATTACCCTAGTCTCTCCCTAATGCGTTGCGTCTAGTTCACGCTAGTCACATCGTATATCTTATTTAGGGTATTTCAACTTTCCCGTTTTCCATTTTATTTCTTGTTTGGAAACAATAAATCTTGGTGCTCGCATCATCGTTTAAACAAAAAATCAAAAGAGTAAACCGCGAACACCATGAGGTATCTTCCCTGAAGCTCCCCAAAAACAAAACATGGTGTTTGCTGATGCCAATTAAAATTCTCGCACTCTCAAATAGATGTTAAGGCTGATGTCACAACATCAAAACACAATGTCATGACATATGTTAATAAATAATGTCCCTGAAACATCAATTTACAAAAAGTTATGAATTATGCAGAAAGTAAATTGCAGAACATAAATAACATAGTCAATTCTTAACTCAGTTCAGTACAACATCAAAATCCACTATGATAGTATTAGTGCAAAGCTAAACAACCATAGTTTAAAACTTATTACCTAATCACCACTTATGCAACTTCTACCTAGGAACCTCCTAGATGTGAGAACCTCCTCTCACTTCCCATAATCACCTCAGTGATAAAAACAAAAGACTAAAACAGAATAACACACTTCTAATTAAAACATAATTCACTTTTTGCTTAAAAGCTCATGAGTGAATGACAATTAATAATGAATAATTTGCCAAACTCTATGCATCAAACAAGATATATGAGTCACATACATAAACAAAACACACTTGAAAAACTTCCAAACCATAAGATCTTGAAAACTAAGCTTCCCCTTATTTTTCTCAAGTTCTTCTTAAAATTATGTTTAAATTTTTCTTTATAAACTCCTCACCAGTCCATGGGCTTTTAAATCTTCACCTAATTTGTTGTTGATCCACAATGAGGTATCTTCCCTGAAGCTCCCCAAAAACAGAACATGGTGTTTGCTGATGCCAATTAAAATTCTCGCACTCTCAAATAGATGTTAAGGCTGATGTCACAACATCAAAACACAATGTCATGACATATGTTAATAAATCATGTCCCTGAAACATCAATTTACAAAAAGTTATGAATTATGCAGAAAGTAAGTTGCAGAACATAAATAACATAGTCAATTCTTAACTCAGTTCAGTACAACATCACCTACTCTAGGGACATCCAAGCCAGGATGGAAATCCACTATGATAGTATTAGTTCAAAGCTAAACAACCATAGTTTAAAACTTATTACCTAATCACCACTTATGCAACTTCTACCTAGGAACCTCCTAGATGAGAACCTCCTCTCACTTTCCACAATCACCTCAATGATAAAAACAAAAGACTAAAACAGAATAACACACTTCCAATTAAAACATAATTCACTTTTTGCTTAAAAGCTCATGAGTGAATGACAATGAATAATGAATAATTTGCCAAACTCTATGCATCAAACAAGATATATGAGTCACATACATAAACAAAACACACTTGAAAAACTCCCAAACCTTAAGATCTTGAAAACTAAGCTTCCCCTTATTTTTTTCTCAAGTTCTTCTTAAAAAATTATGTTTAAATTTTTCTTTATAAACTCCTCACCAGTCCATGGGCTTTTAAATTTTCCTAAATTGTCTCAACATCCAATTTTAAAAATCTATGCATGGTTACCGATAAAATTATTTGTTCTAAAAAGCTTTATGGACCCACACAAATATTTGAGATATATCCATAGAAAATCTCACAAAATCAAATCAAAGTCTTTCATTAGTTAAGTGGTATTACTCATAATATTTAAATATATAAAAAAATATATTATATTTTTTTATGTATAGGAAACAGGGTCAACATACCATAGCTCAAGGCGTAAACTTTGCGAGATTTTATTTATTCAATTTCAATAAATTTATGCTTGATTTTATTCTTGTGAGAATTTATAAAAAAAAATCATTTAAATAATGTTGAGTGTTTGATGTCATTAATTAAGTGGTTAGTACTTATAAAATTTAAATATAAAAAAGTTATATTATATTTTTTATTTATAAAAATTAATATTTATTAGAGTTTTAATATATTGCATACAATATGCTTAAATTAATATTAAACATTCTTTATAAGGTACATATTTTAATATTTTTATAATGTATAATATAAATTTAGTTGAAATGATGATTGTTAAATTTTGATTTAGATTTAACTTTTTATTTTAATTATTAGTAAAATAATATTTATAGATTGTTGTGATGTATTGATAGTGCAAAACTTTTTACATTCACCATGATACATGACAATTAATCTCTTTTAATATTTAAGTAATTGTAATAAAATTATATTTTTATAGTTTTCTATATTTTATTAAAAAAATATTTTTATAATATTCAATATTTCATTAATGGTAATGAAATCATTATTTTAATTTTTAAAATAATTTAATTATATTTAATTTTACTTGTTTATATTATTTTTATTCATAAGTATCTTTTTCACCTTGTAATTTCATTTTCTTTTTCATCGAATAATTTTTCCTCTCGTTTTAAATATTTTCTCCATCGAAGTAAAACCCAACTGAAATATTTTTATAGTTTACAATATTTCATTAATGGTAATGAAATCATTATTTTAATTTTTAAAATAATTTTACTATATTTAACTAATTTATATTATTTTTATTCATAAATATCTTTTTCACCTTGTAATTTCATTTTCTTTTTCATCGAATAATTTTTCCTCTCGTTTTAAATATTTTCTCCATCGAAGTAAAAACCCTAACTGAAAATGGCTGCTGCTTCTTCAGTTTCCGTTACCTTAAGCACCAAAATCCCCAAAATCGTTTCCCATAATTACCAAACTACCCATCTCCGATTCAAACCTTCCCCAATTCGCACCAGCAAACCAATCAACCTCCGCACCAAAGCCGTCGTCCAATGCCTCTTCACCGGCCTCGTCGAAGAAATCGGCACGGTCAAGCAAATCGGAGCTTCCTCTAACGGCTTCGACTTAAAGGTCAAAGACCGCCCTTAAGCGCTAATCTCGGCGACAACATCGCCAACGGCACATGTCTAATGGTAACATTCGACACAAACGCTCGGGTTATCCTCGAGACGCGTGGAAGACATCCTCTCGAATTGGAGACCGGATCGCGGTGAATCGAGAAGCGGTGACTCTTCGAATGGGGGACATTTCGCGTGGTCACGTGGATGGCACGAGGAGATTGTGTCTATGGTTCCTGAAGCGGATTCTTTATGGGTGAAAGTTAGGGTTGAGAAGGAGTTGCTCAAGTATATTTTTCCAGAAGGGTTTATTGCTGTGGATGGGACTAGTTTGACTGTGGTTGATGTTTTTGATGATGAAGTTTGTTTTAATTTCATGTTGGTTGCTTATACTCAAGACAAGATTGTTGTTCCTTTGAAGAAGGTTGGGCAGAAGGTGAATCTTGAGGTTGATATTCTTCGCAAGTATGTGGAGAGGCTTCTTAGTAGCCGATTTGTTTCGTCCATTGCAACTAAGGTTGATGCTCTTATGAAAATTATGTGAGCTAGTACTTTTTAAGATTGGAATTGGTACACCATCAATAAGATCAGAAGCTTCTTCTTGATTGGTATGATTTTATATCATTTGTCTTTGACATTTCTGGCGTTCTAGTATCACAGGCAATGCATTTTTTACGGAGCGTTTAAATGCTCATGTATAACAATGTTGTGTTTTCTAGGTTAATAGATGAAGTGGCAACGCAACTTGTTGTTGGTTTGTTTTCTATTTTTATATAATCTTTATTGTATATATATAAACCTTGATATAATTGTGGTTTGTTTTTATTATTATCTTTGTATATGAAACCATTAGCAAGTTGTTCGTGGCAATTGGGGGATATTTGCAAACTTGACTGAGATTCCGTTTTAATACTTAGAACAGGAATTTTATGATTCTAAGAAAGGATTCACAGATGATAATGAAAAAGGTATCTTATATGCCATGATCCATAAACTATGCAGTTGCACAATTTTGGTGTGCATTTTTATCACAGGCTTAGAATATTTAATTGGTCAAACAGTTTGATATGATATGCATTTCAATGTGTGCATCAACTCACAAACCAAGCATTTTGTCAGTTACTAATGGTTTTGTTTGTAGATTCATGCCTTCACATTCTCTTGATATTGCTCTTTTTTTTTGGGTTGAAATTGAAGTTGCTCTTTCTAACTGCATGATAGGATTCTGTGTTCAGGCCTAAACACAACCGCTTAGTTGAATAAGAAGTTAGTGACTGTTGTGGCATTAGAGTCGACTCAACCCTCCTATGTACATACTTAGTTTCCTTGTACATATCCACCCTTTTGTGTACATATTTAATTCCTTGTACATATTCAACTTTTTTGCAAATATTCAAGTATAACTAGTATCGTTCGCTAGTTTTATTCCACTTGTTTATACACCAATTTCACTGGTATTAAGAGGAGCATTATTCCCGGTGAAACTGCTCTTAAACCAGTGGGCCTCCCTTAAGGTGTAAGTCTCACTCCTTTGTATATATCCAAGTACTAGCTTATCCACTTGTTTTAAACAATTGTTTATATATTTGCTTTCACACTCCTTTGTACATATCCAAGTTACACTAGCTTTAATTGCTTGTTTTATACACTTGTTTATATATTTCCTTCATAAACTCCTATGAATGCACACATACACTTTGTCATATATATATATATATATATACTTGTTCATGTTTATTTATGTCATTACAACTAGTATAACAACTAAGTTTCCTATAGCCTCCTCTTGGGCTTCGTACAAAAGAACTCCCCTTTTGAGTTAGCCTCCTCTTGGGCTTCGTACAAAAGAACTCCCACATTGATTTTAGCCTTCTCTTGGGCCTCATACAAGAAAGAGATCTGGAAATCTCTAACAGCCTCCTATTGGGCTTCCAATAGGAAGACTCCTATGAATGCACACATACACTTTGTCATATATATATATATATATATATATATATATATATATATATATACACTTGTTCATGTTTATTTATGTCATTACAACTAGTATAACAACTAAGTTTCCTATAGCCTCCTCTTGGGCTTCGTACAAAAGAACTCCCCTTTTGAGTTAGCCTCCTCTTGGGCTTCGTACAAAAGAACTCCCACATTGATTTTAGCCTTCTCTTGGGCCTCATACAAGAAAGAGATCCGGAAATCTCTAACAGCCTCCTATTGGGCTTCCAATACGAAGAATCATCTTTGCTAAGATATAACCTAAAGAGTGTCCTATAGCCTTCTCTTGGTCTCCCATACAAGGACCCTCGATGTACCTCGGAAAGAATCCTCTTGGGCTCACAATACAAGGACCCTCGATGTCCCTCAGATAGCCTCCTTTTGGGCTTACAATACAAGGACCCACGAGTTTTTTAAAAGCATCCCCTTAATCAATAACAAAACATTTCTCCTAAGAGATAAGACATGAATCATCTCTATGGAAGAAGTATCTCATCTATAGCATCACATACAGATCAAACATTTTTTCAAATCAAACATTTTAAAAACAAACACTTTTTCAAACAAAACATCTTTCTTAACTGTAAGTGGCAACACTTGTACAATCAAGCAAAACGTCCAATGCTTACAATGAAAGATTCAACATTTTTTAAACATATTTCTTAACTTGTAAGTGGTAACGCTTGTATACTCAAGCAAAATACCAGATGCTTACAATGAAAGGTTTAAACAATCAAATTTTCAAAAATGTATATGATGAAATAGATTAGATACATTTTTTATTAAGATGACACTTGTCTTTGTCTCTTAATATCTTTGCTTCCACTAGCACATAAGTGGGAACTACGATTGCTCTGACTTTCTCAACCTCCTTTTGAGAATACGTAGGCACAAGGTCTCACTCTTGGCGATCATACTTATTTCTCCCTCAAACCAAACAAACCATAGTTTCCCTTAGATCCGAGATACATATGATCTGAATTCCTGCTAGGGGATATGTATGCAGAGGATCCCAATGATCTTTGTGAGCATAATAAGAATAAATAAACTTAGGTTCCTGCCTAACCTACCCTTCTTGAATCCCAAAGGAGAAACTTTCCCGAAATAGCATAGCAAATAAAACACACAAAAATGCATAAAAAAGTTACTATAGAAAACTATAGATATATATGGTGCTAATACCTACCAACCCTCTTACCCTGGTCTCTCCCTAATGCGTTGCGTCTAGTTCATGCTAGTCGCATCGTATATCTTATTTAGGGTATTTCAGGTTTCCCCTTTTCCATTTTCTTTCTTATTTGGAAACAATAAAGCTTGGTGCTCGCGGCATCTTTTAAACAAAAAATCAAAAGAGTAAATCGTTTTGAGCAGGAGATTCGAATTCCGATTCGATTCCCTCGTTCGTCATTTTTACCGCGAAAACTATGAATATCTTCCTTGAAGCTCCCCAAAAACAGAACATGGTGTTTGCTCTGATGCCAATTAAAATTCTCGCACTCTCAAATAGATGTTAAGGCTGATGTCACAACATCAAAACACAATGTCATGACATATGTTAATAAATCATGTCCCTGAAACATCAATTTACAAAAAGTTATGAATTATGCAGAAAGTAAATTGTAGAACATAAATAACATAGTCAATTCTTAACTCAGTTCAATACAACATCACCTACTCTGGGGACATCCAAGCCAGGAAGGAAATCCACTATGATAGTATTAGTTCAAAGCTAAACATCCATTGTTTAAAACTTATTACCTAATCACCACTTATGCAACTTCTACCTAGGAACCTCCTAGATGTGAGAACCTCCTCTCACTTCCCACAATCACCTCAGTGATAAAAACAAAAGACTAAAACAGAATAAGACACTTCCAATTAAAACATAATTCACTCTTTGTATAAAAGCTCATGAGTGAACAACAATGAATAATGAACAATTTGTCAAACTTTATGCATCAAACAAGATATGAGGCACATACATAAACAAAACACACTTGAAAAACTCCCAAACCTTAAGATCTTGAAGACTAAGTTTCCCCTTTTTTTTCTCAAGTTCTTCTTAACATTATGTTTAAATTTTTCTTTATAAACTCCTCACCAGTCCATGGGCTTTTAAATCTTCACCTAATTTGTTGTTGATCCACAAGGCTGGGGATTGCACCAATTATACTGAAAAAATCTCCTTAAATCATGGAACAAAAAATCACAAATTTCTTAAATTGTCTCAACATCTAATTTTAAAAACCTATGCATGGTTAGAGATAAAATTATTTGTTCTAAAAAACTTTCTGGACCCACGCAAGTATTTGAGATATATCTAAAGAAAATTTCGCAAAAGTAAATCAGAATCTTTCATTAATTAAGTGATGTTACTCATAATATTTAAATATATAAAAAAATATATTATATTTTTTATGTGTAGGAAATTAGTGTGAGTATATCATAGCTCAAGGTGTAAACTTGCGAGATTTTATTTATTCAATTTCAATAAATTTATGCTTGATTTTATTCTTGTGAGAATTTATAAAAAAAATTCATTTAAATAAATGTTGAGTGTTTTGTCATTAATTAAGTGGTTAGTATAAAATTTAAATATAAAACAATTATATTATAATTTTTATTTATAAAAATTAATATTTATTAGAGTTTAAATATATTGCATACAATATGCTTAAATTAATATTAAACATTCTTTATATGGTACATATTTTAATATTTTTATAATGTTTAATATAAATTTAGCTGAAATGATAACTGGTAAATTTTGATTTAGATTTAACTTTTTATTTTAATTATTAGTAAAATAATATTTATAGATTGTTCTGATGTATTGATAGTGTAAAATTTTTTACACTGACGATGCATAACAATTAATCTTTTTTAATAATTGTAATGAAATTATATTTTTATAGTTTTCTATATTTTATTAAAAAAATATTTTTATAGTTTTCAATATTTTATTAATGGTAATGAAATCATTATTTTAATTTTTAAAATAATTTTACTATATTTAACTTATTTATATTATTTTTATTCATAAATAACTTTTTCACCTTGTAATTTCATTTTCTTTTTCATCGAATAATTTTTCCTCTCGTTTTAAATATTTTCTCCATCGAAGTAAAACCCAACTGGAATATTTTTATAGTTTTCAATATTAATGGCAATGAAATCATTATATTAATTTTTAAAATAATTTTACTATATTTAACTTATTTATATTATTTTTGTTCATAAATATCTTTTTCATTTTCTTTTCATCGAATAATTTCATTTTCTTTTTCATCGAATAATTTTTCCTCTCGTTTTAAATATTTTCTCCATCGAAGTAAAACCCAACTGAACTATTTTTATAGTTTTCAATATTTCATTAATGGTAATGAAATCATTATTTTAATTTTTAAAATAATTTTACTATATTTAACTTATTTATATTATTTTTTTTCATAAATATCTTTTTCACCTTGTAATTTCATTTTCTTTTTCATGAATAATTTTTCCTCTCGTTTTAAATATTTTCTCCATCGAAGTAAAAACCCTAACTGAAAATGGCTGCTGCTTCTTCAGTTTCCGTTCCCTTAGCCACCAAAATCCCCAAAGTCGTTTCCCATAATTACCAAACTACCCATCTCCGATTCAAACCTTCCCCAATTCGCACCCGCAAAGCAATCAACCTCCGCACCAAAGCCGTCATCCTATGCCTCTTCACCGGCCTCGTCGAAGAAATCGGCACCGTCAAGCGAATCGGAGCTTCCTCTAACGGCGGCTTCGACTTAAAGGTCAACGCAAAGACCGTCCTTAACGGCGTCAATCTCGGCGACAAGATCGCACAACGACACATGTCTAATTGAATTCAAACGCCCGATTTCACCGTCGGGTTATCCTCGAGACGCGGAAGACATCCCTCTGAATTGGAGGCGGATCGCGGTGAACTGGAGAGAGCGGTGACTTATTCGAATGGGGGACATTTCGTGGTCACGTGGATGGCACGGGGAGATTGTGTCTATGGTTCTGAAGGGGATTATTTATGGGTGAAAGTTAGGGTGAGAAGGAGTTGCTCAAGTATATTGTTCCAAAAGGGTTTATTCGTGGATGGGACTAGTTTTACCGTGGTTGATGTTTTGATGATGAAGTTTGTTTTAATTTCATGTTGGTTGCTTATACTCGTGACAAGATTGTTGTTCCTTTGAAGAAGGTCAAGGTGAATCTTGAGGTTGATATTCTTGGCAAGTATGTGGAGAGGCTTCTTATTAGCGAATTTGTTTCGTCCATTGCAACTAAGGTTGATGCTCTTAAACTATGATTTGTTTCTGTGGATGGGACTAAGGTTGATGCACTTGTTGTAAAATTATTTGAACTAGTACGTTTTAAGATTGGAATTGGTACACCATCAATAAGATCAGAAGCTTCTTAAAATTTTGAAGCTTCTTCTTAATATTTTGAAATTTATCCTAATGTGATTGGTGACATTACTTTGATTTTGATTGGTATGATTTCATAGTAGCGGATTTGTTTCGTCCATTGCAACTAAGGTTGATGCTATTATGAAAATTATGTGAACTAGTACTTTTTAAGATTGGAATTGGTACACCATCAATAAGATCAGAAGCTTCTTCTTGATTGGTATGATTTCATATCATTTGTCTTTGACATTTCTGGCGTTCTAGTATCAGGGACAACGCATTTTTTAGGGAGAGTTTAAATGCTCATGTATAACAATGTTGTGTTTTCTAGGTTAATAGATGAAGTGGGGTATGATTTCATATCATTTGTCTTTGACATTTCTGGCGTTCTAGTATCAGGGACAACGCATTTTTTACGGAGAGTTTAAATGCTCATGTATAACAATGTTTGTTTTTCTAGGTTAATAGATGAAGTGGGGTATGATTTTATATCATTTGTCTTTGCATTTCTGGCATTCTAGTATCAGGGACAACACATTTTTTACGGAGAGTTTAAATGCTCATGTATAACAATGTTGTGTTTTCTAGGTTAATAGATGAAGTGGGGTATGATTTCATATCATTTGTCTTTGACATTTCTGGCGTTCTAGTATCAGGGACAACGCATTTTTTATGGAGAGTTTAAATGCTCATGTATAACAATGTTGTGTTTTCTAGGTCAATAGATGAAGTGGGGTATGATTTCATATCATTTGTCTTTGACATTTCTGGCGTTCTAGTATCAGGGCAACGCATTTTTTACGGAGAGTTTAAATGCTCATGTATAACAATGTTGTGTTTTCTAGGTTAATAGATGAAGTGGCAACGCAGCTTGTTGTTGGTTTGTTTTCTATTTTTATATAATCTTTATTGTATATATAAAAATCTTGATATAATTGTGGTTTGTTTTTATTATTATCTTTGTATATGAAACCATTAGCAATTTGTACGTGGATGTTTTTGATGCAATTGGGGGGATATTTGCAAACTTGACTGAGATTCCGTTTTAATACTTAGAACAATTTTAATACTTAGAACAAGAATTTTATGATTCTAAGAAAGGATTCACAGAGGATAATGAAAAAGTTTTCTTATATGCCATGATCCATAAACTATGCGGTTGCAATTACGGTGTGCATTTTTATCAGCTTAGAATATTTAATTGGTCAACAGTTTGATATGATATGCATTTCGGTGTGCATCAACTCACAAACCAAGCATTTTGTCAGTTACTAATGGTTTTGTTTGTAGATTCATGCCTTCACATTCTCTTGATATTGCTCTTTTTTGGGTTGAAATTGAAGTTGCTCTTTCTAACGCATGATAGGATTTCGTGTTCAGCCTAAACACAACCGCTTATTTGAATAAGAAGTTAGTGATTGTGGCATTAGAGTCGACTCAACCCTCCTATGTACATACTTAGTTTCCTTGTACATATCCACCCTTTTGTGTACATATTTAATTCCTTGTACATATTCAACTTATTTGCAAATATTCAAGTATAACTAATATCATTCGCTAGTTTTATTCCACTTGTTTATACACCAATTTCACTGGTATTAAGAGGAGCATTATTCCCGGTGAAACTGCTCTTAAACTAGTGGGCCTCCCTTAAGGTGTAAGTCTCACTCATTTGTATATATCCAAGTACTAGCTTATCCACTTGTTTATATATTTGCTTTCACACTCCTTTGTACATATCCAAGTTACACTAGCTTTAATTGCTTGTTTTATACACTTGTTTATATATTTCCTTCATAAACTCCTATGAATGCACACATACACTTTGTCATATATATATATATATATATACTTGTTCATGTTTATTTATGTCATTACAACTAGTATAACAACTAAGTTTCCTATAGCCTCCTCTTGGGCTTCGTACAAAAGAACTCCCGCATTGATTTTAGCCTTCTCTTGGGCCTCATACAAGAAAGAGATCTGGAAATCTCTAACAGCCTCCTATTGGGCTTCCAATACAAAGAATCATCTTCGCTAAGATATAACCTAAAGAGTGTCCTATAGCCTTCTCTTGGTCTCCCATACAAGGACCCTCGATGTACCTCGGAAAGCATCCTCTTGGGCTCACAATACAAGGACCCTCGATGTCCCTCGGATAGCCTCCTCTTGGGCTTACAATACAAGGACCCACGAGTTTTTTAAAAGCATCCCCCTAATCAATAACAAAACATTTCTCCTAAGAGATAAGACATGAATCATCTCTATGGAAGAAGTATCTCATCTATAGCATCACATACAAATCAAACATTTTTTCAAATCAAACATTTTAAAAACAAACACTTTTTCAAACAAAACATCTTTCTTAACTGTAAGTGGCAACACTTGTACAATCAAGCAAAACGTCCAATGCTTACAATGAAAGATTCAACATTTTTTAAACATATTTCTTAACTTGTAAGTGGTAACGCTTGTACACTCAAGCAAAACACCAGATGCTTACAATGAAAGGTTTAAACAATCAAATTTTCAAAAATGTATATGATGAAATAGATTAGATACATTTTTTATTAAGATGACACTTGTCGTTGTCTCTTAATATCTTTGCTTCCACTAGCACATAAGTGGGAACTACGATTGCTCTGACTTTCTCAACCTCCTTTTGAGAATACGTAGGCACAAGGTCTCACCCTTGGCGATCATACTTATTTCTCCCTCAAACCAAACAAACCATAGTTTCCCTTAGATTCGAGATACATATGAGCAGTAGTGAGTTTTAGATAAAATAATAAGAGTAAAAATGGAAGAATGAATATGAGTTAAAATACTATTTAAAATAGTGTCTGTAAAATAAACTATAAGTTAGTAAAATAAGTTATAAGTTTGTAATAAAAGACCGTTATCAAACAAATTTTTTATTGTCGTATGAATTTATAATTTATAAGCTTAAAAAGTGTTTTGCGAACGTATGTGTTAGAGTTAGACATCGGTTCGGATTCGGCCCAAATTGTAACACCATGACTTCCCCATAGCATATTTATATAATTATCAGAGTAAATTTAAAATCAAACAACATAAATCAGGATGTCAAATGCTTCAGAAATCACAATAGCTCAATCAATATGATACATAACACATAATTGGAATAAACTTAACATAGTCTGAATCAAAAACTTTATTGAAATAGCGGAAATATTTCAAATCCAACAAAACAACTTCAAATAATTATTCCGGAGTTTAAATTCTCCTATCGGAATCAACAACAGAAAACCAAGACAAATTAAAGCATTTCAAACGTTTATCCCCAACCCGAGTGTTACGTATCAGAGCATAACATTGACTTGAACTAAAAAGAAGAGCAACCTCTTCGACTCCTGCTACTCAAGCTACTCCTGAGTATCTGCACGTCACTCATGTAAAGGCAACATCACAACAGAAGGGGTGAGATATCACAACAATATAAAGAACAGTACAATCAGAGGTATACGAAATTATCATGCATAATTATAGTGTTCAAATATCTCATCACCACAACACAACTGTCATAAACCAAACAATTGAAATTCACAATCAACATCAACATGGAATTATGAAATGCAATTCAACATCGACACAATGCATGCGGTACCGAAATTCCCATCGAATCCACTCCATCTAGGATCGGGGTCACCATTTTCGTGAACAATTGGTTCACCTAACCACTAATCCACTCCATCTAGGATTAAGGTCATCAACAATAGGGAATAAATGTATTCACCTCGCTCGTATCCACTCCATCTAGGATTTGAGCCAACAACAACAACATATGCAACATGGATGCATGAGACTCAATCATACAATCAACAACAAGAATTATTGGTTTTAACATAACCAACACCTTACTGTTTCCAGCCACCTGCTACAAACCAACAACAACAATACGAAGCAGTACAACATTGGTTTCTACAACGTCACAACATACAATATACGACACCAAAATAAATACAAATCCCAAAATATTTGAGTTACTGGTTTTAAAAACATTTTTATAGTAAATATCATATTTTTAGCTTCCCGTAGGTTCCAACGGTGCATCAAATGGACACCCGAGCACAAAGTTATGATTTTTCAAAATTTGGAATTTTTTCAAAATGCTACAGTGGTAACCGGTTACCATATAATGGGCACCAGTTACTGCTAAATAGTAACTCTTCCTTCTATGATTCTCACGTGGAAACCCGATTACCCTCCCAGTGGGAATCGGTTACCCACTCACAGTTTTTCTCCCAAAAGTATTTTTTTCTACGTGGTAACCGGTTACCATATAATGGGCACCGGTTCCCACTGTTTGTTTTTCAAAAATTCTGCAACTTATTAGTTGCGATTTTATCAATTTGAAAACCCCAAAAACCAGAATTTTACACACAAATCAGCAACAACAATGCTACCAAACATGCTTAAATCATAGTTACTAATGAGAATCATCCCACGACATCAAAACCAACAATTTCCACATCAATCAATCATGCACAATGAGCAATTTATGAATCAATACTTTCACACAAACAACCAATTCATAAATCAATATCTTCACACAAATAAGAATACATTAAACCCCACATACCTAGGATTATACTACCCTTTAGAAAGTTGGAACCCCACCCTTACCTTAGAATTGATTATTACTCTAGGTTCCCAATAATGGTATTCTTCTTCTTCTTGCCCTAAAGCCTCTTCCTCTTTCTCTTCTCTTTCTCTTTTGCTCTTTCCTTGTTTTTACGATCGTAACTAATGAGAATTCTAATCCTTATTTTCTCTTATAGTCACTTCTACCCTTAGGACCCTTAATATTAGTTTCCCTTTTCTATCCTCACTTATTTTATCAAAAGTACCATCTTGCCCTTGTCATCCTTCTACTAATTATCTTATTATTTTAATTATTCAAATAATAACCAATTAATTAGTAAAAATTCTATTTTCTAATATTTCTATTATTTCTAATAATAATTCTAAATTAAATAATTTATCAACACATTGATAAATCTAAAATACTCTCAACCAGCATTAAATTTGACACTACCCCACACATAATAGTGTCAAACACACCATTCAACCCACCAATTATCAGATGATTTCTAACAACATAATTAAATAATTATTTAATTAATCGAGGCGTTACAACTCTCCCCCACTTAGAATATTTTCGTCCTCAAAAATTTATCTGATATAAACATCTCTGGATACGACTCTCGCATCTTGCTCTCCAATTTCCATGTCGCGTTTTCATCGATAACTCCTTTCCAAACCACTTTCACCAAAGCGATCTCTTTACCCCTCAGCTTCTTGATTTCAGGACTTTCGATCCTCACAGGTGCAGTTTCCACAGTAAGGTCATCCTGCACTTATACATCGTCTATCGGAATCTCATGAGACGGATTTGGATTATACTTTCGGAGTTACGACACATGAAACACATTGTGCAAATTGGCAAGGTTAGGTGGCAAGGCCACTCTATATGCAACAGTCCCTACTTTCTTAGAAATCTAATATCGACCAATGAATCGAGGAGTCCACTTCCTAGATTTCAATGCACGACCAACACCAGTGATCGGAGATACTCTTAAGAATACATGGTCTCCTTCTTGAAACTCGAGTTCCTTTCTCCTCTTGTCATGGTAGCTCTTTTGTCTACTTTGAGAAGTATTCATCCTTTCTCGAATCAATTTTACCTTCTCGGTAGTTTCTCGCACCATTTTCGGTCCAAGTACTACACTTCACATGTTTCATACCAACATAAAGACGTTATGCACCTCTGACCATATAATGCCTCGAAGGGTGCCATCCCAATACTAGAATGAAAACTATTGTTCTACGTGAACTTAATTAATGGAAGATGACTATCCCATGTACCTCCATGATCAAGAACACATGCTCTCAATAAATCCTCCAACGATTGAATAGTCCTCTTTGTCTGACCATTTGTCTGCGGATGATAGGCTGAACTTAATTTCAACTACGATCCCAACGCATCCTGCAAACTCTTCCAAAAATCAGAAGTAAATCTCGGATCTCTATCCGGCACAACACTCGACAAAACATCATGCAATTTCACTATTACTCGAATATAAATCTCTGCCAACTTAGGAACAGGAAAATTAATACTAATTGGAATAAAATGAGTTGATTTAGTTAATCTATCAACAATCACCCAAATTGTATCTTTCCCTCTCCGAGTAGTAGGCAATCTCGTCACAAAGTCCATCGATATGTTATCCAACTTCCATTGTGGAATTTCCAACGGTTCCAACAACCCCGCTGGTTTCTGATGTTCAAACTTCGACTTTTGACAAGTTAAACATGCATACACAAACTGCGCTACGTCTTGCTTCAATCCAGGCCACCAAAATAACTTCTTCAAATTATTATACATCTTAGTAGCTCCCAGATGAATACTCAAACCACTTCTATGACCTTATTCTAAAATCGTCTTTTTCATCTCTGCATCATCAAGAATACAAATTCTACCTCAGAATCTCAACACACCTTGGTTATCTACTTTAAAGTCACCATCTCCCGATTGATCATTCCCAGCCATAAAATCTACCAACTTCACATCTAATTTCTGAGATTCTTTAATTTTATCCAAGAAATCATTGTGAATCTTTAACACTTCCAATTTCACACTTTGCGGTGTCGTTTCACATACCAAACTCATGTCTCTAAATTGTTCGATCAATTCTAATTCCTAAACCATCATAGCCGACATATGCAACGATTTTCTACTTAAAGCGTCCGCTACAACATTAGCTTTACTGGGGTGGTAATTAAAGCCAAAGTCGTAGTCTTCAATAACTCTAACCATCTCCTTTGTCTCATATTTAATTCCTTCTGATCAAACAAGTACTTCAAGATTTCATGATCACTAAACACTTCGAATTGAGAACCATAAAGATAATGTCTCCAAATTTTCAACACAAACACCACTGCAGCAAGTTCTAGATCATGAGTAGGATAATTCCTTTCAGAATTCGCAATTGTCTTGACACGTAAGCTACTACTTTATTATTCTGCATAAGCACACCATCTAAACCCAATTTAGAAGCATCACAATACACAATAAACGGTTCATCAGGCTCATGCAATATCAAGATCAGAGTAGTTGTCAATCTCTTCTTCAACTCAACAAAACTTTTTCGTATTGAACGTCCCACACAAACGTCTTTCCTTTACAAGTCAACTGAGTCAGCAGGAGTTCTAACTTAGAAAATCCTTCAATAAATCTTATATAATAGCCATCCAAACCTAGAAAACTTTTTATCTCAGTCACTGACATGTCTCCTTGCTGCAATTCTAGGAACTCAACCTCTTTCTTCCTGCGAATATCTTCAGGATAATACTTGATCAGAAATTCCCCGCAGAACACATTCCAAGTGACACCCTCATCGACAACTCCCAACCCCTGACGAGTCTCATCCCACCAGTCATCAGCTTCCTCTGACAGTTGATGCCTACCAAAACGCACCTTCTGAGCATCCATACTATCCATGACTTTGAAGATTCTTTTAATCTCTTTCATCCGAGTCAATGCCTCATTTGGATCATGCTTGCCCTTGAACACAGGCGGACGATTCCTCTGAAACGTCTCCAAGACACGCGACCCATCATTACCACCAGCATTTGGTTGATGTTGCATCACCTGAGCCATCGCCTGCAAAGTAGCAACAATCGCAGCATCAATTCTTCCACCTACCATTGTTCTGTTCTACAACATAACATTTAAACAATGGTTAAAAGAAACACAATAACAGTATTCTACTGTTACACAAGACTCAACAACCTGGCCAGACGAACCGACCTGCTCTGATACCAGTTGTAACACCCTGACTTCCCCATAGCATATTTATATAATTATCAGAGTAAATTTAAAATCAAACAACATAAATCAGGATGTCACATGCTTCAGAAACCACAATAGCTCAATCAATATGATACATAACACATAATTGGAATAAACTTAACATAGTCTGAATAAAAAACTTTATTGAAATATCAGAAATATTTCAAATTCAACAAAACAACTTCAAATAATTATTCCAGAGTTTAAATTCTCCTATCGGAATCAACAACAGAAAACCAAGACAAATTAAAGCATTTCAAACGTTTATCCCCAACCCGAGTGTTACGTGTAACACCCCAATATTTTTAATTATTGAATAATTTAAATTTTAGTTATTTATTTAATTAAAATTGAATTATTAGTATTTTTGGAATTATGGTGTAAAGAGTAAAAGGAGGGGTGTGAGGAGTAAAAGCCTCTAATACTTTATTTTATTGTTATTATTATTATAGAATAATAATAAAAGGAAATGAAAAGAGGAAAAAGAGAATTGAGAGTCTTTTTGGAGAAACTGATCGTACATGAGAAGTGAGAAGAGGCAGAAGGAAAGAGAAGAACCAAGTGCTCAAAGATTCAAGGAATTTCTTAGGTAAGGGGTGATTTTATCTGATTATCATGCCTTATAGATTTTGGGAATTATAGGGTTGATTAAGTAGTTAGGAATCCCAATTTAGGATTTTCTAGGTTTATGGAATTTGACCCTAAATTGTCTAGTTGCATGAAATTGAATCAATTACATGTTATAGGATTGTTAGGTATGGTTGAATTGTGTTGTTGTGTATCATTGTGTTGTTTGTGGGATGATTCTAGTGATAATCTGTGTCTTGGTTCGTAATTTGATGGTTGGATTGAGTGGGGAAAATAAGAATGTTGTGAAATTATAGTTTTTCTAATACAGGGCTCGCAGGAACCGGTTACCCTGTCGGGGGAACCGAGTTCATGGTACTTTTTCCAGCAAGATGACAATTTTGTGTCTGGGGAACCGGTTACCTTGTGGGAGGAACCAAGTTCATAGTACATTTTCCAGGAAGGTGTTTTTCCATGTGTCGTGGGAACCGATTACCTTGTGGGAGGAACCGAGTTCCTGGTACAATTTCCAGTAGCGTGTTTTCACTATGATAGTGGGAACCGATTACTCCCCTGGAGGAACCGGTTACCACTGTTACTTTTTGAAAAATACTAAACTTTGAAAATTCATAACTTTTAAACCGTAAATCCATTTTAATCGTCGTTTTGGACGTTATTTCTTAAATTAAGTACTCTATTTTATAAAATGAAGAAAATAACAGTAACCTGATTTTATTTTGAAAAGCGTTGACTTTCTGATTATGCGGATTATTATTATGTGCATATTTGATGTATATGCAGTGTTGTATTGATGTTATGTGGTGATGTATGAGTGCATATTGATGGATGTATTCATATGTTGGTGCTATAATTACGATTGAATATGTAATTGTTTGTTCATGTTTATGCAATTGGATGTGTTCATGATAAATGATTGTATCATGTTTTGGATTGATGATGGTTTACGATGAATGATGTTATCATAACCTGTATTGAATGTTGCATGCGTTTATGATGTGCATGCATATACATTCTGGTGGTAGCTAATTCTCATTGTGTGGAATTAGTGAGTATTTCTAATAACCGTTCCCGGGTGATTATGGATGGTGAGGCTGGATTCATGTCCGGGTGATTATGAACGAATCGATGTAACTGTATTCGGGTGATTATGGATCAGTGCGTGACTTAGTTCACTTTTGGTACGACATGCATAGAGTCTTGCATTGCATTTTGTATGGATTATAACATGATAGGATGGTTTCCAATGTTATAATTTGGTTGTTGAGTTTGATGTATGAATTTGGCAATTGTTTTGTGAAATGAATGATTGAATCTGATTATGCTAAATAGGGTGAAATAATAGCTTATGAAATTATGTTATTTTATGAATTTATAATGTATTTGAATTATGATGAAGACTCACCCTTACTTTGATGATTTCAGATTAAAGTTTAGCAGCTTAGGAGTTGGTGAGGATGGCTCGTAGAGCTATGCTTTTATTTTATCGCGTGTCAGTGTCATGCTCTGGTCTTGTAACACTGGGGAACGCTTATCTAGAGTCATCGTTAAACTCTATTATGTTTTGGTGTTTATTTGGATACTTGCTGAATACTCGAGGCGTAAACCTTTGAAGTTTTGTTTGGTTTTGTACTTATCCAAGTTTTGAAATTATTTTGCTGTGTAGAATATGTACCCTTAATGATTAATTGAATTATGTTTTTCAGTAAAACATGACATCTGTTTGGAAAATTTATTTTAATGAATTGTGATGTCCTTTAATACATGTTAACTCTGAATATATTATAATAATCGTGGGTATTTAGAAGGGTGTTACAATAGTGGTATCAGAGCATAGTCGATCGTTGTGACTAGTGTCTTAGTTCGTTATCCCCTTTGTATGCGACCAGTGCAAGGTAACACTATCAACACTTGTGTTTTAATGAGAATTTTTTTGTGGATTCTCAGAAAAATGGCTGGAAGAGGTAACAGAAGAGATGACGCTGCGATTGCTGAGGCTTTGGGGATGCTTGCTAGTGTTCTTGGAGGAAATCAGCAGGGAGCTGGTATTGGTGCTGATAGGCAGCTGGGGATTTTCATAGGAACAATCCTCCATTGTTCAAAGGCACGCATGACCCTGATGGCGCTCAGAAGTGGTTGAAGGAGATTGAAAGGATCTTCCAAGTGATTGACTATGCTGAAGATTTGTAAGTGAGGTATGGTACTTATATGCTAGAAAAAGAAGCTGACGACTGGTGGGTTGCTACCAGAACTAAAATGGAGCAATATGGTACTGTGATGACTTGGGCTGCATTCAGAAGGGCTTTTCTGAGAAGGTATTTTCCTGAAGACATTCGGGGAAAGAAAGAGATCAAATTTTTGGAGCTCAAGCAGGGTAACTGGACTGTAAGTGAGTATGCTTCTAAGTTTACTGAGTTAGCTAAGTATTATGCTCATTATAATAATGATGAAGAAGGAGAATTCTATAAGTGTATCAAGTTTGAAAACGGTCTCTGTGATGAGATTAAGAAAGGTATCAGGTATAAGCGTATTCGCAGGTTTTCTGATTTAGTGGATTGTAGTAGGATTCTAGAAGAGGATCTTGCTAATACTAGGTTGAACTCTCATGGGTTTGCTGATAGGAAAGGAAAGCAACCGATGAGTCGTGGCAAACCATACGACAAAATTAACCAGAAGTCTGGTGGGTGAAAAAGGCCTAGTGGGGGAGATTCTAATGCTTCGATTCAGTGATACAAGTGTGGTGAAATGGGGCATCGTATTCAGGAATGAAAGAGTACTGATAAGAAGTGTTTCAAGTGTGGGAAACTTGGGCATGTGGCTAATGATTGCAGAGTGAGAATTGTGACTTGTTACAACTGTGGAGAGGAAGGTCATACTTGTTTGTAGTGCACTAAGGCAAAGAAGGAGCAGTCTGGTGGTAAGGTGTTCGCTTTGTCTGGGTCAGAGACTAATCCAAATGATCAATTGATTAAAGGTACGTGTTTTATTAATGGACACCTTTGATTGTGATTATTGATACTGGAGCGACTCATTTGTTCGTTACTTTAGATTGTGCTAAAATGTTGAACTTGGATATATCTGATATGAATGGAAGTATAGTTATTGACACTCCTGCGTCGGGTTCAGTGACTACTTTGTTCGTGTGTAGGGATTGTCCTATTATAATTTTTTGTAGAGGTTTTGGTATGGATTTAGTATTCCTACCGTTAGAACAAATTGATATCATCCTTGGAATGAACTGGTTGGAATTCAACCAGGTTCATATCAACTGTTTTGAGAAGACGGTTAGTTTTTTTGAAGATGTCAGTGTCGAAGATTTGAATATGTCCATTAAGCAGATGAATGCAGTGGTTAGTGACGGTGCGGTAGTGTTTATGTTGTGTTCTTCGATGGAAGTAAAGGGGAAGGCTAAGAGTAATGAGTTACCCATTGTGAATGAATTTCAAGAAGTTTTTCCAGAAGATGTTAGTGAGTTGCCACCTGAGAGAGAAGTGGAATTTGCTATAGATTTGATTCCTGGAACTAGTCCAGTGTCGATGGCGCCTTACCGCATGTCGGCATCCGGTGTTGATTCTGGGTAAGCTTTTAATGATCTTCTTTATGTTGTCAGCATTTGTATAGCCTTTGCCCAGAACTCTTAGACCAACAGTTAGAGTTTGGAACCTTGAGAACATAGCCTCAATTGATTCGCCTTCTTCCATCTTAAATGCCTCGTACTTCTGGATTAGTGCCAGAGCCTTAGTCTCCTTAACTTGAGCGTTCCCTTCATGTGACATTCTGAGTGACTCAAAAATGTCATGTGTTATGTCTTTGTTTGTGATTTTTTCATATTCTATTTATGATATAGCACTTAAGAGAATGCTTTTGGCCTTGTGATGATTTTTGTAATCAATCTTTTGTTGTTTCTCCATTGATTTTGTATCTATCTTGTTTCCATTTGCATCTACTAGATGTTTGTAACCATCCAACACCACATCCCATAGATCAGGATCATAACCTGAAATAAAGCTTTCTAGTCTGTCCTTCCAATATGCAAAATCTTCTCCATCGAACATTAGAGCGTTAGCGTTGTTGTTACTTTAATATGTTGCCATTGCGTTCTTCCCTTCTGGATCTTTTCTGACACGGTTAAGTGTTGTGCACCCAAAACCAAGAGCTCTGATGCCAATTGAAGGCTTGGAAAAACACTTAGAAGGGGAGGTTGAATAAGTTTTTCTTACTTTTTAGATCTTTTACCCAAACAACAAATAAAATACTCATGTATTTTTATCCTGGTTCGTTTGAAACTCAAACTACTCCAGTCCACCCGCCAAGGTGATTTCGCCTCTCTCAACGAGGACTTAATCCACTATAATCAACGATTACAGAGTGCACTATCCAAACGGTGTGACTAACTTCCTCTAAGACTCACTAGTCCTATCCCTCTCAAGAATTCTGACCCAACTGGTCTTCTCAAGGAACAAACCGCACAACCAACCCTTGTGACTAACACCTCTAAGACTCAACTAGTCCTAGCCCTCTTAAGAATTCTGACCCAAATTGGTCTTCTCAAGGAACAACTATCAGAATGTTAATTTTGACTGACTGTGTACAAAAATGCTTCTAGAAAAGTTATTCTTCACTAAGTGAAGTTTACACACAAATGAAGCTCAATGAATAGTAAACTAATTTACAAAAAATAATTCTTTGTACTTGCAGCATGAGTTTTACTTTGGAAGTGATTTTTGCAAGCTGTTAGAAGTTGATGTGAGTTGTTCATACAATGCTCTCTTGTGTAAGTTATTTTGTGAATTGTTTAATTCTTCTTTGAATTTGAATTCCTTAAATAGTGCTTCCAGATTCTGTCCTGTTACTAGTAGCATGTCTTAGATAATGGAAAAAATTAATTATGACTTTGCTTAGCTTCACGTCACTTGCTTAGCTTTACATGATTTGCTTGCTAATTATTTCTTGGAAGTTGAACCACTCAAGTATTTCTTTTCTTCGCTCAGTGGGTTTACATTACTGTTGGCAGGTATTGTCTTTTAGAAGATAACGTTCATATTGATAATGATCTTCTAAATATTTGCTCATTGGAACTTCTGTTGGTGCTTCCATCAGAAGTTTACTCTTGCCTGCTTCTATTAGAAGTTGCGATGTGCTTGCTTCTATCAGAAGTTGCGCTGTGCTTGCTTCTATCAGAAGTTGCGTTGTGCTTGCTTCTATCAGAAGTTGCGTTTTGCTTGCTTCTATCAGAAGTTTTGTCTTTGTTAGAACTTCTAATACTTCATGATCTTCTTTTAGCCTTGTTAACTTCTTCTATTTAGAACATATTTTTGGTGCTTCTTATCAAAGGTTGCGCTTTGCTAGCTTCCATCAGAAGTTGTATTTCATTCTTTACTTCAGAAGCTTTCTTTTTAGCGTGTCTTCCATAAGTTCTCGCTCAGAACTTCTAAAGCGTGTTTCTATCAGCAGTTGCTTTGAGCGTTCTTTGTCCAGAAGTTCTGCTCTCATTAGAACTTCTAACATCACTTTCTGCTCAGCATGATATTTTCTCCATTTTGTGCTAGAGTCAGAACCTCTTCTGAAATGAAACATGTACACGTCAGAGTATCATATTCATTCATACAAAATTTATTATGCTTGTTATCATTAAAACTTTAATATATATTATTAGAAACAAACTTTGTTCTCACAATATCCCCCTTTTTGATGATGACAAAATTGTCTAGATTTTGATTTAAGAAATTTTTTATATGTAAAAAAATATCTCCCCCTGAGATTAATAATCTCCCCTTAAAATTAATAGTCTCCCCCTGAACTAAATATTGAAAAGAAAAAGTTGCAAGGTAGAACTTCCCTGAGTTTTTCTTTTCTTCCAGAGTTTACTTTTCAGAGTTTGCTTTCAGCACTTGGTCTATTGAGCTTCCAGAGTTTACTTTTTCAGAGTTTGCTTTCAGCACTTGATCTTTTGAGCTTCCGCTTAATTCTTTTCATCCAGAGTTTACTTTTCTATATCACTTAGAAGCAAAAGAGTACACTTGTATATTTTGTTAGAAATGTTTGACATTTTGTTCCAGCAACATGTTATAGTGAATCAGTTCAAAATCTCAGTTTTCTCCCCCTTTTTGTCATAATCAAAAATTCATTTTAAAAAATGTAGATCGAAACGAAGTTCTGATGACTTTAAAAACATAGTTCCTGAAGGTTTGTCACAAACCAAAATATTAAAAAATTTAAGAGCAAAGCAGTCATCACACATAAGTAGTGTCTAACACTGGAGGGATTTCTTGAGATTTGAAAAAATATCAACAGTTACTAAGAAATTTCTTGTCAATAGCAAGCATGCATGTGAAGTAAGCTATAAGAAGCTTCTGAACACGTGTTCAACTTCTGGGTTACAGCGTTACAACTGTTTTGCTTTAATGAACTTCTTACCATAATCAGAACTTGAAATGTTTGAAGGTTTCAGAACTTATAGATATTGTTTCTAACTTAACTTCTCTTCTCACTTTTGAAGAGTTAATTAATTAGAGGTTCATTTAACACAGAACTTCTGACTAAAAATGATATTGAACAAAATTTCATTCAGGGAAATTATCATACTTAAATTTTTCAAAATAAATATAAACCTATCTTCAGAAAATGGTTTTGTGAAAATGTCAGCCCATTGATGGCCTGTATCAACAAAGTTTAAATTCAAAATTCCTTTATGAATATAGTCCCTAATGAAATGATGTTTAATTTCAATATGCTTGCCTTTAAGTGTAAAATAGGATTTGTTAGTGTTTTAAGTTGGCATTAATTATGGTAAAACTAGGCTTTAGCAATGTCATGATAGATGTCATGACATTCAGAGATTGAAGATAAATCCTACCTGCTAAGGATGTTAAAAGACACCGAATCGAAGCTAAAGTCTGAAAATTTCGCAAAATCGATGTCATAATGATGTTATGACATTCGCAGACATTCTGCTCGAATCGCTTTTTTCCCGAGATTTTTCAGAAGTTTGTTGAGCTGCTAAATATTGTTTTTCTGTTATTAGAAAGCATGCTCACGTGGCTGCTAGGTTAATCTTAATTAAACCTAAATTGGTTGTTGAAAAGACCATGTTTTTAGGATTAAATTAAGTGAACCCTAGCTATCTTTATGGAAGCCCACAACTGAAGTTTCAGGACTGCTTCTATAAAAGGAATTCAACCCTTACAACTGTGATGCGCCCTTGGAATTGATAAAAGAGATAGCAGCTTGTTTTTGTGTACTGTTAGGATTTATAACAGTTGGTATTTGCAATTCTAGTTTCTCTTGTGAGCCAAGCAACTATCAATTGATAAGTGCATTGGACTAGGATTTGTTTGTAAGGGTAGTTTATCACTCAAAGCTTTAAAGCACGAGTGTTTGTCTCTTGATTGAAAGCTTTGAAGCGAGATCAAGATAGTTTATTGAAGTGTGTCTTCACAATTCAATTAGTCAATAGGTTGATATCACCGTGATTGAGGGGAGTGAGTAGGTACTGATCTAAGTAGGACTTAGGTTGAAGTTGCATTGGGTAGGTTTTAAGTGAAGGAGATAAACGGTGGTTTATTCCTGAATTAATTCTACTAATAGTGAATTTCCTCCCGGTTTGGTAGCCCCGGATGTAGGTGTAGTTAGACACCGAACGGTAAACAACTTATTGTGTTCTTTATCGTTATTTATATTTACCGTAAATTGTTAAGAGTGTCGATAGTGTGTCATAACATCTCTGACATCACGATCTGCCGTGAATTTCAATTGGCATCGGAGTGCACCGCTTGTTATTTATGGGTGAGATCTAGGATAATAGTTTCGCGAATGGATAAAGAAGGAGGATTTGGAGGAAGACCACCTATTCGGATGGGTCTAATTATGATTACCGAAGCCTCGTATGGTTGCCTTCTTAAGATCAGTGGACATTAAAGCTTGGAGAGTCACGATAAAGGATGGAAACATCCCACCAAGCTTGAGAAAGATGGGACTACTGTCTTGAAACCTGAGGAGGAATGGAGCAAAGAGGAAGAAGAGCTAGTTGTAGGGAACTCTAAAGCATTGAATGCATTATTCAATGGCATTGACAGAAACATCTTCAGACTGGTTCATCAATGTGAGCTAGCCAAGGATGTTTGGGACACCTCTAACTACTCATGAGGGACATCCAAGGTGAAGATGTCAAGACTTCAGATGCTCACTACCAAATTTGAGAATTTGAAGATGAAGGAAGATGAGACTATTCATGAATTTCACATGAATATTTTGGAAGTCGCCAATGCCTCAGGAGCACTTGGAGAAAAGATGTCAAGAGAAGTCGGTGAGAAAGATTCTCGATCCTTGCTCAAGAGATTTGCAATGAAAGTCACCGCAATAGAGGAGGCTCAAGACATCAGACCTTGAAGGTTGAAGAACTTATTGGATCCCTTATGACTTTTGAGATGGGAATCATGAAACTGCTGACAAGAAAAACAAGAGCATAACACTTGTATCCAACATCAAGAAGGATGCAAGGTGGAAGATGAAGAGAAGATATCCAAGCTATAGCCATGCTTGGAAGACAGCTCAACAAACCGATCGAGGGTTGATCCAAAGTCAAGGTCAAATGTCAAGGACATTCCATCGGCATTAGCGATCTTATGACTCCAGCAGAAGATCCAAGTCGAGGAAAAGGAAGTCAAGGCAGAGAATCCAATGTCATGGATGTGAAGGATTTGGACATATTAAAGTCGAATGTCCTACCTTTCTTAAGAAACAAAAGAGAGGAATGAATGTTACTTGGTCCGATGGTGAATCAAGTAGTGATATCAAGAGGAATCACCAAACTTGTCACCGCATCTTCTCGAAAGTGGCAATCCCGATAATGACTCTAGTGATGAGGAAGTGACCTTTGAAGAACTTCGATACTTACAAGAAACCGTATCGAAGGGTGAAGTATGTCAAGAAATGAAAATGTAAAAGTCGATTGAGAAGTGGAGGCGTAAAATGTGAAGTCGAAGTCGAGAAGAAGGAAAATACAATCACTATAAGTCATCTCAACAAGGAGATTATAGTGTTGAATTACAAGCTTGATCATATGACTAAGTCTGCCAAGATGTTGACAAATGGAACCGATAAGTCGGAAGAAATTCTTCACCGACAAAATGTCGGAAATAAGCATGGTCTAGGATATGTGGTCGAAAAGGAACCCGTTAGTGACAAGAAAAGAAGAGGCATGGGAAACCAAAGCCAGAGCAGATGTCACAACAGAAAATAGGAAATGTTCCTGGCTCAGGACATGTAGATGCAAAGAAATTTGCTGATAACAGGAAGAAGACCAGACCTAATAGGCCAATGTCAAAGCAGATGTCACAACATTGGGGCCAACATCGATCGAGAAACATGAATAAGAAGTTTCAAAGATGGAGATGTCCCCATTGTGGAAGGTTTGGACACATAAACCCTTTCGCTATAGGTTACATGGGTACCCTAATCAGACTCCCTATGTTAAGCCTAAGAACATCAAAGTACCCTACACTCAAAAGTGGAAGAAGAGGACTGCAGCATTGATAGCACATACCTCTCTCAGAGTGTCTGCCAAGGAAGATTGGTACTTTGACAAGGTGTTCCAAGCATATGACCGTATAAAAACCTCTCAATAATGTCAAACCTCACTCTACCAGCTTTGTTACTTTTGGAGATGGAGCTAAAGGAGAAATCAAAGGTGTTGGAAACTTGGACTGCTCTGGAGTTCCAAATCTAAATGGAGTGTTGTTGGTAAAAGGCTTGACTGCTAACCTCATAAGCATAAGTCAGCTATGTGATATGGGATTTAAAGTCAACTTCACCAGGTCTGAATGTCTTGTAATCAATGATAAACAAGAAGTTGTTATGAGATGAGTTAGATCAAAGGACAACTGCTACATGTGGGAATCTGAGAACACCAACCTCTCTTCTGTGTGCTCTATAGACAAGGATGAAAAGGAGGTAAAGCTATGGCATCAAAAACTTGGACATCTGCATCTCGAGGAATGAAAAGATCATCACTATGGAGGTCCGAGGATACCAAAACTCCATATTGATGAAGGAAGAGTCTGTGGTGAATGTCGTTGGAAAGCAAACCGAATGTCACACCCAATGTCTAGACATCGACCACTCCAGAGTGCTAGAGTGCTACACATGGATTTGATGGGGCCTATGCAGTTGAAAGCCTTGGTGGAAAAAGATATGCCTATGTTGTTGTGGATGACTTCTCCAGATTTACCTGGATAAACTTCATCAAGGAAAAATCTGATGTGTTTGATGTCTTTAAGGAGCTATGCAAAAGACTTCAAAGAGAGAAGGAAAGTCAGATTGTCGAATAAGAAGTGATCATGGAAAGGAGTTTGAGAACAGCAAATTTGATGAATTCGCCTCGAGGGAATTAATCATGAGTTTTCTTCTCCTATAACACCTCAACAAAATGGGGTGGTGGAAAGAAAGAATAGACTATACAGAATCGCGAGCAATGATTCATGCTAAGAAACTTCCTATTCATTTTGGGTCATGAATACACTTGCTATGTTCACAAGTGGTCACCCTAAGAAAGGGATCTTCCTCCATCCCGTATGAACTATGGAAGGAAGAAAACCAACCGTGAAATATTTCCATGTATTTGGCAAGAATTTATATTCGACAGATCGTGATCAAAGGAGAAAATGGATTCTAAGAGTGATGAAGGTATTTTTCTCGATACTCCACTAAAAAGCAGAGCATATAGGGTATTCAACCCGTAACCCTGTTATGATGGAGTCTATTAATGTCATTATTGATGATCATCATCAGGAACACAATGTCCCATATGATGTTGAGACATGGTTTGAGACATCACCTCAAGTACCTGATAAGGAAGATGTACCTGATCCTTCTCCTCCAATATCTGAACCAGAGGAAGTCAACAAAGATCCTTCCATCAGAATTCAGAAAGATCATCCAAAGGATCTCATCATTGGGGACCCAACCAAAGGTGTCATTACAAGATCCAGAGAAACTGTCTCAAACTCTTGCTTTGTGTCAAAGATAGAGGCAAAAAATGTCAAAGAAGCTCTAAGTGATGAATTCTGGATTGGAGCAATGCAAGATGAATTGAACCAATTCAAGCAACATGAAGTATGGGAATTAGTTCCTAGACCAGAAGGAACAAACATCATTGGCACAAAATGGATCTACAAGAACAAGTCTGATGCGTATGGACCGTCACCGTGAATAAAGCTAGACTTGTTGCTCGTGGTTACACTCAAGTTGAGGGATTGACTTTGATGAGACTTTGCACCAATGGCTAGACCGGAATCAATCAGCTTCTTCTAGGGTTGCTTGCATTCAAATTCAAACTATTTCGATGGATGTGAAAAGTGCCTTCCTAAATGGCTACTTAAATGAGGAAGTATATGTAGAACCTAAAGGATTTGTGGATCCAAGTTTCCGATCATGTCTACAAATTAAGGAAAGCCCTATATGGACTAAAGCAAGCTCCTAGGGCCTGGTATGAAAGGCTAACCAAGTTCCTTACGCACAAAGGCTACGTAAAAGGAGGCTTGGATAAAACTCTTTGTCAAGAATGAAGGAGGAAAGATAATGGTTGCTCAAATTTATGTGGATGACATAGTATTTGGTGGAATGTCAGACTCAATGGTGAAACATTTTGCCAATCAAATGCAAGCTGAGTTTGAAATGAGTCTCATGGGAGAGCTGACCTACTTTCTTGGACTGCAAGTCACACAGATGGAAGACTCAACATTCCTTTCTCAAAGCAAATATGCAAGGAATATTGTCAAAAAGTTTGGAATGGAGAATGCCAGCCATAAAAGGACTCCTGCTCCCACACATGTGAAGTTGTCCAAAGACACAAGTGGTGAAAAGGTAGACCAAAGTTTATATAGATGCATGATAGGAAGCTTGCTATACCTAACAGCCAGCAGACCTGACATTGCATTTGCTGTTGGAGTATGTGCAAGATACCAAGATGAACCTAAAGTAAGTCACATTAACCAAGTGAAAAGAATCCTGAAGTATGTGAGTGGAACTTGCAACTATGGTATCCTGTATTCCCATGGATGTGAACCAATTTTGTCTGGTTATTATGATGCTGACTGGGCTGGTAGTGCTGATGACAGAAAAAGTACTTCTGGAGGATGCTTCTTCTTGGGAAACAATCTTATTTCTTGGTTCAGCAAGAAGCAAAACTGTGTGTCCTTGTCCACTCAAGTGAATACATAGCGGGTAGCGCTTGTTCTCAAATGGTCGGATGAAACATATGCTGTCGAGTACAATGTCACACAGATGTCATGACATTGTACGTGACAACTGAAAAGCTATTAATATATCAAAGAATCCTATACAACACAAGAGGACTAAGCACATAGACATTAGACATCACTTCATCGAGACCTTGTGGAGGAGAAAGTGATTAAATTGGATCATGTAGTCACGAACTTCAATCGGCCGACATTTTACCAAGGCTCTTGATGCTAGTCAATTTGAAAATTTAAGGAGCAAACTGGGTATTTGTCAGTATGAGGAATTGTAGCAATTAAGATTGCTTCCAAGGAAGGGAAGAGACCATTTATTAATTATAAGTGGGTCATTTGATTATTTCCCTCCTATTTTTATAAGGTTCAAGAATGTGAAAAGACTCCTCCATATAATAGCCTTTTCCTTTGAAAGTATCATATCTTCTCCATCCAAAAGATACTCTCAACCGCTTCGTCATTCTTGGTCTCTGATTCTCAACTTTTCTCAGCAAAACATGTCTTCCTCATCCTCTTCATCCCAAGACTCTGACTGTTCATCTCCCACCATGGTCGAGATTAGGCAATCGCCGCAGCCATGAATGTTGAACCCTGAAGGTCTCTCCTCAAGATTCAATGGCAACCGACTCGTAATCAAGATGCACGGAATATTCAAAGATCATCGGGCCCACCGGTAAGATTTGCCTCATCCTCATCTGCTCCCGAGATAAGAAATAGGGAAGGTACCATGTATGTAGAAGAAGCCATTGCTAGGATAGTCACCAGAATCCTAGACGAAAATCACACTGTTCCTGGAGTTTCTGTTCCCCTTAATCAAAGGCCTGCTAGCCCTAGTTTAGCAGCTGATCCAGATGTCACAAAGGATGTTATGACATCTGATGATCACATCCAGGCAACTCATGTGGACTCTGATACTCTTGCTGCTTTCCCTGTCAAAGCAAAGGGTGGTATTTCTGGTTCTCAAGATGAGAAAATAACCAGAACTGGAACTTCTTCAAAGAAGTATAGAGTTAAATTTGCTGGCAGCTCAAAATTCAAGAGAACACCAATTGCCAAGAAAAGGAAAGCTCTTGGACCTGCACAGTCTGATCAAGCTTCTGGCTTCAAGATTCAGGCTGAACTAGCTGCTGGTAATGTTGTTGATGCTGCTGCTAACAATGAAAATGCCTCTTCTACAAAGGAGAGCAACTGATTAAGTTGCTGTGATGATTCTTTTTATCTGTTGTGTTTGTTCTGTCAATTGTCTCCTGTTCCTTTTTTCTGGTACTGCTTGATTAAAAGTTTGGGGTAATAGTTTTGTTTCCTTTGGCCCTTTATGGCTAAAAAGGGGGAGAAGAACTACTGTGTGACAGTAGTATGGGACTTTGGGGAAACTGTATGAAGTTTTTAAATTTTGTATGTGGGCAATTGTGGGAATTGTGGGATTTCTGTATGGGTAGAATTTATCTTATCTCTAGGTTCTAGTTTATTTAAGCTTAGAACTAGTTTGTCTTCTCACGATATGTACTCGATAGGTTAAGTAGTTTTAGCCAAAATGTGCCAAAGGGGAGTTTGTTAGTGTTTTAAGTTGGCATTAATTTTGGTAAAACTAGTTTTAGCAATGTCATGATAGATGTCATGACATTCAGAGATTGAAGATAAATCCCACCGCTAAGGATGTTAAAAGATAGCTCGAATCGAAGCTAAAGTCTGGAAATTTCGCAGAATACCGATGTCATAATGATGTTATGACATTCAAGGTGACATTCTGCTCAGAATTTGTTTTTTCCCGAGATTTTTCGAAGTTTGTTGAGTGCTAAATATTGTTTTTCTCGTTATTAGAAAGCATGCTCACGTGGTTGCTAGGTTAATCTTAATTAAACCTAAATTGGTTGTTGAAAAGACCATTTTTAGGATTAAATTAAGTGAACCCTAGCTATCTTTATGGAAGCCCAAAACTGAAGTTTTAGGACTGCTTCTATAAAAGGAATTCAACCCTTACAACTGTGATGCGCCCTTGGAATTGATAAAAGAGATAGCAGCTTGTTTTTGTGTACTGTTAGGATTTATAAGTTGGTATTTGTAATTTAGTTTCTCTTGTGAGCCAAGCAACTATCAATTGATAAGTGCATTGGACTAGGATTTGTTTGTAAGGGTAGTTTATCACTCAAAGCTTTAAAGCACGAGTGTTTGTCTCTTGATTGAAAGCTTTGAAGCGAGATCAAGATAGTTTATTGAAGTGTGTCTTCACAATTCAATTAGTCAATAGGTTGATATCACCGTGATTGAGGGGAGTGAGTAGGTACTCGATCTAAGTAGGACTTAGGTTGAAGTTGCATTGGGTAGGTTTTAAGTGAAGGAGATAAACCGGTGGTTTATTCCGAATTAATTCTACTAATAGTGAATTTCCTCCCGGCTTGGTAGCCCCTGATGTAGGTGTAGTTAGACACCGAACCGGTAAACAACTTATTGTGTTCTTTATCGTTATTTATATTTACCGTAAATTGTTAACAGAGTGTCGATAGTGTGTCATAACATTCTCTCGTGACATCACGATCCGCTGCCAGAATTTCGTGATTTTTAGAAAGGCAACAGCGTAATCGCACGTAAGATAGGATCTTACTCTCATAGATGTTAATCTTCTAATTGACTCTTCATCCGAGCATCCGGTACTACACCAAAGAACAACAAATATTTCGCCTGTTGAGAGTGCTATGCTTCTTGCTGTACCAAGATATCGAGTTGTTGCCCAGAAATTGACAACTTCCAGAAGTACTTTTACGGTCCACTCTATCTCCGGCAAAATCAGCATCACAAAATCCTACTAAATTGAAATCTTTGGATTTTCTGTAACATAATCCAACATTAGTAGTACCTTTCAAATACCTTAGAATTCTCTGAACAACGGTTAAGTGAGATTCTCTAGGATCTAATTGGAATCTAGCACATAAACATACAATGAACAAAATATCTGGCCTAGATGCAGTTAGATATAGAAGAGAGCCAATCATACCTCTATAGAGCTTCTGATGGTAAATGGTCATCAGACGGTGGTGGACCATGGTAAATTGTCATCAGACGGTGGTGGACCATGGTATGATCATCAAATTGGAGGGTGAACCATGGTAAATGGTTATCAGACATCGATGGACCATGGTATGGTCATCAGATGGTGGTGGACCATAGTATGGTCATAGATCGGATGGTTAACCATGGAATATATATATATATATATCATATTTGATGGTGACTCATGGTATATAGTCATCAGATGGTGGTGGACCAAGGTATGGTCATCAGATCGGTTGGTGAACCATGGTAAATGGTCATCAGACTATGGTGGACCATGGTAAATGTTCATCAGACGGATGGTGCACCATAGTAAATGGTCATCAGACGGTGGTGGACCATGATATAGTCATCAAATCAGTTGGTGAACCATGGTATATATATCATGTCGGATGATGACCCATGGTATATAGTTATCAGACGATGTAAACCAGGGTATAGTCATCAGATCGGGTGGTGAACCATGGTAAATTATCATTAGACGGTGGTGGACCATGGTATGGTCATCATATCCGATGGTGACCCATGGTATATAGTCATCAGATGGTGGTGAACCATTGTATAATCATCAGATCGGTTGGTCAACCATGGTAAATGGTCATCAGAGGGTGGTGGACCATGGTATGTTCATCAGATCAGATGGTGGACCATGGTAAATGTTCATCAAATGGTGGTGGACCATGGTATGGTCATCAGATCAGATGGTGAACCATGGTAAATGGTCATCAGACGGTGGTGGACCATGGTATGGTCATCTGATTGGATGGTGAACCATGTTATATATATCATGTCGGATGAGGACCTATGGTATATAGTCATCAGACAGTGGTGGACCAGGTTATGGTCTTCAGATCGGATGGTGAACCATGGTAAATGGTCATCAGGCGGTGGCGGACCATGGTAAATGGTCATTAGACTGATGGTAAACCTTTGTAAATGATCATTAGACGGTGGTGGACCATGGTACATATATCATGTCAGATGGTGACCCATGGTATATAGTCATCAGATGGTGGTAAACCATTGTATAATCATAATATCAGATGGTGAACCATGGTATATGGTCATTAGATGGTGGTGGACCATGGTATGGTCATCAGATCGGATGGTGAACCATGGTAAATGGTCATTAGACGGTGGTGGACCATGGTATGTTCATCAAATCAAATGGTGAACCATGGTAAATGGTCATCAAACGGTGGTGGACCATGGTATGGTCATCATATCGGATGGTGAACCATGGTAAATATCATGTCGGATGGTGACCCATAGTATATAGTCATCAAACGGTGGTGGACCAGGGTATGGTCATCAGATAGGATGGTGAACCATGGTAAATGGTCATAAGACAGTGGAGGACCATGGAAAATGGTCATTAGACGAATGGTGAACCATGGTAAATGGTCATCAGACGATGGTGGACCATGGTATGGTCCTTAGATCGGATGGTGAACCATGATATATATCATGTCGGATGGTGATCCATGGTATATTGTCATGAGACTAGGGGTGTTCAAAACCAAACGAACCCAATAGAAAACTGCAAAACCAAACCAAACCAAACCGAAACCGCAAAAAACCGCATTTGATTCGGATTAGTTTGGGTCGTTTTTTAACAAAACCGCATGGTTTGGTTCGGTTTGCGGTTTGTATTTTACAAACCGAACTAAACCGCATTATGTTACAACTTAAATTTTACTTAAGTCGCATCTAACCCAAACCTAAATCTATTATACATTAGCCTTATGATTATAGACAATTTTCTCATCTTTACAGTTATGATTTCATTTTCAATCTTCTTAAATATCTCCTAATATTATCACTTCATCTTCACCACTTACATCTTGTTTCTTCTTATCTAATATCTACTCTCTTATATTGTTTCCTTTGCACGTTCTTATTTTTATGCGCTTTTTCTTTCAATTTCATTTTATCGCACATCTTTATCTCTAATCTCTCCTCTCTTATGTTCTTTCTTTTCATCTTCACTAATTTCTCATCTCTTCTATTTTTGTTTTATTATAATATTTTTTATATTGTTTTATGCTATTATTTTATGTTTATTATTTCATTTTTGTCTAATCTAACTTTTGCATATTAAATGAGAAGTTATTGTCCAAATATGATTAGTTTTTTGGTTATAATTTAGTAGTGTATCATGTATGAATGACCAAATACAAATTTATGTTGTCATATATATGTGACTGTATGACTCAACAAATTATTTGTAAAAAACCGAACCAACTGCACCGAACCAAACCGCATTGGTTTAGTTTGGTTTGGTTTTTTTTCTAAAAGTCAACCGAACCAAACCAAACCGCATGCCTTTTTCTCTCGCGGTTCGGATGATTTTTTGCGTCAAAACCGCCCAAACCGTACCGTGAACACCCCTACATGAGACGGTTGTGGACCAGGGTATGGTCATCAGATCGGATGGTGGACCATGGTAAATGGTCATCAGACGGTGGTGGACCTTGGTATGGTCATCAGATCGGATGGTGACCCATGGTATATAGTCATCAGATGGTGGTGAACCATTGTATAATCATCAGATCGAATGGTGAACCATGGTAAATGGTCATCAGATCGGATGGTGAACCATGGTAAATGGTTATCAGATAGTGGTGGACCATGGTATGATCATCAGATCAAATGGTGATCCATGGTATATGGTCATCATACGGTGGTGGACCATGGTATGGTCATCAGATCGGATGGTGAACCATGGTATATATATCATGTCGTATGGTGACCCCTGGTATATAGTCATCAAATGGTGGTGAACCATTGTATAATCATCAGATCGAATGGTGAACTATGGTAAATGGCCATCACATGGTGGTGGACCATGGCATGGTCATCTGATCGGATGGTGAACCATAGTAAATGGTCATCAGACAGTGGTGGACCATGGTATGGTCATCAGATCAGATAGTGAACCATGGTAAATGGTCATCAGACAGTGGTGGACCATGGTATTTGACATTTTGAATTTTGTTATTTGACATTTTGATTTTTGTTGGGTATACAGGGTTATATCGATGTATGTCCCCATTACGTTGAATTATTTCTGCAACAACTAAGAAGGAGAAAGACTGTAGTCACCCTGTACAATCTCTACAACAATACATTCATCAGCGTCCATTATCATTACAGAGCTGGAGGACCGTTCATAATGAAGCACCAAATATGGCATCATTCTTTGATTTGCGTGTACCTACAACAATAAAAGTGCACTATGTGGCCAGGACGAACCAGTTCAATTTTGAAGTCATCGAGCCAACTAGTTCTCATAGCTATGATTTTCCTGCTGAAAGTAGTAGTTATAGCAGTGCCAGTGACGTGACCACTGCAGCTATTAATTGGTAGTCTCATTATGTTATTATACTTCCTTTAAATTAATGAAGTTTAGTTTGCATCATACCAATTGTGTTTTTTCCGGTCATATTATTACTAATACTTCCTCATGGTTTGAATACTAGTTAAATTGTTGGTCAAATTAAATTAAAAATATAGGCCTTTCCACATTCATTGTACTCTTCAAAATAAAATACCATACATTTCCAGATTTACAAAAACTAAAAAAAACATTAAAATAAGCACTTAGTTGTCTCAAACAAAAAAGCTAAAAACGTGGCCCCAGAATTAACTATATGTCACCTATTGATTATGAAACCCTAACAACTTTCATCAAGTTTGATTCTTTTTTTTTTCCACAAGTTTAAATCTTAAAACATCACTAGTACCAAAACTCTTGATTCTACAAAGTATGGCCCATCCAACACCAAATTTGATGGTCATCCTCTTTTCAGGATGATTGTACAAAACACTGCATTGTACTTCAGCACCTTGGGGTCCAAACAACACAACTTCGGTCAAACCCATTGACTGGATGAAACATGCAAAGTCTTTGCGAATTGTCTTCATGTAAAGAAAATAAATAAGTAGTTGACTTATATGGTTGAAAAAAGTATAATTGAGACTAAACACACAATAATTAATTAAATTTCTTACCAACTGTGGAGCATGTACACTATATACAGTGAGTTGTTCGACAAATACATCATGGTCGTTGAACCCCAAACGGTAGGTATGGTCAGCAGAAAGTTTGAGTGGGTCAATAGGGATGTCGTTAAATACGAAGATATGGAAAATATTGTGCTTCAAATAAGTCAGTAAAACCATTTGATCACCTTGAATATGATATTCATCTCACACGTCACTCCATCCCTCAGTGATCATTGGGTGGTCCTTGCTACCATTGAACTTCACATCCACATTTTTGTATTTGCAGTCCAAAATCGTGAAAGTATGACCAAGTTCATCATAAAATTCCCGGACGAACTTATATGACATTTCGCCATACGAGTTTAATAAACAATGAATCAGAATTTAAAACACAAAAAGTAATAAAAACATAACCAAAACTCCTTAAACGAGATTTTTTACCTCAACAATGGAATGGATTGTCATGAATCCATCGTAACCCTTGATTATCGTCTTTCTTGTGTTGCTTCTTCTTTCCATTGAATCTTCTGTGTTTGGTTTGAAATATTTAGTTGTGTGCAACAGTACCACCGTGAAAGGAATGAAACCCTACAAAAACAAATGCCTAGTAGCATGTTTGGATTGGCTTTTGGAACACCTAGAATCAATTCTAGATGTGTAGAATTGATTCTTAGAGATTTTAAGGTGTTTGGTTTGTTAAAAGTAGAATTGATTCTGACTCCAGAATTGATTCTACTTGAAGCTAGAATTTGTTCTGCCTCCAGAATTGATTCTGAATAATTTTTACACTGAAATTTATTATTCAACTCACTTTTATATAAATGTATCCAAAAATAAATCAATTCTGCTAAACTCAATTCTCTTAGAATCAATTATGTCCACCGTCAATCCAAACACACCCTAAGAGTGTATATATTAATTTGTGACCTAGCTATACCAATTAATTTCTAATTTTATATATATATATATATATTGACCACCAATTATATTATATATAATTATATATATTTTTAATCACCAGTTTTTTTATCATACATTTTTTTATTTATAGTCTTTATTTTTTATTATTTTGAAATCTCAAATATGTTTATCATTTTAAATAATAAAATTTAGATATTTATGACTTTAGATACTTTAGTATATGAAATTTAAATCTTTAGTTATTTGATTTAAATTAGTTATTAATATTTCATATCGTATTTTAATTTGGTATTAAAAAAATGCAAATCAAACTAACATTTGTTAATAATTTAAATTTAAATAAAATACAAACCAACAAAATATATATAGTTTTTCCTCAACTGCAAGTAATTGCCTTATTTGTTAAAAAGAAAAAATAACGATTTCAAATTTATCCTATATTTAAAACAGAATATAAAATATTGAAAGGTTAAATAAAAATGAAGGAGTAATTATTATTTATTGAAGATTAAATGTAATAAAAAAAAACATATTAGTTTTACATGTTGTATTACTTCAAATCGTAAAAAAGGTGCCATCAAAAAATAATATTATTCACAACTTTGCATGGTAAGGCGTTTTTCATCATGATTGACACTAATACTCAGTACATCTATTAACTAGTATAGTTGCAACTATGTAAATTGGACAAAAGTGATAGTGTTTGTGAACATCAAGAGTAGTTTCTGCATTGACATCAACATAACATTGGGACATGAGAAGTAGTAGTACTATAAATCAAAGGCACATCCAACCGTGTATGTAGACTCCCAGCGTGCTAATTTAAAATTGATTAATATCTGACTTCATTTGTTGTTTCTATGACTTGTCTTTTCAATATTTTTGAAGTGTCTTTTAAAATTTTCTTATTTTGTACTAAACAGTTTTGGACTTCTTGGCAACGTCTATACATAAGCCATTGTCTAAACTTGTTAAAAACATCAGTTGTTATCTATTCTCTCTGTTTTTTAAAATATATTTTTATCTTCTCACCATGTAACGCCCGTTTTAATTAATATTATATTATATTAATATTTTTGAGTTACCGTTTGACAATTATTTTGGCGACGAGAATATTTATATTAATCGATATATCTATTAATATATTTGGCGACGTTTCGTTCGGTCCGGTTTTTATTCCGTTCGGTTCGGTAAAATATTATTCGGACCGATATTTAATTCCCCGGAATTGTTTTAATTAATTGAGTTAATAATATTATTAGATATTATTAAGGTATTAATTAATAAAAATAAGTTAGGGGTGTGAGGAGTAATTTGGTAGAATTGGGTTTGCACCCTTAAGCTTACTAGTAGAAAACCACATTATAAATCATTTTCCTCATTCTTTCCATTTTTCACACAAAGCCAAACTTAGAACTTGGAGAGAAAAAGAGGGTTTTGGGAGAAGAAGAAGAAGACCAAGAGCAAGAGATTGAGGTTGGAGTTGTTGAATCATCAAGAATCATTCAAGCATTTGAGGTAAGGGGTTTGATTCTCCATCTCATATAGTTAGGGTTTGATAGTTATATTTTGGATTTGGGGAAAAATTGATAGGTTGATTCATGAGTTTTGGTTGGTTGATTGTTGAAATAACTTAGAAATATTGAGTTAGGAGTATGGATTGTAGGTGTTTTATTACTAAGCTTGTAGAAACTAGAAGTATTATAAATGGAAAAGAAAATTGTGAAAAACCAGAACATTTTCACTGTTTGTTTGCAAAGATGAGGAAGAAGACGAGTTGCACAATATAACAAGGGGGAGGCGCCCACCTCAGGAGGAGGGGAGGCCGTCCCCCATCCAAGGCCCCCGCCTCCAATGCTGCATATGGCTGGGACGTGCGTCCCCTTGTGTAGGGTGGGTTTTGGAAAAAACTGCGTTTTCTGTTTTTCTATTTTCTGCAGAATTTAGTTTCTGCATAATTTTCATTAGCCTCTATTTCTTTTAGTTTCTTTAATTCAATATACTACTAGTTGGTATTAATAAAATATAATTAGTACACAAGTTAGCCGATTAAATTTAGAACCCGATTATGTTCTGATTTTCCGATTTCGGTAATTTCGGCGATGGAGCAAGTTGCTCCGAATTTAACGAAAATTGACGTGCTAGCTAAGTTCGACGTGTAGAACGTAGTGGTGAGGTTAGTTTTTCGAAATTACGAGTTTTTACGAAACAACCCGAAATAGGCTTAATTACGGTTAAATTGAATTGGATTGCGTTTTAGTCAATTTAAGACATGTATGGACAATCCGATTGCGATGTTGACGATTATGATTAATGCCGGTTATTAGGAATGGCTTTCGTGACGATTATAGGTATTTGACTATTTTTCCGTATTTGGAATTTAGTGAATGAATTGATAATGATGTGGTGTGATTAAACATGATGTTTGCGACGATGTATTTATTAACGAATACTTGATGATATGCGATGCGATGATATGTTTATCTTGATATGGATGAATATGGCGACGTGGACTTTATGTCAATTTTGATGAGTGATGATAATGCTTTGTTATGTTGTTTTTTATTGTCGAGTCACATACATTGCATTGACGACGAAGGCTTTTATGCCAAGCAACGGGGGCTTTTATGCCAAGCGACGGTGGGCTTTATGCCAAGTGTTCCTAATTATGGACAAAGCGACGGGTACCACATGCATAACATAGTCGTGTCTCATGGAGTCGGTTATGTTTATGTTTGAATTGTTTGGCGTTGGGTTTTAATTGATGGATGATGTTGAATTGCGATGATATATGATGTTTTGTTTGGTGATGATCTTTATGATGAACATGAAATGAATATGACTTGATAATTTCATGATAACTATGCGATGAATATAAATGATGAGTTTTGCGATGATTTAACTTTGATGAAATGCTTAATGCAAATATGATGTGATGATGTTTGTGACGATGGGCTTTTATGCCAAAAGCGACGATGGGCTTTAGCCAATTTGTGATGATTTTATTTATGTTGCTTATGTTATTAGCATTGTTTGATGTTGTTGTTTGATGTTATTGTGTATGATTGCCGTGTTGATTAGTGACGTATTGACTTGTGATGATTTCGTGGTGATGAACGTTTATGTGTTGTTGTGATGATTTATGTCGATGAGGTTATGGCGATAAAGTGTAGATTATACACATTAGAATGAAGATTAGAGTAAGTGAGTTTTGGATATGTGTTGGAATGCACTTATTAATCTATACCCATATATATATGTTATCATGCCTTTAATTATATGTTTTGGAGTATCTCACCCTTTACTTGTTTTGCCGTTACCTTTATACTGGTAACGTGCAGGTGAAGACGGAGATTATAACTGCTATTAGTTGAGTCGGTGTCGCTCTGATACGTAGCACTCGTGGGGAATATTTATGTCATCTTGTTGTTGTTCTTTTATTATTATTCCTTTTGTGAATAAGAATCATACTTTATGAAAACATGATTTGATGAGGAGGTTTAATAAAGAAGATGTTTTGATTTTTAAGAATCAATTTATGATTTTCGACGATGCTATGTATCCGAGATTTATACTTTAAAGCAAACTGTTTAAAGTGATTTGGTTTTGAAGGTGTGACGCCTCAGTATTTAATTTATGAAATTTTAAATAACTCTAATTTTTGCATATAAAACATTTGGGTAATATTGGGGTGTTACACACCACCTGAAATAAACTATCCAACTATATTGGGAATGGAGAACCAGTTGGTTGTTATCGTTCAAGGTCCGCATTAACTTTGAAGAAAGGTTGAAGCCTCTAGCCTTTGATTACTAGTATGTGGTTTCCAGAATTGGATGGGATACATACTTTGATATGCTTTATGATCCTACTTACCCAAATCTGGTTGCTGAATTCTGGGTGAATGCATCTATCCAAGTGTTGAATCGGAAATAAGTAATTTCCTTTCGTCGTCTCTATAAATACTATTGCAAATGCAATAGGATGTGAGGACCAAGGAATTCATCCAGATATGATATCCTAGGAACAATATTACCCCTTCTGTCACCATCTTCAATTATTAATCTAACATTTCTAAAGCCTCAAATCTAAATCCTACGGAATTATTCTGGTATCAAATTCTAGCCACAAACTTTTTGCCAAAGATCAAGAATATACATGTCTTAGATAGCTATGAAAGGAATCGGTATTGGTAAGCGTGTACACTATTGGGACTCCATGATGTATCGAGTGTGATTGTATTATGTTATCTTATGCTTATCAAATTTGTCATTTACTCCATGATCGTATCGTTTACTATGTGTGTCGACCATTTTGACAAAATTCACAACCAAATACACTCAACTGCTGGAAATTTGAAGAATAAATAATCAACATAATTCACAATAATACACAACCACAACTCAAATTTGAATAATATCACAACATCATTTTCTCTATGTGCAACTGAAAAACACACAATTCAATTAAATTAAGATTATTTCAATATCTACAAATTCAACTTAAATACATTTTTTTTATGAATTCCAACTTACAACACAAACCACAATCACCAACTTCAAATTATCACAAACCCAACTTCAAATAAACATACAAAATAAATATCAAATTCGATAATTTATGCATAACTCAAAACAACTTGATTTTGGAAAAATATAAAGATTGAGATGGACGAACAACAACACAACGAAGATGGGCATTGTTCGATACCTGGGTGAGACAACAAAGAAGGTGTCAGACCACTGCAAAACTTGGTGAGACAACAAAGAAGGCGTCAGACCACTACAAAACTTGGTGATACAACAACACAACGAATATAGGAATTGTTCGATACCCTTGGACGAGGACGAGGGTGAGACAACATCACAACGAACATGTGAAGGACGAATTCGGCCTGGACCACTGAAGAAGAAGGAGAAGGCGATCTTTCGAAATGTCAATTTGGGATTTAGGGATTTCAATTTAGAACTGATTTTGTCAAAATAAATGGTTTTTAATAACATATTAATTTTTTGAAGGTCCCATATGTAATAATTGAAAGTTTTACATAAAATAATGATGTGGCAGTTAGGGTTTGTAGAAGTGTGTTTTGATTGGCCAATTAAAGTGACTGCACCAAAAAAGTCAATATGGAGACTTCACCTTAGAAGCTCCCATCAAAAAAGTGTTTAGTGTAAATTTTAGGTGTTATAGTATATTATTAGAATTCGTGTAAATGTATAAAATAAAAAATTAAGAGAGAGAAATAAAGACATTGATATACCATTGATATACAATGTCAAATTTTGGATGTTCAAATAATACTACTCTTTTAAATTTTTTTTTACAATTCTATAAGGAATTACCTCCACCTTGTCAGGCAACTTGGGCCAAAATCAGGAACACCACTATGGACTATGCACTATAACTAAAAATAAAGATAAATGATACTTTGACACCTAAAAGGTGTCTAGTGTAAATTTTAGATATTGTAGTGTATTATTGGAATTCGTGTAAGTGTATAAAATAAAAAAGTAAGAGGGAGATAGAGACATTGGTATACGATTGATATACGGTGTGACATACGGTATCAAATTTTGGGTGTTCAAATAACACTACTCAAAATAAATGAAGAGTAATAATGCTAAAAATTTCATAGACATATCGTCAACATGAGTGATCATTTTCTTTAGAAAAAAAATACAAAAAGGGCTTTGTTACACGCACACCTGCAATGGAGTAGAACATAAAATATAGGATAAAATGTAAAATATCATATTACAATAGCAATGCTAAAGCCTAGGAGTTGGACGAGATGGAACCAAGTGTGTTTCCCCTGCTGAAGTGCAATTTGCTAAGTGTTGGACAATTGGTCGAAAAAGGTTTCTCAATTGTTATGAAAGATGGAGCTTTGAAATTGTTCGACACCAAGAACAATTTGGTCTTAAAATCTCCATTGTCAAGAATAGGACATTTAAGACTATGATCAGTTCGACAAAAGTTCAATGTTTGAAAATTATTGTTGACCATAAGGATAGTTGGTTATGGCATTTGAGGTTTGGACATTTGAATTTTCGATCACTTAGTCAACTGATTACTCAAGATATGGTTACTGGAATTCCAAGTCTTGAGATGCCTGAAAAACTTTGTGAAGGTTGTTTAGTCGGAAAGCAATCCAGAAATTCTTTCATTTCGACTATGCCAATGAGATCATTCTACATTCTCAAAGTGGTACGAGTTCAGATGTATGTGGTCCATTCGAAGAACATACCATTGGCGGAAATAGATATTTTGTTTCGTTTGTTGATGAATGCAGTCAAAAGTTGTGGATCTATGTGATCCAGAGAAAGGATGAAGTATTCAGAATCTTTAAGAGATTCAAGATACTTGTCGAAAACCAGAGTGAGAAAAGGATCAAAGTTCTGCGAACAGATGGAGGCAGCGAATATACTTCGAAGATGTTTGAAAAATTATGTGTAGAACATGGTGCTGATCATGAGGTAACTGCACCTTATACACCTCAACATAATGTAATTTCTTAAAGAAGAAACATAACTATATTAGATATGGCAAAATGCATGCTAAAGCAGAAGAATTTGCCAAAGTCTTTATGGGGAGAAGCTGTTTCGACTGCAGTTTATATTTTGAACAGGTGTCCTACAAAGATTTTGAAGAACAAGGTTCTTGAAGAAGTATGGAGTGGCAAACGACCATTAGTAAATCATTTGAAGGTGTTTGGCTCTATGTGTTATAAGCATATTCCTGATGCAAGAAGAAGGAAGCTTGATAACAAGAGTGAACCTATGATTCTTGTAGGATATCATAAAACTGGTGCATACAGGCTTTTCAATCCAGTTAATGAGAAGATTGTGTTGAGTAGAGACATTGTAATTGATGAAAATGCTGCCTGAGATTGGGATTCTAGTAATTCAATTAACAAGCCATTGATGAGCTCTGATTTCGACGAAGAAATTGATGCGATTGAAGTCAAAGGAATTACTGAGAATCCAGTCGAAGTCAAAGATGAAGAAAATGTTAATATTCCATACAATGTCGAAGTCGAAGAGGGTGTGGCAAGCACAAGCCATAGACCTCAATGAAATAGAGTTCCTCCAACAAGACTTAAAGATTATGAAGTAACTGGTGATGATGAAGTAACATCAGATGGAGAATTAGTTCATTTTGCTTTACTTACATGTGCTGAACCAATCAACTATAGCGAAGCTTTGAAGAGTAACAAGTGGAATTTAGCTACGGTCGAAGAGTTAGAGCCAATCGAAAGAAACAACACATGGGAGTTAGTGGAATTACCAGCACATACAAAAGCTATCAAAGTGAAGTGGGTGTTCAAGTTGAAACACAATGTTGATGGTTTCATAGCAAGACATAAAGCAAGATTAGTAGCTCGAGGGTTTCTTCAAAGAGAAGGACTTGAATACTCTGAAGTATTTTCTCCAATTGCAAGATTGGAGACTGTTCGACTAGTAGTAGCATTGGCATACAACCAAGGCTGGTCGACATTTCATTTAGATATGAAATCAGCATTTCTGAATGGTCCTTTAGAAGAAGAGGTTTATGTCACACAACCTCTTGGGTTTGTGATTCAGAAGGAAGCGAGTAAAGTATATAAGTTGCATAAAGTGCTCTATGGTCTCAAGCAGGCACCTAGGGCATGGAACAAGAAGATTGAGTCATACTTAGTCTAATTGGGATTTGTCAAATGCAAATCAGAGTATGGTGTCTATGTTCATGTTGCAGCACAAGATATAACAATCATCTTCTTATATGTTGATGACTTTCTAGTAACTGGAAATAGCTTGAAGAACTTGTCAAAGTTCAAAGAGTTGATGACGAAGGAATTTGAAATGTCAGATTTAGGAAAATTGTCTTATTTCCTATGCATGGAATTTCAATTAACGAAGCAAGGTATGGTGCTACATCAAATGAAGTATGTCAAAGAGATACTCAAGAGATTCAGAAGGGATGTTTTGAATCCTGCATCCTCACCTGTCGAACCAAATGTGAAGTTGGAGAAGAATGAAGAGGAAGAAAAAGTTTATGTAACTTTGTTCAAGCAAATTGTGGGATCTCTGAGGTATTTATGCAACAGTCGACTTGATGTAGGTTTCGTTGTCGGATTAGTAGGCATATATATGAGTGAACCAAAAGTGTCACATATGAAGGCTGTAAGAAGAATCCTGAGATATCTGAAGGGTTCGATAAACTGTGGAATACCATTTCGACGAAATTTTGAAGATAAAGAAGCAATAGTTAATTGTTTTTCAGATGCTTATTGGTGTGGAGATAAGGAAGATAGAAGAAGCACAACTAGATATTTCTTTCAAGTATTTGGTTCCCCAATCTCATGGTGTTCGAAGAAGCAACCTGTGGTGGCATTGTCATCTTGCGAAGCTGAATATATAGCAGGATCCTATGCTGCTTGTCAAGCAATTTGGATCAAATTAGTACTTGAATAAATTGATGTCGAAGTGAAGAAACCACTGGTGTTGCAAATCGACAACAAGTCAGCTATAAATCTGGCGAAGAATCCAGTTATGCATGGAAGAAGTAAACATATCAAAGCTAGGTTTCACTTCTTGAGGGAAAAGGTAAATCAAGGTGAACTTGAAGTTAGCAATTGCTCAAGTGAAGCACAGTTGGCCGACATCTTCACCAAAGGATTGAAGATTGACATATTCCTGAATTTGAGAAAGAAATTAGGAATAGTTCAAATTGACTATTTTTGAGGATGTTCAACAACTTGGATTATAGGGGTGTGTTGAAATGTTAAATTAGATTTGGTAAAAATATTAGATTAGATTAGATTTGATTAGATTTAATATTTAGATATAATTCAAGTTGTGTAGATCCAAGCCCAATTAGAGTTGTATATAAATAGTCCTAGGTTGTATCATTATTTGTACAATTCAATAATACAAATCCTTATTTCCTTTATTATTCTCTCTTTCTCTCCTCACTAAAATTGTCTCACGCACTAACAGCCCCCTTCTTGAACTAATCTCTCCTTCTTGATAGGAGTAATCTCTAGAGGAGATATACTCTCCTTCGTAGTAGAGAGAATCGTTTCCTGATCGAGATCATCCTCTTGTTAGTTGGAATTTTGCCGTTAATAAGAAATTAAGATATCAAAAAAAGTTGAAGGAATACTTGGAAAAATTAAGTCGAGTTCATGACCTTTTCGATTAGAAATTCTTGGTAAAATATTTTGACAGACATTGGGTGAAGAGATTTTGTTTCTCCAGCATGACACTGTTTTGGAACTTAGAATATTTTGGACTTAGTTTGACAATTTCGACGGAGTAATTTGAAATAAAGTCAGCTAACTATTTTTTTGGCCTTATCCGTTCTTGAAAGACATGCGGAAACTTATGAAGAGCGTGCAAGCAAGAACGTGTCATTCTCTAAAGAGGAAATCGTTCGTTATAGTTACTTCGATTTAGTATAAATAGGGCTCATATTATCGGTATTCAGTGTGTTTAATTTGTATAAAAACTCACATTACTCAAAGTATCTAAGTATATTGAGAAAAGAGTCGCTGAGTGAAATGTACATATGAATCACCATATCTTTTCTATTAAATATAAAGTCATTTACATTAATATTATTTTCTGCACTTTAAGTTTCAGTCGAAGTCATTTTACATTCCTTTACATTTTGTTCTTGCATTACTTTAAAGATTTACATTAGTGTTGAAATCTCTATTATCAAGAAATCTTAAGAAACCTATGCACATATGTCCTACGATCAATCTAGTCGATCTCCCAAGTAACTAAAATATTGTCTTTTGGAGGACTAGTTTTTGCTTACTAAAATCGACGGTAAACAAATTGACATGTCCAGTGAGACATTTGTGCTTAGTTGTTTTATTTTTTTGTTGCATTAGTTCTTCATACCTAAAAATTTCTCAAAATTTGTTGCATGAGATTGAGAAATGGTAGGTTAACCAAAAATAACGAAACTTTGCCAAAAGATAAATACATTAGGAGAATGGTTAACCCACAACACTGCATAATAATGGAGAGCAACCCCCTCATATGATAGGAGAAAATACACCCGCATCGATTGTGACTGAAACGATTCGTATTACGATGAGTACAACGACCATACCATCAAGTATGTAGAGTGAAACAATATTACACCCAATAAGAACACGTGATTACACACATGAGCATGCTTTCTTTCATTGTATTTTTCACAATTACAAAATATATTCAATAATATTTAACTTCATGTAATTTTCAATTTTCATATCATTTTTTATAACTATTTTTGATGTTTGAATTTATTCAAATTCTTATATCATATTATTATTCATTTCTACATTTCTATCCATATAAGAAGATTTTAATAAAAAATCAAATCCAAAAACAAACACACAAATAATTTTTATTTTCATAATTTTTATTATTTATAAAAAGAAAGAAAGAAATAAAATGTTCCAAAAAAGGCAAGAAAAAAAGAAGAGGATACAACACAATAACGTAGCTAGTTTCAATTCCATTCTTATTAAACAACAAACAGCACATCACCAACTTCCTTATCCATACAAACACCCTCACAACCTCTCTTGTTTTTCTCAAATGGAGAACAAGCAGCAATGAACATCACTCTCCTAAAACCACCACCATCATCACCAATCTCAACCACTTTCCAACCCCACCACCACCACCACCACCTTCACCCCCACCACACTTCTTCTTCTCCGTTCAACTTCCCCAAAATCAAACCCACCAACTCCAACTCTTTTGTGTTAAACTACTCAAACCCCTCATCACTAACCGCCACTAAATCAGAACCACGCGACCAAAAGCTTCTAACACTCTTACAACAGCGAAAAACTGAAGAAGCTTGGATTCTATACACTCTCTTCCCTCACCTCCCTAACCCCACTTGCCTCAGCCATTTACTCTCCCAACTTGCTCACCACAACACCCCCACTTCCTCACGCGGCCTATCCACACGCCCGTAATGAATCCCCCACCGTCTGGATTCCAACTCCTCGCCTCCTCGCCGCTGCAAGCTGGTCACACTTCTACGCTTCTTCCGTTGTCAAATCCATGCTCGCCCGGTATCTTCCTCATGTCAAAGCTCGAGCGCTAAGCCGCCTTGTCGATGATGACGCTCGTCCTGTTGAGGCTCTTCGACTCTTCCACGCACGCCACAGGAAGCTTCCGACCTTGACATGGCGGCAGATTCACGGCCGGATACGGCGGCGTTCAATGCGGCGCTTAATGCTTGTGCGAATTTAGGGATGGTAAGATTTTCTTGGAGGTGTTTGATGAAATGCCGCAGTGTTGTGCCGGATTCGTTGAGTTATAATATTGTTATGAAGTTGTGGAGTAATAGAAAAGACTTGCTTGTGTTTGTGTTGGAGAGGATTCTTCAGTTGAATATTGATTTGTGTATGACCACTTTGCATTCCCTTGTTGCTGCTTATGTTGGTTTTAATGAATTGGAAATTTCTGAGAGAATTGTTCAGGCAATGAGGGAGAAAAGGAGAGATCTTTGTAGGATACTTAGAGAGTCCAATTCACTCTTTTCTGAAGAAAATTATGTTGATGTTGATGTTAATGATGATGATGATTCTGTTTTTCCTATGTTGCTTCCGAATTTGATGATGGAGAAGAGTGGCAATGGAAATTTGAATGATTTGCCTTTATTGCCAAAAGTTTATATGCCGAACACTAGAATTTACACTACTCTAATGAAAGGCTATATGAAAGCGGCGTGTTAATACGTTAGGATGCTCAAGGCAATGCGTTGTCGGGACAATAGTGCCACCACCCCGACCATGTTTCATATACCACTATCGTTTAAGCACTTGTGAAGGCTGGTTTCATGGACCGGCACGCCAAGTTCTTGCTGAAATGACTAGGATCAGTTCGCAAATCGATAACCTACAATATTTCCTCAAGGGTTATCAAACAAATGCAGATGGTCGAGGCAAGGGATTTGCTTAAGGAGATGGTGAGGATATTGGGATCCAACTCGATGTTGTGTCGATAATATACTTATTGACGGTTGTATATTGGTTGATGATGGTTGGTGCTCTTTCCTTCGTTAATGAAATGAGGGAAAAGGGATAGCTCGACAAAGATTAGTTACACTACTTTGATGAAAGCTTTTGCATTGTCTCGTCAACCAAAGTTAGCTCAAAGAGTCTTCGACGAAATGGTGAACGACTCGTGTGAGGGTGGATTTGATTGCTTGGAATATGTTGGTTGAAGGATATAGTAGATTAGGATTAGTGGAAGAGGCAAAGAAAGTGATTCAAAAGATGAAAGAAACGGGTTTCCCTAATGTGAGCACATATGGAAGTTTTTCAAATGCAATCGCAATTGCAAGAAAACCGGAGAAGCACTTATACTTTGGAATGAAGTGAAGGAGAGATGCGAGGTAGCGAAGGACTAAAACCGATTCTTCTGCTCCACCTTTGAAACCCGATGAAGGGCTTTTGGATACACTTGTCGATATGTGTGAGAGCCGCTTTCTTTAGAAAGGCATTGGAAATTGTGGATTGTATGGAAGAAAATGGGATACCTCCTAACAAGACCAAGTATACTAGAATATATGTGGAAATGCATTCAAGAATGTTTACTAGTAAACATGCTTCACAAGCTAGACAAGATGTAAGAGTGGAGAGGAAAGAGCAATTAAGCTTTTAAATTTTGGTTGGGTTTGCCTAATTCTTACTATGGGAGTGAGTGGAGGTTAGAACCTCTTAATGGATATAAGTGACACTGCCTCTAATTAGTTTTGATATGCTACAAATGTAGAAAAGAGGATATATATTTAGTATATACACAAAAACAGAAGTGGCTATTTTTCTTTGAAAATGGTCTTTTTTTGGATTACTTAATGTAAAATTTTGGATAAGCCAGGCTGATCAAATTTATTATTGAATATTGCTTTAGTCTAAAAGTGGGTTTAAATGACATTATCCTCCTGAGTTTTATTTGAGGAGAAACATGTATGAGGGGTTGGTTTTCCACACCAATCATCCCTCCAAAGCTTGGTTGAACTTATATTTCCAAACAACCAACTAGTTTGATTAATCAGGATACAAAACTAAGTTTTTTTTTTTTGGTTTATCGTCACCGGTATAGTTCAGTTCGGGTGTCAGTTCCGGCATCAAGTGGTTCCAACCCTCTCCTGATCGCCGTTGCGGGGGATTGAATCGTAGTTCTTCCTACCAAGTTCAACGTTAATCACCATTGAACTAACCAACGATTGGTTATAAAACTAAGATTTGATACTAGACCAAAGGGATGAAAAAATATAATGCTGGATTATTTCATTTTTTATCTTGAAAAACTCTACTTTTCTGAAACTTAGCCCAAGACTCCTCACTCCAAATGAAATTTCTAGAGGCAGTTTCTAAAGACTTGTGAGATATTGGATCGAACTCTATTGTGTCGAAGGATGCTAGGATTGTTAGCATCGAATTGGGCCTGTTTGTTATGTCCAATTGGTTAAGTTAGCTTGTACCCTAAGTTAGCTTGTAATGGGTATTTGTGATAAAAGCCCATTAGTTTAGTATGTTAGGTTTATTATAAATAGCATACTAGTCTCTCATCATTGCATACTGAAAATCCTAATTTAGGGTGAGAGGGTTATTTGTTATTCTTGTATACTTGTAATCTTGTTTTGAAGATAAAGGAAAGAATAGAAGTTAATAACCAATCCTTGTGTTCATCTTGTTCTTCATTCTTTTTCCTTACATTGAGCAACAAATTTATATTTTGTTTCCAAGACATCCGATTCACAACAAATTGGTGCGGTGAGCGTGGAGAAGATGCCTTCGACAAAGTATGAGATTGAAAAGTTCACCGGAGTGAACGATTTCGGTTTGTGGCGCTTGAAGATGAAAGCCCTACTGGTTCAGCAGGGTTGTTTGGAAGCGTTGAAGGGAGAGTCAGCCATGAACGAAGAGTTGACGGCAGCTGAGAAGAAGGCAATGATAGAGAAGGCCCACAACGCAATTTTGTTGAGCCTTGGTGATAAGGTTCTTCGACAGGTATCAAAAGAGACGACGGCGGTAGGATTATGGGTGAAACTTGAAAGTCTGTACATGACTAAATCATTGGTGAATCGACTCTACCTGAAGCAAGCTTTGTATTCATTCAAGATGATTGAAGACAAAGTGTTGGCTGAGCGCTGGATATGTTCAACAAGCTAATTCTTGATCTTGAAAATATTGATGTGAAGATCGATGATGAAGATCAAGCCCGTTGCAGCGCGTTGGATCACATGCCCACTTCAAAGAAACTCTCTTGCATGGAAGGAGTCCTCGACTTTGAAGAGGTTCAATCAGCCTTGTATTCAAGGACTTGAATGAACGAAGGAGCATAAACCTTCGACGGTTGGTGAAGGTTTGACCGTTAAAGGAAAATTTCTTGAAAGGATAATAAGTTCGACAAGAAGAAAGGTAAAAGTCGCAGAAGTTTTATGGCGAAGCATCTAGTATTCGATGCTATCATTAGAAGGAGGGTCACACAAGAAAAGTGTGCCCGAACGAAAATCATGGAGGAAAGGATAATGGCAATGCAACTATTGTTCAAGATGATTTCGATCATCCGATGTTCTTGTGGTTTCGAAAGAACTCGTCAAGGAATGGATTATGGATTCGGTGCACTTGGCACATGACTCCAAACAAAGACTTGTTCGAGGAATTATGTGATCAAGATGGTGGATCCGTATTGTTGGGAAACAACAAAGCTTGCAAGAGCGTGTGGGATCCGTGAGATTCAAACTCCATGATGAGTCAATAAGGTTATTGACTGAAGTTAGGTATGTACCTGATTTGAAGAGAAATTTGATTTCTCTTGGTGAATTCGACAAGAAGGGATATGTTTTTCAAGGAGAGAAAAGTATCCTAAGAGTCATGAAGGGGTCAAAGGAAGTCTTGAGAGGCGTGAAGAAACAAGGCTTGTATACCCTTGTGGCTGAAGTTGTAAGTGGTTCGACAAATGTTGCATACACAAAACCTTTGTCGAAGACAGAAATCTGGCACATGAGATTAGGCCATGTCAATGAAAGGGGTTTGGTCGAATTGGGGAAACAAAATTTTCTTGGTGGAGACAAAGTCGAAAAGCTGAAGTTTTGTGAACCCTGTGTACTTGGAAAATCTTGCAGAGTGAAGTTCAACAAAGGCAAACAAAGAACACATGGATCCCTTGATTACATCCATGCTGATCTTTGGGGGTGTTAGTGTTTTTAAGTTGGCATTAATTTTGGTAAAACTAGGCTTTAGCAATGTCATGATGGATGTCATGACATTCAGAGATTGAAGATAAATCCTACCTGCTAAGGATGTTAAAAGACACCGAACTAAAGTCAGGCCGGAAATTTAAACTCGATGTCATAACATGTTATGACATTCGCAGACATTCTGCTCGCAGAACTGCTTGTTCCTAGATTTTCGTGAAGTTTGTTGAGTGCTAAATATTGTTTTTCTTATTAAAAGCATGCTCACGTGGTTGCTAGGTTAATCTTAATTAAACCTAAATTGGTTGTTGAAAAGACCATGTTTTTAGGATTAAATTAAGTGAACCCTAGCTATCTTTATGGAAGCCCAAACCGAAGTTTCGTGGATCGCTTATAAAAGGAATTCAACCTTACAACCGGCGCGCCTTTGAATGTATTGAAGAGATAGCTTGTTTTGTGTATCGTTAGGATTAGTAACAATTGGTATTTGTAATTCTAGTTTCTCTTGTGAGCCAAGCAACTATCAATTGATAAGTGCATTGGACTAGGATTTGTTTGTAAGGGTAGTTTATCACTCAAAGCTTTAAAGCACGAGTGTTTGTCTCTTGATTGAAAGCTTTGAAGCGAGATCAAGATAGTTTATTGAAGTGTGTCTTCACAATTCAATTAGTCAATAGGTTGATATCACCGTGATTGAGGGGGAGTGAGTAGGTACTCAGATCTAAGTAGGACTTAGGTTGAAGTTGCATTGGGTAGGTTTTAAGTGAAGGAGATAAATTGGTGGTTTATTCCTGAATTAATTCTACTAATAGTGAATTTCCTCCCTGGCTTGGTAGCCCCCAGATGTAGGTGTAGTTAGACACTGAACTGGGTAAACAACTTATTGTGTTCTTTACTGTTATTTATATTTACCGTAAATTGTTAACAAAGTGCAGATAGTGTGTCATAACATTCTCTCAGGACATCACGATCCGCTGCCGGAATTTCAATTGGCATCGAGCAGGCACCGCTTGTTATTTCGGTGAGATCTAGGATAATAGTTTCGCGTAATGGATAAAGAAGGAGGATTTGGAGGAAGACCACCTATTCTGGTTGGGTATAATTATGATTACTGGAAGCCTCGTATGGTTGCCTTCTTAAGATCAGTGGACATTAAAGCTTGGAGAGCTGCTGACAAAGGATGGAAACATCCCACCAAGCTTGAGAAAGATAGGACTACTGTCTTGAAACCTGAGGAGGAATGGAGCAAAGAGGAAGAAGAGCTAGCTCTAGGGAACTCTAAAGCATTGAATGCTCTGTTCAATGGTATTGACAGGAACATCTTTAGACTGGTCCATCAATGTGAGCTGGCCAAGGATGTTTGGGACACTCTTAACTACTCATGAGGGACATCCAAGGTGAAGATGTCAAGACTTCAGATGCTCACTACCAAATTTGAGAATTTGAAGATGAAGGAAGATGAGAATATTCATGAATTTCACATGAATATTTTGAAATTGCCAATGCCTCGAGCACTTGGTGAAAAGATGTCAAGAGAAGTGGTGAGAAAGATTCTATCCTTGCCTAAGAGATTTGCAATGAAAGTCACCGCAAGAGGAGGCTCAAGACATCAGCACCTTGAAGGTTGAAGAACTTATTGGATCTCTTATGACTTTTGAGATGGGAATCAGTGAACCTCTGACAAGAAAAACAAGAGCATAACACTTGTATCCAATATGAATAGGGATGCAAGGTGGAAGATGAAGAGAAGATATCCAAGCTATAGCCATGCTTGGAAGACAGTTCAACAAACCGATCAGAGGATTGATCCAAAGTCAAGGTCAAATGTCAAGGACATTCCATCGACATTAGCGATCTTATGACTCAAAGAAGATCCAAGTCGAGGAAAAAGGAAGTCAAGGCAAGAAATCCAATGTCATGAATGTGAAGGATTTGGACATATTAGAGTGAATGTCCCACCTTTCTAAAGAAACAAAAGAAAGGAATGGTCATCACTTGGTCCGATGGTGATTCGAAGTGAATCGAGGAAGAAGGTGCCAAACTTGTCACCGCTTCTCTCGGAGTGTACAACTCGATATGGATTCTAGTGATGAGGAAGTGACATTTGAAGAGCTTGTGAAAACCACAGAAGTGTATAAAAATGGAGAAGCATGTCAAAATGAGGAATGTAAAAGTCGATTGAGAAGTTGAAGTCGAGAATGTGAAGTTGGAGGTCGAGAAAGAGGAAAACACAACCACTATAAATCACCTCAATAGTGATATTATTATGTCGACTTCCAAACTTGATCAGATGTCTAAATCACAAAATGTTGACATCCGCATCGATAAGTTGGAAGAAATTCTTCACTTGGACAAAATGCGAAATAAGCATGGTCTAGGATATGTGGTGAAAAGCAACCCGTTGATGACATTAAGAAGAAGAGACATAGGAAAACAATGTCAAAGCAGGTGTCACAACCCAAAACAGGAAATGTGTCTGGCTTAGGGTATGTGATTGCAAAGAGATTTGCTGATAACCAGGAATGGAACCAACCTGGGAAGTCAATGACAAAAAGGATGTCATACCACAAGTCAGGGAATAGGTCTGCCTCAGGGTATGTGGAGACTAAAAAGTTTGTTAATAACAAAAGGAAGAACAGACCTAATAGACCAATGTCAAAACAGATGTCACAACATTGGGTGCAACATCAAAATCATAGAAACATGAACAAAAAGTTTCAAAGATGGAGATGTCATTATTGTGGAAGGTTTGGTCACATAAAATCTTTCCCATGACTACATGGATATCCTAATCAAGGGTCTTATGTGAAGTCTAAAACCAACGGTATCATACTCTCAAATGGAAGAAGAAGATCGTCTAGTAGCTAACACTTCTCTTAGTATGTCTACCAAGGAAGACGGTACTTTGACAAGGTGTTCTAAGCACATGACCGGAGATAAATCTTCTTAAAGATGTTAAACCTCATTCTCACCTTTGTTACTTTTGGAGATTGAGCTAAAGGAGAAATCAAAGGTATTGGAAACTCAAACTGTTCTGGAGTTCCAAGCATAAATGGAGTGTTGCTTGTAAAAGTCTGAATGCAAATCTCATTAGCATAAGTCAGCTATGTGATATGGGATTCACAGTCAACTTCACTAAGGCTGAATGTCTTGTAATCAATGATGAACAAGTAGTGTTTATGAGAGGAATCAGATCAAAGGATAACTGCTACATGTGGGAATCGAGAACACCACTGCCTCTCGTGTGTTCTACACCAAAGATGAAGAGGAGTAAAGTTGTGGCAGCAAGAATCTGGTCATCCACACCTCAGAGGAATGAAAAGGATCAGTTCCATAGAGGGAGTTAGAAGGATACCAAGACCTTTCATGGACAAAGGGAGACTCTATGGTAAGTATAAAGTTGGACAGGAAATCAGAATGTCACACTTAATGTCTAGACATCTGACCACTTTTAAAGTACTAAAGCAAAGTACTAAGATCTGGCATGAAAGGATAACCCAAGATTCACGTCAAAGGATACAGAGAGAGTCTTGGATGAAACCCTCTTTGTCAGAGGAGAAAAGATCATGGTGGCATCCATCTATGATAATGACATAGTATCTGAAGGAATGTCGGACACATTGATGGAAGGCTCTACACTTCTTTCACAAAGCAAGTATGCAAGGAAGTGTGTCAAGAAGCTTGGACTGAATAATGGCAGCCACACTAGGACTCTTACCCCTCCTCATTTGAAGCTGTCCAAGAAATCCAGTGGAGAAAGTGTTGTTCAAAACTTGAGTAAAAGTCCTGTTGATGGATGTTTCTTCTTGAGAAACAGTCTCATGTTTTGATCAAGAAGAAGTTGTTTAACTTTATACAATGTTAAAGTTGAATGCATAGCAGCTGGGAGAAATTGCTTTAAGATGATCTGGATAAAGCAGATGCTGACTAAGTGCAATGTTGTGCAGAATGTCATGACATTGTCCTGTGACATCTCTACTAAAGTTTTTGAGGCCAGTCAGTGTAAGACTTTGAGGAACAAATTGGGTAGTTGGCAATATGAGGAGTTGTAGCAATTAGTTGTGCCTACAACAAGGGATGAAAGAAACTTTTATTTCAATTATTTCTAAGAGGGTTATTTGGGTATTTTCATTCTTATTCTAAAAGGTCCAAGAATAGGAAGAGACATTCTCATATAATAGCTTCTTCTTTTGAAAGTAGTATCACCTTTTCTTCTCCCAAAAGAAACTTTGATACTCTCTGCCATTTTCACTTTCATCCTCCCAAAAACCATCAGCGAAAAATGGCTTCATCATCCCCATCATCTCAAGAAACAGGATCTTCATCTTCATCCATGGCTGTCGTCAGAACAAATAATGAAGCCATGCAAGCTGAAGCACTGAGGGTTACACCATTGCGTGCAATAGCTACTGACCCAGAAAAGGTCAAGAAATTGCGCACAAGGAATGCAAGAAGAACTCAAGCATCTCCCATGGGTAAGACTTGCACCATCCTCTTCTTCCCTCGTAAATAGTAAACACGAGGAGTCTAGGGTCACATATAGCCATTGCTAGATTGGTAACCAGGATCCTCAACGAAGACCAATCTGTTCCTGGGGTTTCAATTCCCCTAAATTGTCAGTCTGCTAGCCCTAGTTTAGCAGTTGATCCGGATGTCACTGAGAATGTCAAGACATCTGGTGATCATGATACTTCCCCTGCCAAGAATAATGAAGACCTTTCTATTAAAGAGTCTGAAGTAGGTGTTGATGATGCTTGTAATAAAATCTCTGCTGATAAGGAAGATGAGATCTCTGACAGTATTCTTAAGGAGTCCCCAGCAAAATGTTGCTCTGATAAAGCCTCTCCTGACTATATTTCTGATAGTATTCTTGAAGAATCACCAGCAAAGTGTGCCTCTGTCATTGATTTAGATGAGATGTTCTCAGACAATGATCTTATTGCCAATTTCAATCCAAGCATTGCAAAAAGAATGATGAAAAGAAAGGGAAAACAGGCAGTCACACAGAGCCCTGAGAAAGATACTGAAGATGTGTGCAAAACTGAGAAGTATCACAAGGCTGGACCCTCTACAAGGAGAAGTAGAGTGAAAACTATTGGTGGTGACTCTAGGCCAAAGAGAACACCAATTGTGAAAAAGAGGAAAGAACCTGAATCTTCAGAGTTAGACTCTGATTTTAATATTGAAGAGAATGTCACAGACATTCATCCCAGAAAGAAGCAAACTCTTGGGAAACTGCTCAAAGTGCCTGAAGTGACCATTGATGACATCTCTTTCCATCATCCTGAAAGTGCTGGAAGATGGAAGTATATTTGCTTAAAGAGGATGGCTCTGGAAAGAGAGTTAAACAAGAGTGCTCTTGAATGCAAAGAAATTGTTGACCTGATCAAGGAGGCAGGGCTGATGAAAACAGTGGAGAAGCTCTCAAACTGTTATGAAGTTTTGGTGAGAGAGTTTATTGTAAATCTCTCAAATGACTGTGGGGAAAGGAATTCTGCTGACTACCAGACTGTGTATGTGAGAGGGAGGAAAGTCAGGTTTTCTCCAAGTATAATCAACAGATTCCTGGGTAGATCTGATGATACTCAGCCAGAGCTGGAGGAAACTGACAACAAGATCTGTCAAACCATAACTGCCAAACAAGTAAGGCAATGGCCTCTGAAGGGAAAACTCTCAGCAAGCAAGTTGAGTGTCAAATTTGCCATACTGCATAAGATTGGTGCTGCTAACTGGGTCCCAACCAATCACAAATCCACCATCTCTATTGGACCGGGAGATTCATATATACGAGGCACTCGTGCTAAGTTTGACTATGGATCATATGTATTTGAGGCCCTCAAGCATGTTGAACTATGCTATCAAAGGACCAATAGCCTTTCCCTCCCTTGTGTGGAATTATAATTGATCAAGATCCGACATTCTTGGTGACAGATTCACCGCAAGAGATCCCCGCTCTTGGATTCCACTACAACTGCCAAGGAAGCATGTCCCAGACATTGTCATGACATCTCGAGACATCAATCAAAGAAAATTCTCGGAAGGCAAATGTCATTTCGTACTAAGAGCAACTTGCAAGGAGCTTGAAGCAAGAAAGCAAAGTCTGGAAGAGCTAATCTCTCAACTAGAGGACACGAGGTTGAGGATGAAGAGAAAGTCGATAATGATGTCTTGGTGATGTCAAGATGATGATATTCGATGGTGGTGTCAAGAAGGTTTCAAGATGCTTCTTCCACTGCTTCTTCGGAGAAGAAAGCACTTGAGTTGTTGCTCCTTGCCCCTGTTGCTGCTGTTTTGTCAATTTTCTTGTTATTTTTTCTTGTTCTTGTGTTGTTTCCTTTTCCCAATTTTGTTTGGATGATTGTAACTTTTGTTGACAGCATTGTACTCTTGACAATTGTTGGTACCTCCTTTAATTATTTACTTGAATGCTTGGGGCAATTTTATTGTTTCCTTTGGCCCTTTATGGCTAAAAAGGGGGAGAAGAATCACTGTGTGTGACAGTGGCTGGGAATTTTGGGAACTTGTAAGGCCTGTTTAAATTTTATATGTGGGCAATTTTAGGAATTGTGGGATTTTTGTATGGGTAGAATTTATCTTATCTCTAGGTTCTAGTTTATTTAAGCTTAGAACTAGTTTGTCTTCTGCTGCATATGTACTCTGATAGGTTAAGTAGTTTTAGCCAAAATGTGCCAAAGGGGAGCTTGTTAGTGTTTTTAAGTTGGCATTAATTTTGGTAAAACTAGTTTTAGCAATGTCATGATGGATGTCATGACATTCGAGATGAAGATAAATCCTACCGCTAAGGATGTTAAAAGACTCAGAACCGAAGCTAAAGTCTGCCGAAATTTCAGAAATATCGATGTCATAATGTATGTTATGACATTCGGTGACATTCTGCTCAGAATCTGCTTGTTCCCGAGATTTTTCGAAGTTTGTTGAACTGCTAAATATTGTTTTTCGTTATTAGAAAGCATGCTCACGTGGCTGCTAGGTTAATCTTAATTAAACCTAAATTGGTTGTTGAAAAGACCATGTTTTTAGGATTAAATTAAGTGAACCTAGCTATCTTTATGGAAGCCCAAAAAGTTTCGTGGATCGCTTCTATAAAAGGAATTCAACCCTTACAACTGGCCCTTTGAATGTATTGAAGAGATAGCAGCTTGTTTTTGTGTCGTTAGGATTAGTAACAATTGGTATTTGTAATTCTAGTTTTCTTGTGAGCCAAGCAACTATCAATTGATAAGTGCATTGGACTAGGATTTGTTTGTAAGGGTAGTTTATCACTCAAAGCTTTAAAGCACAGTGTTTGTCTCTTGATTGAAAGCTTTGAAGCGAGATCAAGATAGTTTATTGAAGTGTGTCTTCACAATTCAATTAGTCAATAGGTTGATATCACTGCTGTGATTGAGGGGAGTAGGTACTCGATCTAAGTAGGACTTAGGTTGAAGTTGCATTGGGTAGGTTTTAAGTGAAGGAGATAAACCGTGGTTTATTCCGAATTAATTCTACTAATAGTGAATTTCCTCCGGCTTGGTAGCCCCGGATGTAGGTGTAGTTAGACACCGAACTGGGTAAACAACTTATTGTGTTCTTTACTGTTATTTATATTTACTGTGTAAATTGTTAATAGAGTGTCAGATGGTGTGTCATAACATTCTCTGTGACATCACGTATCTGCTGCCAGGAATTTCAGGGGGCCTGCAAGGTGTCCATCACATTCAGGAGCAAGGTATTTTCTATCCATAGTAGATGACTATTCCAGAAAGTTATGGGTATTCATTCAGAAGACTAAGGATGAAACTTTTGAGAACTTCAAAGGTTTGAAGACTCTGGTCGAAAACCAAACTAGCAGAAAGGTCAAAAGGTTGAGAACAGACAATGGTCTTGAATTTTGCAATGAGGCATTCTACAGCTTTTGTGTTGCCTCTGGTATTGCAAGGCACAGAACTACTGCAGGCACTCCACAACAAAATGGTTTGGCTGAAAGGTTTAATCGAACCATCTTGGAGAGAGTTAGATACATGTTGACTAGTCTTTGGATTAAAGAAGGTGTTTTGGTGAGGTGTTTAACATATCTCGATAAATAGATGTCCTTCGATCGTTAGATATGAAGACACCAAGAAGTTTGGTCGGGACATCCACCAAATCTCGACAAAGAGTATTTGGTGCATAGCCTATGCTCACACTAGGCAAGACAAGGTCGAACCTAGAGCTCTTAAATGCATGTTCATGGGATATCCCGAAGAGTCAAAGCTTATAGGCTATGGTGCCTAGAGTCGTCACGTAAGAATTATCACCAGTCGAGATGTTGTTTTCAATGAAGTGAAATGGCTTTCAAGAAAACGGATGATGTTGGTCGAAGTGCGTATATCTCGACGAAGAGGAACAGTAGATTCTTGTTGAGGTGGAGCATGATGTGAATTGCATATCCCGATAAAGTCGAAGAAGCATGATGCGATGAAGTTGAGGAAAGCTGATGACTATCTATTGGCAAGAGATAGGACACGAAGAGTCATCAAACCACCTCAAAGGCTTGGGTATGCAGATCTTATAGCTTATGCCTTAATCTCTGCAAGTGAGGTTCTGGACGAAGAACCAAGAGACCATAAGGAAGTTATGAGGAGTCGAAATAAGACTGAATGGCTGAAGGCCGTGGATGATGAGATGAAGTCTCTTCATGATAACAACACTTGGGAATTGATCAAGAAACCTGCTGGAGCCAGGTTAGTCAGTTGTAAATGGATTTTCAAAGTTAAGGAAGGAATCGAAGGAGTGGCGTCGAAAAGATACAAGGCATGGTTGGTTGCAAGGGGTTTCACTCAGAAAGAAGGTATAGATTTCAATGATGTGTTTTCTCCTGTTAGAAGCATAGGTCCATTCGAATGTTGCTTGCCATGGTGGCACGCTCAATCTTGAAGAAGGATGGATGTGAAGATCGCGTTCTTGTATGGTGATCTATATGAAACAATCGATGAGGCAACTGAAGGGTATGTCGAAAAGGAAAGGAAGATTATGTGTGCAAGTTTAATAGATCTTTATATGGGCTGAAACAATCTCCCGATGGAATAGGAGATTCGACAAATTCATGACACGCATAAGTTTTGTTAGAAGTCAGTTCGACCACTGTGTTTACTTCAGATTTCGTCCTGGTAATTCATTTGTTATTTTGTTACTTTATGTTGACGATATTCTCGTAGCAAGTAACAATGTCAAGAGGTAATGAGGGTGAAGGCGTAACTCAATAAGGAGTTCGAAATGAAGGATCTAGGAGCGCCTTGATTCTTGGAATTGACATTCGAAGAGATAGAAAGCAATCAAAATTATGCTTATCTCAAGAGGCATATTAAGATTCTCGAAAAGTTTGGTATGTCGAATTCGAAGCCTGTTGTGACTCCAACAAACCCTCAATTCAAGTTGAGTATTGATCAATGTCCCGATCGAGGTGGAAAGAACTTATATGAATAGCATCCCATATGCTAATGTAGTAGGTTCTTTGATGTATGCTATGGTTTGTACTAGACCCGACATAGCATATGCAGAAGTCTTAGCGGTACATGGTGAATCTCGAAAGGCTCACCGCAAGCATTGAAGTGGATTCTAAGGTACATAAATGGGTCTCAACGAGTCTTAACTTATGGTGGAGCCTTTGGTGAAGATAGTAAAGCGTGATCGAAGGATATGTCGACTCGATTATGCAGTTGTATGGATTCTAGAAAATCGATTTACGGATATGTTTTCACTATGTTTGGTACAGCTATTAGTTGGAAAGCAACACTTGAAGGTTGTTGCATTATCAACCACCAAGCGGAATATATTGCTTTAATCGTCGTGAAGCAGCATTGGGTGAAGGTTTTGCTAAGGAGCGAAAATTCAAGGAAGTTATCATTGTTAAATGTGATAGTCAGTGCAATACATCGAACAATTCAGCCTATCATGAGCGAACCAAGCACATTGATGTGAGGTGCATTTCACGAGGGTAATCAAAGGTGGAGAAGTCCAAGTCAAGGTTTCAACAGATCATAATGATATGATCACCAAGACATTGCCTAGTTGCAAGTTTTTCCAGTATGCGTTGATAAAGCGCATGAAGAAAACTAATTCATTAGTTGATAATAGAGTTTGTTCCAAGGTGGAGATTTGTGAGATATTGGATCGAACTCTATTGTGTCGAAGGATGCTAGGATTGTTAGCAATCGAATTGGGCCTGTTTGTTATGTCCAATTGGTTAAGTTAGCTTGTACCCTAAGTTAGCTTGTAATGGGTATTTGTGATAAAAGCCCATTAGTTTAGTATGTTAGGTTTATTATAAATAGCATACTAGTCTCTCATCATTGCATACTGCAAATCCTAATTTAGGGTGAGAGGGTTATTTGTTATTCTTGTATACTTGTAATCTTGTTTTAAAGATAAAGGAAAGAATAGCAGTTAATAACCAATCCTTGTGTTCATCTTGTTCTTCATTCTTTTTCCTTACATTGAGCAACAAATTTATATTTTGTTTCCAAGACATCCGATTCACAACAAGACTTAAGCACAGATATAGGAAATATATAGAATGAGATAGATGAAATTTCTATAGGCAGTTTCTAAAGACTTAAGCAAAGATATAGGAAATATATAGAATGAGATAGATATAATGACAACAATCCACTCACATAAGAAAATTTTTGAAATTTTTTTTGAGATACCGAAAATCTTATAGGCAATACCAAAAGTTCTACACGCAGTAATAGAAATTATGTGGTTGTTACTAGAAATTTTGTTGTCCAAGTAAGTTTTTTATCGAAAGTTTTGGACTTTTTTGACATACTTTATCGAAAATTTTAAAAATTTTGAAATTTTGAAAATTTTCGAAAATATCTATTAGATATTTCAAAATTTCTGGAATGTCCAATTTTTTTGAAATTTTTCAGAATAAATTTCTGGTAGTTATCATTTATTTGTTTTATCAGTTTTTTTCTCCGTTTATTCTCTTTTTTTAGTTTATTGTCCTTTTTTTTAGGAAAGACGAGACCATTAGAGGCAGGAGGACCGATAGGGTTTTCGCCCAGGTCAGGGCTGAGCAGGCAGGGGCATCCTAATTTTGGGCTGGACGAGTTTCTCTGACCGGTTCACACCAGAAACGGATAACTGAGCAGACGCAAGACCGATTTTGTACACCCATACGTCTAGTTGGTACAGAGGTTGTTGCTGACGAGGTACCTGTTGTAACACCCCAATTCTACCCCTCGTAATTAATAATAAAATCAGAGTTTCAAAATTTCATCCAACATAAATTGAGGTATCACATATTCGTGTTTTCATCACTTTGCATTATAATGCACATCACAAAAATCAAAAGTCGGATATTACCGATTCATATCATAAATCATCATATAAACATATGACTATTCACAGCACAGCGGATGTGTTCACAAAATATACATATCATCATGTTATCATCAATACATAAAGTTATAACATCATAAGATAGTATACATAAACTATCCTATAAAAATAATAATGTCGCCCAAAACCCGAGTGTTACTACGATCAGAGCAGAGCGACTCAAAATAAAGAGACTCGAGCTAATCCTCATCATCCTCGTGGATCACCTGCACGTTACCAATATAAAGGCAACGACGAAACAAGTAAAGGGTGAGATACTCCAAAACATATAATTAAAGGCATGATAAAATATATAAGTAGTTTTGGAATTATAAATGATATAAGTTAATAAGAGTGTGTCAACATGTATCAAAATCTCACATATTTTAAATTAGCATTTAGTGTATAAAATTAACACTTTAATTTCGTCACATAATCATTATACTCGTATCAAAACAAAGTATCATATAATCATCGCGAATCAACATAAGCCATCAATTTAAACCCAATGCCAAACAACTCAAACATAAACATAACCGACTACATGAGACACGACTATGTTATGCATGTGGTACCCATCGCTTTGTCCATAATTAGGGACATTCGGCATAAAGCCCATCGTCGCTTGGCATAAAAGCCCTCGTCGCCAATGCAATGTATGTGACTCAATAATACAGCATCATAAGCATGACACAATAAAACATCATCATCGCTCATCAAAATTGACATAAAGTCCACGTCGCCATGTTTATCCACATTAAGATAAACCTATCATCACATCGCATATCATCAAGTATTCATTATAAATACACCGTCGCCAACATCATGTTTAATCACACCACATCATCATCAATTAATTCACTAATTTTCAAACACGGAAAAATAGTCAAAACACCAATAATCGTCGCGAAAGTCATTCCTAATAACTGACATTAATCATAATCAAGTTAAATTAAATCGACAATCGAATTAATATCAATATAACGTATGAATTTGAAATTGAATAAAAAGAATCCGATCTGACAATTGGATTTTCCTATTTTGGACGCTCAAAAGGGAACTAAATTCGTTCAAGGTGAATTGAGTCCCATTTTCAAACCCAACCATTTCTTCACGTCAACTTCTAGTTCCTACTAATCCATATCTCAATCTTCCTAAGTTATTTCAACAATCACTCAACAAAGCTCATAAATCAAAATATCAATTTTTCCTAAATCCAAAATATATCCACCAAACCCTAACTATATGAAAGGGAAGATCAAACCCCTTACCTTAAGTGCTTGGATGATTCTTGATGATTCAACAAATCCAACCCTAGCTATGTGTTCTTCTTCTCTTCTCCAACACCTCTTGTTCTCTCTATGCTTCTAAGTGTGTATGTTATGATACAATACAAGGACAAGGAGTGTGGTTTTGGTTTAAGGTCTTGCAAGACAAGCTATAAATAACCAAAAAGCCCTTGGTCTTAAAATATCACTACTAATAACACTAAATAATATTATTAACCCAAATAATTAAAATAATCTCCGAATAATTAAATATCGGTCAGAATAATATTTTACCAAATCGAACGGAATAAAAACCGGACTGAACGAAACATCGCCGAATATATTAACAAATATATCGATTAATATAGATATTCTCGTCGTAAAATAATCGTCAAACGGTAACTCAAAAATATTAATATAATATTAAATAAAACGGGGCGTTACACCTATTACTGTGGAGGTACTTGTTGTTGTCGAGGTGCACGCTTCTGAGACTGTTGAGGTGCATCATGAGACCTTTGATGTGCCTCTTGAGACTGTTGAAGTGTCTCCTGCTGATGTTGAGGTACCCGTGAAGGAGGTGCCTAGTCACGAGGAGACTCCGACTGATACATATGCTACAACCAGTGCTTCTACAGAGGCTTCTGTTCACATCAGTGGAGTCTTCTCAGGAGGACCGAGTGATAGGTCTGTGCTCATAGAATATACCAACCATGTTGCTTACCATTATATATATATATATATATATATATATATATATATAATATTGAAGTTTATCTTATTTATGATTTATGATATATTGATGCTTGTTATGTTTGGTTGTGTCGTGATCTTGACCATGGTAATTGGGTTTGGTGGTGTTGTGCATTGACCATTCTCTATACGGTATTAGGAGTTGCAACTGTCTTTGAGACAAAACAGATTTGTGAATATTTGAGTATATTCCAGGTATGTTGTCACATTATTTATAATAGTTATTTAAATGTTAGTAGTAACATTTAGTTGAGATATTTCTTGTTTATTAATTTTTATGTTTGTTTTATGTTATTAGTACTGGATATATGAGCACTTCCCCTGTATCATTGATAAGAATGAACAACGTGTCGCAAAGGATGCACCACAGGCGAGGAGATGGAGGTCCAAACAGGCGCATTCAGGAGGATTACTGGAGTATAGGAGGAGATTGAATGCCTTGAGAGTTGAGGATGTCATCTGGACAACATACAATGGTCACAACAGATTAGCCCTATTTATACAATTTCCAGTGCATTCTAAACCACACAAAATTGTCTGTGCAATCACAACTCTACAAAACTGTCGGCAAAATATTAACCGTTGGATAAAATAATTTTTTATAACATACCAGAAATTCTGATTTCAACTAAATTTCTGCTATGACGGAAATGATAAAATTTTCGTAATTATTTGTAGCGTACCAGAATTTTCTTTTTGAACTACTAGAAATTTGGTTCAGAATACTCTTTTATTCCATCACCAATGACATTTTGGCCATTATAAAATTTCAGGGGGAGTGTCATATGTCACACCCTAAATTTCGCCTTGAATTTTTCATCTAATTTATTTGCACCGCTTTACACTGTCTCATTCACATCCCGCATTAGCAATCAATTTTTATATTTTTTGTTACACATCTTTACTTAATGATTAAGTTAATTTCGTGCATTTTTACTAGCATTTGTATTTTTTATAATATTTTTGAATTTCTAGTTAGCATTTAACTTTGCATTGTAAATTTGTAGTTAAATGCGTTTTACATCGAAGTCGTCTTAATCGTATTTGCATTTGCATCCTTTCTCACTTTAATTTTTATTTTAATATTTGACTAATTCTAATTATTTGGTGAAGTTTTACTAAATAATTTATATTAGTTAATAATGAAATAAGAATTAAAAGGAATTTTGTTTTTTGTAAAGAACAATATTTTGTTTTTAATATAGTAATTATGTGTGTATTTATAGATTATATCATGCATGATTTTTGCATTTCGATTAGAGCTTTGAGTTAAATAAAATATTTTTTCATTGAAAATATTTTCTATTTTTTTTATTGACAATTAGTTTAGTTATTTATTTTAATTTTTATTTAAGACAATTATAGTATTTTCTTTCACATTTGAAATTTGTTTAGAATTTGTTAAAAAATAGTAACAATAATAAGTATTAGTAGTAGTATAGATTTAAATTTCAAATTGTCCATAATTATTCATTTACATCGTATTAGTCATTATTTTGTTTTAATTATTTTTAAGTTTTTTTTTAGTAGAGATATATTTACATTTTTTGCATTAATTTATTGAATTTGCGTCCGATTTTGCTGAAGAGCATTTTTATTAAAAAATTGAATTTATCAATTGAATTTATTTTTTTGATAAAAATTTGATTATTAGATAAATGTGCATTTTCGGTTGCATTATTTTGAATTTTTTACATCTTTGCATTGAATTTTTTATTTATCAAATTGATAATTATATTTTTTTCATTATTATTTTACTTCTTTTTTATTCACTTATTTTTTTTTCTTCTGTTAATTCAATTTGTTTTTTTTTATAATAACAAAGATAAATAAGCTTATTAATAGGCTGAAAATTTTACTTTGTACCCCCACTTTTTAACCTGTACCCCCGCTACAGTAATTTTTGGACGAAAATACCCTCATATAAAAAGCATAAGATTTAAAAAAAAATTCATTTTTCACATCTCCTCTAAAAGTGTTCCGAAATCTCTAAAAACCTATTCCATTCCGGAACAGTTTGGGAAAGTCTTCTGGTACACAAAAAAGCACTCCGGAACACATCATGTAAGTGTTCGGTTTTTTTCAAACCGAACACTTTTGGGAAGTGTTCCGTTTTAATTTTTTTTTTTGTTTTTTTTTTTTGAACACTTTTAGAAAGTGTTCGGTTTGCAAATGCATTCGAACACTTTCTAAAAGTGTTCGAATTCATTCCGAACACTCTCCCTAAGTGTTCGGTTTGGGTTTTTTTTTTTCTTTTTTTCATATTTTGATGTTATTATTTTTTCGAATGCCTCGACGATTAGGCCTGACGGACGACCTTGTGCTCGGAGAAATGATGGTGCATCTGGATCACATCCTCCGGAGGTGCCTAGGGATTCGGGTGGACCATCGATTTATCACGTTAGTTAGATACGAAAAGACCGTGCTCGACATTTGTGGTACGGAGAGGTAAGTAAATGAAAATTTAATCGAAATGAATTAAGTTAATTTTGGCATAGTTTATTAATATGTTAAATTTTTTCAACATTTTTTTTCCGAAAGAGGACCGAAAAAACAATTAAAATGTGCGCACGGTCAAAACTCAAAGAATGGGTTCCCCGCAACTCCCTAGAGATGGAAAGATTGGTGACAAATTCGGTCTTGCACATTTGCAAAGATCTAGTATGACAAAGGTAGATCCGAATTTAATCATCGCTTTTGTAGAGAGGTGGCATTCGAGACGTCGTCATTTCACATGCCATTTGGTGAGATGATTACTCTCGATGACGTATCGTGTATTCTCCACCTCCTATTAGAGGTATTTTCGGACTCCCGCCATGTCATGAAGATGATGTCTTGAGCTTCTGTGACATATTTAGGAGTGTCACGTAGAGAAGCCACGGCTCAAGTTCGTGGCAACAGAGGTGCCTACTATAAGTTGGAATGGTTGTATGATACCTTTGTTGCCCATAGAGGTCTTAATAATTGGGAATATGCGACCGGGCGTGCTTGATGATGTTAGTAGGTTGCACTATTTTTGCCGACAAGACGCTACGCTTGTCGAAGCAAAATATATATCTCTTGCGGACTTGGAGGGTGTGGAAGATATAGTTGGGGCATTGCATTGGTGACACCATGCTTCACTTGAGATGCATGTATGTTTGGCACCAAACAACTTGGTTATCCGACTCTTCTTCAGGTAATTCATTTATTTATTATTTATTGTTTAGATAATTTTTATTTATTATTTATTGTTTAGATAATTTTTATTTATTATTTATTATTTAGATAATTTTTATTTATTATTTATTGTTTAGATAATTTTTAATTATTATTAATTGTTTATTAATTTTTATTGACACAGTGCTGGATCCATGAGTATTTTCCTGGAATTGGAAGAGTCGTGGAAAATTGGCATCCAAGTGAGACTGTGGAAAATTATCTGGACTGGTATTATCGGGTGTCACACCCTCGTTTGGTACCACCGCCGGTTGATGAACCAAGACAGGCCCACGATTTAACAGGCCATCCGATCCTAAGTTGGCTCGTATCTCATTAATTCATCATCATCTACAAAAATTTTGCTGAAGAGGATGATCCACATTTTGCGGATTTATTTACCGCGCTACATTTATGTAATGAAGAGTGATTTTATGATTTAGTAATGTTTAGTAACTTTTTAAATATTTGTGTAATGTTTAGTAACTTTGTAAATATTTGTGACTTATTTTTAGTAACTCTCTAGTAACTATTTAAATATTTATGATTTTATGCGTTATTTCTCTTTAGTGTATGTTATCATTAATTTATCATTGAAGTCATTCGAATATTTGGATGAATAAAAAAAACGTCTGTTGTAATGCTTTGTTACATTTCATAACAATTTTGTTCTACATTACACAAAATACATTACACAAAACAGGATTATTCTAAGCAAATATAAGAAGGTAAAACTGGCGAAAGATGTAGCCATAGTTGCAATCGTCCGCTAATGATATCATCCATGCGTTGCATCCGTGTGACGAAACTTCTTCCAATCAGTAGGCATGGGAATCCATCTTTCATGTTTACCTGAGTATAAAAAACAATTAATCCAACACTTTGTATAGAAAATAATAATTGAAAATACTATAATCGGATATATAAATTATTACCTGCACCCAATGGTTACCGTTGACTAAACCTATACACCAAATAGTAGGATTATGTGGAGGTGATGATGTCAAAGGAAAAATGTCAAGCAAGGATTGCCTAAATGGACAAGAATGACATTATAGCGGTTCGCTATCAAGTAACCCATGTCGGTAGTGTCAACCATTTCTCCTCGGTTGAATACCGGGATGTATCATCAACCCGCTCCTCATCACGATAGTCTATCTCGAATAACTTCTCATACAAACTCTTCTTGTCTCTTATTTCCATGTCCAACTCTCGACGAACCATTGCCCAACCATCCTGACTATACCCATGCAACGATGCAATGACTCTAAATCCACAATTACCATCTGATTCAACATCCACAATCTCCTGAATATATGATCTAAGAAATTAACATTATAAATATTAGTGCATTATACATACATAATATAATAATAAACATAAAATAATCAACACTATGAATATTAATGCATAATAATTTTATATGACCTGATATGACTTGGAAACTGAAGAGTGTAGTCTTGTTGTGCAGGTTTTTTTTTATTTTGAATCTCTCTTTGATTGGGATTTTTGAGACAGCTTTTGTGAAGTTTGAGATGCTTGTTCAACATACTCATGCTGTGAAGGATCCCTGTAAACATCATACCCAACTGGTTTCTTCCCTTTCTTCTTGACTCCTCCCTTGGTTTTTATTTTGTCGTGGTGGACATAAGGAAGTTCATGGGATAAGCAATTTCACTACACCTACTTCTTAATGCTCTTTTCCGACAACATCGATGATCTATACTTTCTCCATATTTCTTCCATTACATTATTCATGTCGGTCTCGATCCATCTTCTCCTTCGGCCTGCAATTCACCTTCCATACTTAACTTCCTCCAATGATCATGAACACTCTCAATAGGTATAGGTACACCACTAAGCACATATCTACCTAACTCACAAGCACAAGGTAACCCATAATTTGTTCTATGAGTACACCTACATATTTCTCTAGAAGTTCCAACATAATCAACTCTCTTTAACTCTTACGCAATGCGTCTCGAGCACTCTAGAAACAAAACTACGCAGCTTACCATAGAATGGACTAACATGTGCATGCTCACATTCATAAAAACTTTTTTGAAACGAAGCACGAATGTTGCCTATTTGTATCCTCAGGTTGTTGTTCATAGCTTCCCAACAATTGACCATGTCACCTAGACTATTTCCCAACATCTGCTTTAGCTTCCAATGAGCGGATTCAACCCTAAAAATGAATGCATAACAAATATATAACATGATGTTAAATGCATAATATATATAAATGCATAATATATATAACAATATTATATAACAATATTAATATATAAATAATATTAATGCATAATATATATAAATAATATTCATGCATAATATAATAATAACAATAAAATGAAATAAAATATATACCGGTTAGTCGTGGTGTTGTCCAAATGAAGTACTCGATCAATCCATGCTCCAACGAATCTATGTCTATGTGGAATCAACCATGTGTCTTTCACATAATCAATAAAGTCAGCACAATTAAAACATGCTTGCTCAAGTTGTTCCAACTTTTGAGCATACTCAACCTCGTCACTAGCCCACACAACTTCCTCCCATAATGTGTCAATGGTCTCTCGCATTTCTTTCACCACATATTGCTTGCATCGCATCCCAACATTTTTGTTAATATGAAAATGACATAGCAAATTTTGTGTAGTAGGAACACAATTTCACACTTTCATCAATGCTAGATCTCTATCCGTCAAAATCACTTTGGACGCAGATCTTTCTGCACAAACAATTCCTTGACTTTCCAAGACCCAACAAAACTATCTGTCGCGGACTCCATATAAGCAAATGCAACAGCAAAAGTCAACTCCGTCGATGTCATGCCAACAATTTCAAAGAGAGGTTGCCTATATTTGTTTGTCTTATATGTGCTATCCATAACTAAGACAATGGGAAAGATATTCAAGAACTTGACTGGATGCGCCCAAAAATATCTCTCACAATATCTCGAACCATCTCTTTTCTACTCCAAGAGACATATCCTGCATCCTCAATTAGCTTTAGCAAATGTTGTATCTCGGATCTTGGACCCTTATCTCTTTTTATCACACTTCTTACGCTTATAAATTTGAGTGATCCGAGTGATATTTTCGTGATTTCTCTTGCAGGAAGTCAAAATGTGTCTAGGAGGAACATGTCTCTTTGTTAAATCAAAAACATGTTGTTTTTCATCTGAGGTCAATTTGCCAACAAACGCATGCCCTTCAAGCCTATCGGGTAATCCATGATTATGAACTTCACACTTTACATCTACCTTCCATCCCAACCCATCTTTTGACGGTCGATCTTATTTTAAACGGACATCCACATCTCTTAGTTGCGCCCGAGTTCCACTTTTATCCTTGTATTTTCCGCCTCTATCACACCCAAAATTATCTTATTCCTCCTTCCTCTCTTGCCTGTCCGAACGCTTAATAATAACGGTGATTTTATTTCTTAATCCAACTTCTTTGATCCAACTAATAACATTTTCTCGTAGCGAATGTTTCATTGTAGTGAATACATCTCGTCGATCTATGGAGGAGTCGTTTTTGAATTTCCATACCGAAAAAATTTAAAAAAAATTAAAAAAAATTTTAAAAAAATTAAAAAAGCGTTTAACACTTTAAGAAACATTTACAAACCGAACACTTTCGAAAGTGTTCCGGTTAGATAAATATTTGCCATTCATTCCGAACACTTGCACAAAGTGTTCGGAATGGTTTTAGGAATCCGAACACTTTTTAAACTGCGGTTTGTGTTTACATACCGAATACTACGAAAGTGTTAGGAAGTGTTTTTCAAACTGTAAAAATTTGTCTTTTCCGTAAATGGTAAAAATAAAATAGTAAAATAATTAAATTACAATTAGGGTAAAAATGTCATTTTTTAAAAAATGTGGGGTACAGGATTAACTGTGGGGGTACAAAGTAAAGTTTTCTAATAGGCTAGACGGCGGCCAGCCTGTTAGGGTTTTTTGATTTTTTTAGAAGGCCATTTGGGCCTCATGCCCTTTGCCTCTTAGCCCAGACCCATTTTTGCTTCAACATTACCACTTACTCGCTTAATAAACCCCATGACTCATTAACTTTGTTTTAGATTTTTTTTTTTATATTAATTAGTTAATTTTTTATTATTGTTATAGTTGCTAAAAAATAATATATGTAGTTTAAGTTTAATTTTCTTATCTAGTTTTTTTAAAATAACCAAACAAAAAGATTTTATTTTTTAGTTGTTAAGTTTTGTTAGAAATAGTATTGCTTTTGTTGATTGATACCAGAAGTAATATATTTTAGATCTTCAAAATAATTTTCAAAGATACAAAAAATATATATAGATTTAGTTTTATTTTATTTTATTTACTCAAAATTTTATTTTTAAAAGAACAAAAAGATTTTATTTTTATTTTAGTTGTTAAGTTTTTTTTTAGAAATAGTATTGCTTTTGTTGATTTATACAAGTAATATATTTTTGATCTTCAAAATAATTTTCAAAGATAATATATATATATATATATATATATATATATATATTTAGATTTAGTTTTATTTTATTTTATTTACTCGAAACTTCATCTTAAAAAAGAACATGAGATCTTAGATTTAGAATTTATCTTATTAAATTTATTTTCTTATAAAAAAATCATTTTTTTAATTTTTATTTCAATATTTTAAAATGCTCAAAAATATTTTCTTTTAGCTATTTATCTCTTAGATTTATTTTTGTTAATTGTTGAATTGTTTCTATTTCACTTTTACATTTATATAAGATTTGTAATTTTTTCATCCCCTTTTGTACATATGTATCCCCATCCCCATGTGATGTAATAGTTTAGTAATTATTCTATCGCTTTACTTTATTCATCACATGTTCACAAAACCAAAAACATTTCAAAATAATTCTCGACTGCGAGCCATTTTTCATTACCTTGAGTCGACAAAGTTAAAAGCGTTGCAACGGCCACACCTTTGTGCATACACCACACCTGCTCTTAGGCTTACAATGAGACTTTAGTTGATTAGTTAAACACTACTTAATCATCTAATTAGGTTATTTAAAATTGATTAGTCAAATCTAATTAATTTTATTAATCTAATGACTTGATTAAATTTTGTTTGATTAGTCGATTAAATTTATTTCGTGCATGCACCTACACAATTGTTAATTGTCTTATCATTTGTGCAAGCCACCTTGTATGAGATCTTATCAATTATACTTCCATGAATGCTCGTAATTATTCACTTCACTTCCATTATCGTGCCTTGGTCCATATACCAATTTTTCAATAACGGTCTCATGGTAGGGATTAGACACTTGTCTATTCTCTCAAGATTAATCAAGCTTTCTTAGTTAATCGTAGCCCAAATCTTCTCTCCTTGTCATTCACCACTTTCATAATCAAATTCTCAAACCCCGATCCAACGTCGAGTTGATTTTAAAAATGAATCAAAAAACTTGGATGGTATTTGTTTTAAGTTATTGGATGATAACCCAATGGTTTAAAATAAGTTCAAAGTCTTTAGGTTGCTGAATGATAGCCCAATAAATTAAATACTATCATCCATGAAAAACACCTAACAAGAGTGAACCTCAATTCACTTCACCATTTTCATAATAAACTTTTTGGGATGAGAGATGATTGGTTGAGCTCACTCGCCAATTTCTAGTATTTGAATCATTAGATGATAGCTTAATATTTCGGTACTTGTCATCCACAACTAAAATCAATTCAACTCATTAAACCTTACTCACTTGCAAGTTATTTTTCAAACATCGCTCACATGCGACACTCATCGCTCACACGCGATATCCCTTCGCTCACATGCGAATTGCACTAGTGATGTCTTATCGTCCACATACGATTAAGCTCCTATTTTTCATAAATAAAATCAACCAACCAACAAATATTCTCGCAACCGAGAACTACGTAAGCTCTGACTTTTCCATCACACTTGGGGAATACGTAGGCACGAAATTCTAACATCTTGGCGAGCACACTTTCAAAAAAGTTAAAACATATTTCCTTTCTTTTCTCTTTTCGCACATAGTAATTAGAAGATAGCAAATTAACACACTAAACACACAAACTCTTAGAAATAAATGGGTCTCATCGAGTACGATGGATGTGAGGGGTGCTAGTATCTTCCCCTTGCATAACCGACTCCCGAACCCGCATCTATTGGTCTCGAAGACCATTTCATTTCACATTTCATTTATTGGGTTTTATCTATATTTTTCCTTTCCTCTTTAGGAATAAATAAAGTTAGGTGGCGACTTCATTGTAATCGAATCGAGTTAGTAAAAAGTTTTCGATTAGCGTTAACACCATGTATAAATTTGGGGGTGACATGTTAAATTCTCCAAAATATCAACGACTTTACACACACACACACACACACACACACACACACACACACACACACACACACACACATATATATATATATATATATATATATATATATATATATATATATATATATATATATATATAACTTGATGGCCAAAATTCCACCAAACACTTTTTTCCAAAAGATTGACAACTTTAGAAGCTAAGAAGATGTAGTCTTTAATGTATCTACCATGAATGAAGTCGATTGGTGTAACATGACTTTATAAGTTGAAGGGCAAATTCTAAGGGTGAAATAATTAATCATATGGCTCAATTTGTTACAAAGGGATTTTTGCAAATGGAAGGCATAAACTTTGAAGAGGTGTTTGCATCGATTTCTAGAATTGAAACCATTAGACTAGTTGTTGGTAATGTGAATAACAACAATTAACCCATCTATCAAATGAATGTCAAATTTTCTTTTTTGAACGGACTACTTGAAGAGGAGGTATTTGTAAAACAACCCCTGGTTAAGTTGTGAAAACTCAAGAGTCAAAGTTCTACAAGTTGAAGAAAGCGTTGTATGGTTTGAAACAAGCTCCAAAATCTTAGAACAAGAGGATAAATGATTTCTTAAAGGAGATTAGGTTCAAGAAGTGTGTATCCGAATATGATGTATATGTGAAGAATGATACAAGTGAAGGGGAGATAATCCTTTGTCTATACATAAAAGATTTTTTAATAACAGACAAAATGAAAAGTGAATCTCTAAGTTCAAGAGTGAGCTTATGAAAGAGTTTGAGATGATTAATCTTGGCCTCATGACATACTTCCTTGGCATTGAGTTCTACAAGTCTAAGAAGAGACTGCTCATGAACTAAAGAAAGTATGCACTTGAGATTTTGGAGAATTTTAAAATGGAGCATTTTAATGCTTTCATTACTCTGGCTAGAGGCTACAGTTGTCGAAGAATGAGATTGAACAAGATGTTAATCCAACTAAGTATAAGAGGCTGATTGGATACTCACATTACTTGTGCAATACACGATCGAATTTAATGTTTTGTGTTGGTATTATAAGTAGATTCATGGAGAGACTGAAAATGTCTCACTTGGCGGAAGTTAAGAGGATTCTAAGATACACCAAAGGATCTATTGGCTCCAGAATCATCTTTCATACATCATACATTGGAAAAAAAATGCAATTTGCTCAATTTTATTGATTCCAATTGCTGCCAAGATAAAGATGATAGAAAGTCTACAGCTAGATACATATTTATGTTTGGTGATTGCTTACCCTGGAATTTGGTAAACAACCGTTGGTCTTACAAACCAAAGAAATAATTTGGTTGTTTGCAGAATCGACCAGATTGATCATAAGAACATGTGTTTGGTTTTTGTTTTATCTTGTATGTTTGGATCTTTCGATGAAAAATTCACGTTTTCGAAGGTAATAATGTAAATAAACTTCAAAAGTAAATTAAATGTAAAGAGACTCTTAACATAAAATTAAAGAAATAGGTAATGCTGCGATTGAATGTAAGTGACAATGAATGTAAATTGGTGTACCATACGTACATTTCTTAGATAACTCGTTTCTCTACGCTGGTACTTTGAGTAATATAGAGTATTTGTACAAAGATTTGAACACACTGAATCCTAACATTAAGACCCTTATTTATACTAATTTTGACCAAATGGTCTTTTAACAACGAATTAGGTAAGGACTATGTGCTGGTAGTGCTATTGTTAGATCGAATAGAGATGCTTCTAGAATAAGGTATGGATCCTTAGTAACTTATACGACATGGTACGATGGATTTGGCAGGAAAACTTGACTCACTTAAGTCACTTCAAATCTTACTTGTTTCAATAGGCAGTATTTCAGAAAAATCACCTGACGAACCTTCAATTGTGGTAAATGGAAGTTGAGTTTCATCGAAGTTACAACCACTAAATTGGTGTAGTTTTTTTTTGACACAGTCCACGAGAGCTGAAGAACCATAATGATAATCATTGTTCAGTTCATCAATGGTTAATCCTAAAGTAGGACTTGTCAATACTTCTTCCTCAACGATATTATTTGAGTCTTTCAACGGGAGTGCGAATCATGTTCAAAGCTGCAAAACAATGCATAAATAGACATGTTTCAAAGGATTTCCAAACGAAGAGATGAAAATTTAGGCCAACAATACCTGTTAGAGCAATGTAATAAAGGATAGTCAGACGAGAAGCATACTTCGACTTGAATTCAATGAAGTGAAGATGGTCATAGTTGAGATGTAGTTTAGATCCATTCCAAGCATTTGAAAGATTCAGTTTTCCAGTGGATACATGGATGTAATGAAACAATTGTCAAAATCCTTGAAAGCCTGGTCATAATACAAGTCTCACACCTAACTGTGACTAAGGACCTGCTTGTTTCAGCTTTAAAAAATGGATTTTTTTTCTTTGTATTTTTGGAAATAGATTTTAGAAAACTGTTTTTCAAAATATTACAAGTTTGTTTATATTCATTTTTTCTAAATTGAAAGAATAATTTTGACATTCTATAACATAAATATATATTATTGAAGACCAACACATAATCAAAATTGTAATTTTTTAAAATACATTATTTTAAAAATGAGTTTTATGAAAAATCTATTTGAGATACCTTCAAAACTAAGTGATTTTTTTTGAAATTTTGATATAAAAAAAAAGTTTCATTAAAAAGATGAAATAACTAAAATAACATTTTAGAAACAACTATTCAAACCAAATTTTCATTTGAAACTTTTATGAAAATTTTCTTTGCAAATTTTTTTATATAAAATAATGTAACATTATAAAAATTATTTTAAAAAAAGCCCAAACAAACGGGCCCTAAATCTAAAGGTAATGTATAATTGTGACAAAATCTAAAGTCTCACACCCAACTTTGAATAAATCCTTACATGAATCTGAACATGAACATTAAAAACAAAGAAAACAAAAAAATCAGTATAACTAATAAATCCAATTTAGATAGAGAAAATAGAGAAAAACCCAAAAAACATAATTTGAAGATGAAAGTGAAAAATGATATGATGAGGAAACATAAAATGAAATGATATGAAATTTACAAACCTGATTACGCACAATAGAAACCATAATATGAAGATGAAACTGAAAAGTGACAAACTACAATGAAGAGGAAAGATCTATGGGTATGAACATTCAACAAAACTCGGAAAATAAAATCCTTTATCATTCAACAAAACTTTACCAGACATTAAAAAACTTGAACATAATTGTATGAGATTCAAGATTCAACAACTTACATGAAACAAAAAGTTCCTCATCAACATTGAAGAGACCATTTTACCTCCAAAGAGACTCGAAGAACTCGGAGCAGGAAGAAGGGTGTGCAGAGACAAACAAATTTGGAGAGAGAGAGACGAGTGGATTCCAAATTCACACACGATGGAGAAAAAGTAATGTTTTTGTTTTTGATGGATCTGGGAGAAGGAATCGTTGATTCTCTTGAATCTCCAAAAAGGGTACTCTATCAATGACAGTCATAAAATGTCCGGTGGTCGACGAAAAAGTTTGTTGAAACAAAAATATATTTGGTTCATTAGGAAGGTCGAGAGATGAAGAGAACGAATATGGGATTTGTTTTTCAATCAGAGGTGGTGATGGTCGTTTATAAGGTGGAGAAAGGGGTTGCGGCAGCTAGGGTTGATGGAGGTAAAAAGAGGCGAGAACATGAGGTTGTATGGAAGAGAGAGATAGATATATATATATATATATATATATATATATATATATATATATATATATATATATATATATATATATATATAGAGAGAGAGAGAGAGAGAGAAGTAGTATTGAATTTTCAGAGTGTCTTACCCGAGTAAAACCATTGCCCGTCTGAATATTGTGTGTTTTGAATTCAATTGAGAAAAACATAGCCACCTGTCACTTCTATTTGTTTTGATTGGCCAATGAATTTGTACTTAGTCAACTACAAGAATAGATAAAGTGTAGTGCAAATATAATTTAATGACAAGGGAAAATTAGGGAGTTTGACAATAGTTTCCAATCTTAGTTAGGAAGTTGATGAGAAAAGCATAGCCACCAGTCACTTCTATTTGTTTTGATTGGCCAATGAATTTGTATTTCATCAATTATAAGAATGGATAAAGTGTAGTGCAACTATAATTTGATGACAAGGATAAATTAGAGAGTTTGATAGTAGTTTCCAATCTTAGTTAGGAAGTGATTATGATAGAATTAATAGGATTTTCAGAAAGTATTTTACTCGGGTAAAACCATTGCCCATCTGATTATTGTGTGTTTTGAATTAAATTGAGAAAAGCATAGCCACTTGTCACTTCTATTTGTTTTGATTGGCCAATGAATTTGTATTTAGTCAATTACAAGAATGGATGAAGTGTATTGCAAATATAATTTGATGATAAGGATAAATTAGGGAGTTTGATATTAATTTCCAATCTTAGTTAGAAAGTTGATTATGATAGAATTAATAGAATTTAGTTTAACAAAATTTGATTCATTAAGACATACTACCTCTGTTCCTATATATAAGAGACAATTCATTTTTTAAATTCATTGAATAATCAATGTATTTGGTCAATTTATAGACTAGGTACATTGATTATTCAATGAATCTAAAAATTGAATTGTCTCTTATATATAAGAACGGAGGTAGTAATTGATAAGTTGTTGCTTTACACACTAGATTGTTAAACTATATTTCACTATTAATCGTGGTGCTTTTCCGGTGATAGGCAATAAAATTTACACATAGGGATAATTGACACATGTTTAATTCACTCTATAATCCAATAGAAATAGGATTAAAACCAAAGATTCAACCCTACAATTGACTGGTTAGAAATTTTCGAAAAACTGTCCAAACTCAAAATTCCTCTTTATAATTAACTTTAGTTATTCTAAAGTCTCTATGATATGACTCGAGAGTTGTTTCCATAAACTACATTTTTAATAACTCGTTTTTATCATGTGTACCGTAAATCAATGATCATCTAAGTTTACTTTTGTGTTGAATGAAGCTTTGTGATTTTTTTAATATCCAACGTGCTTTTTCTATCTTTTGATTGTGATTGTTTATGTCTTAGTTTTGTTTTGTTTATATTTGTTTCAATATTTAAATCAATTTTTACACTTTTAATAACTATTGGTTGGTTGTCCTTTAATATCCATGCGGGATTATTCTACTAATTATTTTTAACAATAACACATTTCTCTTACTATTCAATATATTTTGTTACTTTTGTTATATTTATGGTATATATATATATATATATATATATATATATATATATATATATATATATATATATATATATATATATATATATATATATATATATATATATATTATGATTAATTGCAACTTTGGTCCTCCTGTTTAATTTTTTTTTTTTATTTTGGTCTCCCATTTTAAAAACTACTATTTTAATTTATTTTTTTAAGTTTTGACATAAATTTTGATCCTTCAAATTTGAGTGCATTTTTGTATGACATGACATTATTTTTTATGATGTTCACATGTATTGATTATTTTTCAATTCTACATTGATCAGTTCTCTTTCCATGTCATATAATTAATAACACTTGTTTTATTTTATTAAATTTTATATTATTTCATTAAAATTAATAAATTTTAAGAATTAAATTATTTTATATTATCTCATTAAAATTAATAACATTTAAGAATTAAATTATTTTATATTATTTCATTAAAATTAATAACATTTAAGAATTAACTTATTAAAATTAAAATAAATAGAAGGAAACGCAAGCTTTGTTTTTCACTTAAAATTAAAATAAATAGAAGGAAATGCAAGCTTTGTTTATTTAAGAATTAACTTTAAGGTGATAGGTGAGTAGGTTCTCCCACTTAGTCTCCACATTCCTATCCAATGTGAGACTATTTCCTCACTTACTCACACTTGTTGTATTATTCCAACACTTCCTCTCAAGTGTGAGTCCATCATGCTACCCCACTTGTACCGCCGTTGACACCTTACAACGGATACCACTCTTGGGTGCATTTCGGTACAAGTCTCTTCCGGTCCCTTTCTAGAACTAAGCTCTGATACCATATTAGCGCGAGTTAATAGTAGGAGCATTGATACATAGAATAGGAACAAGCACCTTGTGAGAGACACACCACATATCCACCTAAAACTTTAAGGTGATAGGTGAGTGGATTCTCCCACTTAGTCTCCACATTCCTATTCAATGTGAGACTATTTCCTCACTTACTCACATTATTCCAACACTAGTAATTTTTAAAGTAGGAGGACCAAAATCAAAAAATATACTAAACAAGGAGATCAAAGTTACAATTTTAAATGACGAGTCAACTACCTAACTAAGAATGCAACATGCCACCAAACTCCCTAATTTACCCTTTGTAACATAATCATTTTACACTACATATTGCCCTTAATTGTAATTGACTAAATCAATTTTTATTATCCAATGAAAATCAACCATTTAGCCAAGTGGCACACATATTAGTCATTTTTTTCCTTTCTCAATCCATCTCATTTGAAAAGATACTCATTTTCCCTCACTTTTCCCTTTCTTCCTCTTCCTCTATCCCGAAACCCTAGCCGCCTTCAACATCCTCTTTTCTCTCTCATTCGTCTCATTCATCTCTCATGCAACAAAAATATCTCTCTCATCGGAATCCTTTGATCTCACACCTTCACCATTTCCTTTCTAGGTTTCTTCCATCTTCCTACAATATGTGTTTTGAGGTAACTCGTCTAAAGTCTCTTTTCGTCTTTGTAATCTGTTTTTGTTTCTGTGCTGAGTTTTCCTTCCTGGGCATGGTCCTTTTCAGATCTGTAAATTAAAGATGATATTTTTGCAGCTACGACGAGATTTTTGCAGGTACACCTCTCCCTTGCTTTATAATGTGAGTTTATCTTTACCGATTTGTCTTCCCTTCTCATAATTCATACCACAGTGTTGAAGGTTTTTGTTTTTTTCTTTCTCTCACCCTTCTTACTCGTCATTTTTTGTAGCTCACATAACAACTATTTTTGTTCTTCCCGTTTTCACTAAGGTAACATGGAATGTATGCAATGTTCTTTTCATATTCGCCTTCTGTTTTCTAGAGGTTACTAATCTAACATAACTGGATATTCATATTTTCTATGTCTGTGTTCATGTCGGGGTGAAAACATTTTAGTATTGACAATCATTTTCAAAGACAAAAATTGTGTAGATAGTCATTTTTATTACCATCTGTTTTGTGATTTCAAGAAATTTGAAACAGAATCAAGGTTGCAAGTTTTCTAATTTTGATTTAGTTTTTGTGATTTTGATTTAGTTTTTGTGATTTTGTTATTTGTGATTTTCATATGCAGGTAACGAAGACATTCTGATTTCGTGTCAACCCTACGAGGTGGTCTCTACGAGCCATAATGTACGAAATGCTTCTGCTAAGTTTCACACAAGTGTAATAAACATTCTCCTAGAATATCTATTGCATTCCATGAACTGATTTTGCAGGTGGATTCTATAGGAAATGCCAGCCTTGAAATTTCACAACTATGATTCTTATTTTCGATTGAGAAGTATGAAGTTTCTTATTTATGTTTATTGTGTTTATATCGTATTGTTTTGACTATTTTCTTGATCATATTTTGGTTTGAGAAGTATGAAGTTTCTTATTGGTCTTTCTTTGTGATGGAGCTTACACCTTTTAATATCCTCTTTGATTGCTTATATGCTCGTAATATTTTGCAGGACAATCTTTCTTAAAACTAGAGATAGACAATGGTTCTTTTTCTGTCACATGGATAGGATATATCTTAACATTGCAAGGTCTAATCAAGCAACAAGGCATGGTTACTGGAAAGCTACATGAAAAGATCATAATGTGATATTCAATTATCGGTCAGTTGGAGTAACAAGACACTGGTAGTATCTTTAACTAACTATATTTGTTAAAACTATTATTTCTGTTAGCCATCACCTTCAACTAATTATTTACTGACTATTATATTGTTATCAATTCCATTACCAGGTCTATTATGCACTTTACAAGGTTTTCAAGAAATGTGGTCCGGGTCCTAAGAACGGTGAACAATATGGTGCACCATTTAAAGAAGAAGAATGGGCAGATGAGATGACAATGTTGTAGATATTAATGTTAATTAAGCTGTTATGGGAGGCTCCAAACGTTGTTATCTCATTAATTTCTCTTCTATTCATGTTCCTATTCTCTTTATTGAAGCCTTGTAATTTCAATTGGTGTTTAGGGTGATTTGAACTTGTCTGTACAGTTGTAATTTCTATATGTCTCCTTTTGTGTTATCTAAAGCAATTGTATAGGTATTATGCAGGGTATATTGCAGCAGTAGGGAATAACTTTAGCTTTCTATGCAGATAATAATTTTTATTCATTGAATATCATTGAATATCACCTTTTGGACTTTCTTCAGAAGTTACACCTTTGTTAACTTCTGGACCTTGTCCAGAACCATCACCTTCAAAAGTTCCTCCTTCAGAATCATGACCATCATAAGAGGCTAGAATGCCTTTGGAAGCTCCTCCTTCAGAAGATCCACCTTTAGAGTCATGATTACCACCAAAAGCATGATCATATCCAGAAGCTTATCCTCTAGAACCTATATCTTCAGAGTTTTCCCTTTTAGAAGCATGATCACCACCAGATTCTTGATCATCATCAAAATCTGGATCAGAATCAGATTCACCATATGACTCATCCTTAGAGTCTCTAGAAGATTCTTCATCTTCTGACTCTAACTCTTCTTTAGAACTTTCAAGTCTCGACTCCTCTTCAGAACCTTCATGTTCTTACTCATCTTCAGAAGCAGAATCTCCTTGCGATTCTAACTCATCTTCTGATTCTTCTTCAGAAGTTTCAACTTATGACTCTTCTTCAGAAGTTTCAACTTCTGACACTTCTTTAAAAACCTCAGATTCAGACTCATCTTCAGAATCTTCTATGTCATTTTCTGACTCTGACTCATAAAGAAACACTCCTTCAAAATCAGAATATTCATAGTTATCTTAAAGTTCTAACTCATCTTCAGAAGTTTCAACTTCTGACTCTTCTTCAGAAGTTTCAATTTCTGACTCTTCTTCAGAAGTTTCAACTTCTGATTCTTCTTCACAAACCTCATATTCCGACTCATCTTCAGAATCTTCTATGTCATTTTCTGACTCTGACTCATAAAGAAACACTCCTTCAGAATCAGAATATTCAGAGTCATCTTCAAGTTCTGACTCATCTTCAGAAGTTTCAACTTCTAACTCTTCTTCAGAAGTTTCTGTAACACCCCATCTAAATACCCCGAATAAATCATTTAATTTAATATCTAATTCAACTTTAATCAGAGTTAACACGGTATAATGAGGGATGTCACAATTAATAAATAGAATAAACCTTCATTCAAACAGTAGCCATGCTACACTGAGGATCAACATTTTCAAATAATTCAGTCAAGTTAAGACCATGTCTTACACAGCGGAAAATATCATAACCAAAAACGGAATAATTCAATCATTATTATTCCCAACAAAGTTTTAAATAAATAATAACCCAATGTCTAATTCCTCATCTAACGTTCCCCAGTGTTACAATCTAATCGAGTGACACACCGACACGGACTAAACGATAAGCTCTAGAGCCATCCTCACCGACTCTTCAGCTGCTAACTTTAATCTGAAATGGTAAAGTAAGGGTGAGACTTCTCATAATTAAAGCATATTATAAGCTTCTCATTTAACAATATATCACAAACATATTATATCACCCACTTAACACAATTCAGAATCAACACACAACCATATTCATATAAATCATCATGCATAATCAATAGACAACAAAAGAATTGCAACACTGGAAGACATCCTAACATGTTACGATTCAAGGCAAACACAAATGCAGACTCAATGCATGCGGTACCGACTCGTGACCAAGTCACCCAACACTGATCCATCATCAACCGGATACAGTACCATCGATTCGTCCATAACCACTCGGACACGAATCCAGCCTAACCACCCATCCTCCCTCGGGTATCGGTTATCGGCAATCCAAGTCAAATTCCGCACAATGGGAATTAACTTCACCAAACAATACAAATGCACGCACATCACTAGCATGCAACATCAATCAGTCTATGTATACATTCATCTAACATAACTGACTCAAACCAATCAACATGATATATCACCAATCATGCATACATCTAACATCAGCATAAACATGCAAACCAATCAACATGATATATCAACCAATCATGCATACATCTAACATCAGCATAAACATGCTATTACATCCACACATTACCAGTATCTCCATCACCAAAGGTCCTCTACTACACATACATCATTATGTGTCAGTTAACAATTATTTATTTCGAAATTCAACCCCTTTCCAGAATAATTTCAAGTTTTCTAAAATATTTTCATTTCATAAGGTAGAGCATTAAATTTAGGAAATAACGTCCAAACGGCCAAAACGGACTTACGGTTTGAAAGTTATGAATTTTGAAGTTTTAAAATTTTAAAATATTTCTGGAACCGGTTCCTCCACGAGTAATCGGTTCCCACAATTCAAAAAACAGCCCGGTATGGGGAACCCGGTTCCTCCAGGTAGGGAACCGGTTCCCAGAAGAAAATTTTCATATTTTCTGGAAAAACAACGTGGAACCCGGTTCCTCCCACACAGGAACCGGTTCCTGAGTTCAAAAATGCCATTTTCACCATTTTAAAGCGGAACCGGGTTCTCCCACGGGAACCGGTTCCCACGACCATCGATAAAAATTCAGTTTTGACAGCATTATCTCCCAAAACCATTTTTCTCTTCATTCCAAAACGTGCCACACATTTCGACACCATAAATTCACTCATTCATCATCAATAACATACAGTATAACATGTTTTATTCGTCAGTAATATCCTATATCATACAAATCCATAAATTTATACATTCTGACACAATCTGACACCATTAGGTATACACCCATGGAAACCTAGAAATCCCCAAACTAAGATTTCCTAACATGCCATGATCTATAACATTAAAATCAAAACCTATAATACGAAATAATCAATCGAAATCACCCCTTACCTTGTGGGTTCTTTGAATCTGACACTTCTAGGTTTTCTTCCTTCTTTTCTCCTCTTCTCACTTCATGTATCTTGTTTTCTCCAAAAATGACTCTATTTCCTTCTTTCCTTATTTTATTCCTTTTTATTCCTTTTAACATAAATAAAATAAGTATTATTTCTCATTCTCCAATTAATTACATCATTAATCTTAATAATCCAATATATTAAATAAATTATGTCCTCAATTAATTTAATAATTAAAAATCATAATTATTTAATTACCGAATTATTTTGGGGTGTCACAACTCCCCCCAACTTAAAAGAGTTTTCGTCCTCGAAAACATACCTCAGACGAATAGTTCGGGATACGAGTCCTTCATCTGACTCTCCAGCTCCCAAGTAACATTTCCATCAGCTGGTCCTCCCCAAGCCACTCTTACCAATGCAATCTCTTTGCCTCGCAACTGTTTCAACTTCCGATCCTCAATTCTCACAGGTATCGCTTCCACAGTCAAATTTTCTCGTACCTGTATATCATCTACCCGAATCTCATGAGACGGATCAAGAATGTACTTCCTCACCGAGACACATGAAAACATCATGCAAATTGCAAGTGAAAGCAATCGATATGCAACCTTCCCATTCTCTTGGTAATCTGAAAAGGACCAATAAATCGTGGAGTCAACTTCTTTGACTTCAAAGCTCGACCAATACCAGTCATCGGAGTAACTCGCATAAACACATGTTCTCCTTCACTAAACTTAAGGTCTTTCCTCCTCTTATCATGATAACTTTTCTGACGACTCTGAGAAGTCCTCATCTTCTCCTGAATCATCTTAATCTTTTCCGAAGTTTGTTGAACAATTTCCGGTCCAATCACTGCACTCTCTCCAGTTTCATACCAACACAATGGTGTCCGACACCTCCTACCATACAATGCCTCAAACGGAGCCATACCAATACTCGAGTGAAAGCTATTATTGTAGGTAAACTCAATCAATGGCAGATAGCTATCCCAAGCTCCACCCTTCTCTAACACACAAGCTCTCAGCAAGTCCTCTAACGACTGAATCGTCCTTTCCGTCTGACCATCTGTCTGTGGATGATAAGCGGAACTCAAACGCAACTTGGTACCCAAAGCTTCTTGCAATCCCGTCCAGAACTTAGATGTAAACCTTGGATCCCGATCCGACACAATACTAGACGGAATACCATGCAAACTCACAACCTTTTCGACATACAATTCTGCTAAGCTCTCCATCGGATAATCCATTCTTATCGGAATAAAATGAGCAGATTTTGTCAACCTATCCACAATCACCCAGATAGAATCACAATTCTTAGCTGTCCTCGGCAAACCAGACACAAAATCCATAGAGATTCCATCCCACTTCCATTCCGGAACAAACAACGGCTCCATCAATCCTGACGGTTTCTGATGCTCGATTTTTGACTTCTGACAAACCAAACAAGCATACACAAACTCAGCGATTTCCTTTTTCATTCCAGGCCACCAAAACAACTTCTTCAAATCATGGTACATTTTAGTAGCACCGGGATGAATACTCAACCCGCTACGATGTCCTTCTTCTAAGATACTCTTCCTGATCTCGGCAACATCCGGGACACACACCCGATCACCAAATCTCATAACACCATTCTCGTCAATTCGGAACTCGCCTCCTTGACCTTGGTTGATCAATGTCAACTTATCAACTAAACCAACATCGGATTTCTGTCCATTTCTAATATCTTCCAGAATACCACTGGTCAGCTTCAACATACCCAATTTCACACTATCCGGAGTAGTCTCACAAACCAAACTCAAATCTCTGAACTGCTCAACCAATTCTAACTCACGGACCATCAACATCGACATATGCAAGGACTTCCTACTCAAAGCATCTGCAACAACGTTTGCTTTACCAGGATGGTAGTTCAAACCGAAATCGTAATCCTTTAGGAATTCTAACCATCTTCTCTGCCTCATGTTCATATCTTTCTGATCAAAGAGATACTTCAGACTCTTATGATCACTGAATACCTCAAACCGAGAACCATATAAATAGTGTCTCCACAACTTCAAAACAAATATACGACAGCTGCCAACTCCAAATCATGAGTCGGATAGTTCCTTTCATGCACTTTCAATTGCCTCGAAGCATAAGCCACAACCTGCTTATCTTGCATCAACGCACCACCTAATCCCATTAATGATGCGTCACAATACACCACAAAGGACTTAGTCGGATCTGGCAAAATCAAGATCGGAGCACTTGTCAACCTCCTCTTCAGCTCTTGAAATACTTTCTCACATTCAACATCCCAAACAAATATCTGACCCTTCCTGGTCAACTTAGTCAAAGGCAACGCCAGTTTGGAAAATCCTTCAATAAACTTCCGGTAATAACCTGCAAGACCCAGAAAACTACGGATCTCAGAAGCATTCTTCGGCGCTTCCCACTGAGACACCGCTTCTACCTTCGTAGGATCCACAACAATTCCATTCTTGGAAATCACATGCCCAAGAAAACTCACCTCCTCTAACCAGAATTCACACTTGGACGACTTCGCATAAAGCTTCTTTTCTTTCAACAATTCCAACACAACTCTGAGATGTTCTGCATGCTCCTCATCGCTTTTCGAATAAATCAGAATGTCATCAATGAACACTACTACGAACTTGTCGAGATACGGATGAAATATCCTGTTCATATACTCCATGAAAACACCAGGTGCATTAGTAACTCCAAACGGCATAACAGAATATTCATAGTTCCCATACCTTGTTCTAAAATGCAGTTTTCTGAATATCCTCTGACTTCACACGAATCTGATGATATCCAGATCTCAGATCAATCTTACTAAACACACACGCTCCAACGAGCTGATCCATCAAATCATCAATCCTCAGCAAAGGATACCGATTCTTGATCGTAACTTTATTCAAATGTCGGTAGTCAACACATAATCTCATTGAACCTTCCTTCTTCTTAACCAATAACAGCGGAGCACCCCACGGCGACACACTCGGACGAATAAACTTCTTCTCAAGCAATTCCTCTAACTGCTTCTTCAATTCCGCTAATTCAGATGCCGACATGCGATAAGGCGCCATCAACACCGAACTAGTTCCAGGAATCAGATCTATAGTAAATTCTACCTCTCGTGTGGCATTCACTAACGCTTAGGAAACACTTCTGGAAATTCTTTCACCACTGGCAATCCATCACCTTTTGCCTTTCCCTCCGCTTCTATTGCAGAATACAACATAAACACCACATCACCATCTTTCACAGCTAGGTTCATCTGCTTAACTGACATAATCTCATTTTCGACCTTAACCTCTTCAGGGAAAATGACTGTCTTCTCAAAACAGTTGATATGAACCTGGTTGAATTCCAACCAGTTTATTCCAAGGATGATATCAAGTTGTTCTAGCGGTAGACACACTAAATCCATACCGAAACCCCTATCAAAAATCACAACAGGACAATTCCTACAAACATATGAAGTAGTCACTGAACCCGACGCAGGAGTATCAATAACCATACTTCCATCCATATTAGAAATTTCCAAATTCAATCTCTTAGCACAAGCTAACGCAATAAAAGAATGCGTAGCTCCAGTATCAATAATCGCAATCAAAGGTATGCCATTAATAAAACATGTACCTTTAATCAGCCGATCATCTGGTTTAGTTTCTGATCCGCACAATGCAAACACTTTACCACCGCTTGCTCTTTCTTGGGTTTTGCACCGAGGACTAGTATGACCTCTTCACCACAGTTGTAGCAAGTCACCACTTTCACCCTGCAAATATGGCCACATGGCGAACTTTCCACACTTGAAACACTTCTTATCATTGCTTCCATACCCACCATGCGATGCCTGCCTCACCACACTTGTAGCACTTAACGGAAGAACTAGAATCTCCTCCACCGGACTTCTTCCAACCACTGGATCTCTGATTATTCCTATCATAAGGCTTACCACGATCCATCTGTTGCTTACCTTTCCTATCAACATACCCTCGAGCATTCGACTTAGTGTTAGCAAGATCCTCCTCTAGAATCCTACTGCAGTCAACCAGATCAGAAAATCTTCGAATACGCTGATACCGAATGCCCTGCTTAATCTCATCACGAAGGCCATTTTCAAACTTGATACATTTGGAAAATTTTCCATCTGCATCGTTAGGGTAATGAGCATAATACTTTGCTAACTCCGAAAACTTCGAAGCATACCACCGACAGCCTTACCCCGCTGAGCCGTAAACTCAATCTCCTCTTACCTCTCGACGTCCTCAGAAAATACCTCGGAAAAACTCTTCGAACACCCAAGTCTGCAACACCATCTTCTTCCGGCCACTCGTAGCAACCCACCATCATCGCCTTCCTCGCTAACATGTGAGTTCCATATCTCACCTTCTCCGCAATCAATCACTCAAGATCCTCTCGATCTCCTTCAACCACTTCTGAGCACCTTCGGGATCATGCGTGCCCTTGAACAACGGAGGATTATTCCTCTGAAAATTCCCCAATTGTCGGTCAGCACCAATCGCAGCTCCCTGCTGGTTCCCTCCGAGCACTCCAGCCAACATTCCCAAAGCCTCAGCAATGGCATCATCATTCCTTCCGTTACCTCTTCCGACCATTGTTACGAACAAGACAAAACAATCTACATCACACAAGTATCGACAGTGTCACTTCACACTAGTCGCATACTAAAGGGATAACGACACAGGACAAGACCGACTATGCTCTGATACCACTATTGTAACACCCCATCTAAATACCCCGAATAAATCATTTAATTTAATATCTAATTCAGCTTTAATCAGAGTTAACACGGTATAATGAGGGATGTCACAATTAATAAATAGAATAAACCTTCATTCAAACAAGAGCTATGCTAATCGAGGATCAACATTTTCAAATAATTCAAGTTAAGACCATGTCTTACACAAGAAAATATCATAACCAAAAACGGAATAATTCAATCATTATTATTCCCAACAAAGTTTTAAATAAATAATAACTCAATGTCTAATTCCTCATCTAACGTTCCCCAGTGTTACAATCTAATCAGAGCATGACACTAACACGCGGACTAAAACGATAAGCTCTAGAGCCATCCTCACCGACTCTTCAGCTGCTAACTTTAATCTGAAATGGTAAAGTAAGGGTGAGACTTCTCATAATTAAAGCATATTATAAGCTTCTCATTTAACAATATATCACAAACATATTATATCACCCACTTAACACAATTCAGAATCAACACACAACCATATTCATATAAATCATCATGCATAATCAATAGACAACAAAAGAATTGCAACACTGGAAGACATCCTAACATGTTACAATTCAAGGCAAACACAAATGCAGACTCAATGTGTGACACCCCAAATAAATCGATTATTAAATAATTACGATTTTTAATTATTAATTTAATTAGGAATATAATATTTAATATTTTGGATTATTGGAAGTCAATTAAATTAAATGGAAGTGGGTTTATTGGTGGTGTGATGAATAAAGTGAGAGTGTGAGGAGTAAAAGGCTCTACTCACATTAATTATGTTATTTTTATTATGTTAATAATAAAAGAAATAAAAGAAGGAAAAGAGGAAAAAAGGATCTTTTTGGAGAAAACTCACGACGTGGAATTGAGAAGAGGAGAAAAGGAAGAAGAAGACCTAAGGTGTCGAATCAAGAACCCAAGGTAAGGGTGATTTCGATTGATTATTGTTTATTATAGGTTTTGATTTTAATATTATAGATCATAGCATGTTAGGAAATCTATGTTTAGGGATTTCTAGGTTTCCATGGATGTATACCTAATTGTGTCAGATGGTGTCGATTGTCGAGATAGTGTCGATGATGGATTGAAATCAATTAGGGTGTCAATAGATGAAAAGAAATGATGAGAATATGTTGTTTGATGTGATAATGATGCAAATTGATGTGTTTTAGTGTTTCCCATGTTAGAATTCGTATGGGTAAGTCGAGGTTGATTGAAATGGAAGAATGTCACAAAGATGCGTAAAATAACTTTTTATACGTGGGAACCGGTTCCTGGGGAGGAACCGGTTCCACTTTGAAAACTTTGAAAATCGAATTTTGCATAGGAACCGGTTCTCGTGATAGGAGGAACCGGTTCCACGTTGATTTTTCCAAAACATAATTTTTCTTCCGGGAACCGGTTCCCTCACCGAGGAACCGTTCCCCATACATTTTTCCAGGGGCGTATTTTGAGTTGGGAACCGGTTACTCCTGTGGAGGAACCGGTCCCACCAAACTTTTTGAAAATTTTAAAACTTTGAAAATTCATAACTTTCAAACAGAAGTCCGTTTTGCGCCATTTTGGACGTTGTTTCTTAAATTTAATGCTCTATCTTATAAAATGAAAAGATTTTCTAAAAGTTGAAATTATTTTAAAAAGAGGCGAATTTCGAAACGAACAATTATTGACTGACGCACTTTGAGGTGTATGTAACAGTGAAACTGTGGTGATGGGTATATTGATACTGAGTGAATGTAAAGCGTGTTATGCTGTTGTTATTTGTATGCATGATGGTTGGAATATCATGTTTTTGAGTTTTGATTCGGTTTATGATAATTGGTGTATTCATGATTGTATTGATATCATGTGTTTGGTGGTGTTGTATATGCCTGATGGCTGTTGATCTTAGTTGTTGTTGTGATATATATGGTGATAGTCTTACCAATTGAAGGGTAAGTGTTTGGCATATTTATGCTTGGTGATGAATTATTTCATGATAGGTGATTATATCATGTTGTGGTTGGTGAGAGTTTATGATGTCTGATGTGGTCATAAACTGTGTTGAATGTTGCATGCTAGTGATGTGCGTGCATATGCATTGTTTTGGTGAAGTTAATTCCCATTGTGCGGAATTTGACTTGGATTGCCGATAACCGATACCCGAGTGAGGATGGGTGGTTAGGCTGGATTCGTGTCCGGTGTTTATGGACTAATCGATGGTTACCGATCCGTTGAGGATGGATCGATTTGGTGACTTGGTCACGTGTTGGTACCACATGCATCGAGTCGCATTTTGATTGTATGGAATAGTAACATGTTAGGATGTCTTCCAAGGTTACTATTCTCCATTGATGATGGTGTGCATGATGATTATATGGTTGTAATTGTGTATTGAATCAAGTTATGTCGAAATGGGTGGATTAATATGCTTGAAATATATTGTTAATCGAGAAGCTTATAATATGCTTTAATTATGAGAAGTCTCACCCTTACTTTATAATTTCGATTAAAGTTAGCAAATGAGGAGTTTTCCGAGGATGGCTCTAGAGCTTATCATATAAGTCCGCGTGTCTGTCATGCTCGATTAGATTGTAACACGGGGAACGTTAGTTGAGGAATTAGATAGTTGTTTAGTTGTTTTCTTTAATTTAGTTGGGAATAATGATGATTGAATTATTCCGTTTGGTTATGATGTTTTCCGCTGTGTAAGACATGGTCTTAATTTGACTAAACTATCTAAGATTTGATCCTCAGTGTAGCATGGCTACTGTTTGAATGAAGTTTTATTTTATCTATTAATTGTGACATCCCTCATTTTCCGTGTTAACTCTGATTAAAGTTGATTTTGATATTAATTTAATTAATATATTCGGGGTATTTAGATGGGGTGTTACAATAGTGGTATCAGAGCATAGTCGGTCGTTGACCAGGTCTTAATGTCATTACTCCTTCAGATACGATATGTGTGAAACACCGAGATCGCTTGTTTTTCCTGGCTACCTAGTTGCAGGAGTGGTTTAGAAGTCAGTGGGGGAGAAACTTTTCTTCTCTGAGATGTTCTGGTGTGAAGAGTTGGATCGATGTGCTATTGGTTACATGAGTGCAGATGTTAGATCATGTAGTTTCCTAATTCGGAGGATTACAAATTCGAGAGTCCAAGATGATGGATAAGGTTCTCTTAAGTGGTAACAATTAAGTACTTGTGTTGTTCGCATCACGGGAGTGGAGGACGATGTTATGGATAATGATGTTCCCTTTGGGGTGTGAGTTCGACGCTTCGAATGATAGCGACTCATCGTTCGAGCAAGATGTTGGATTAGCTCGAGGTCATCCTTGGGTTGAATGTTTGAAGTTAAACCAAGTGGTTATGAAATTATGATGAGTCGATGCATATTCTTGGCCTAGAAGATATTTGGTAATTAAGAAGGATGACTTTGAGAAGATGAAGTGTGGTGGGAATGTTGTAACACTTCTAGTTGATTATGGAGCTGTCTGTGAGTTACTTTTGTGTTCTTGAAAAGATTGATTGTGTCAATGGTTGATATAAAGTATGCAACAGTGAATTGGTTATTGAATTGTAACTTGACGCAAGTGATCATGGAGAATGATGTGTGTTGTATGTTGAAGTTAGGATCTCAAATTTTGTATTCTAGGATGTTTTGGGATTTCACTCCCACAAGGTGGAAATCGATTACCTATCAGTAGGAATTGATTTCAAGTCGACAAAGATTTCTTCCAAAACTTGCAAAATTCATAACTTGAGTTTTGATGTCCGATTTGAGTCCGCTTGAAGCATTGGAAAGATAATATGATGAACTTTGTTTTAAAAATGGTCCCAGCACCTGGAAGTAATTTATTTATCATGTAGTGGTGCTAAAGGGGAATCAGAGTTGTTGTTGATGTCGTTCTTGGTACAAAACTTATTTCTATGACACCATGCAAGATGTCAACTTTTGAGTTAAGGGAATTGAAGAAGCTATTGGAAGATGCACAGTGAAATGGATTTGTAAAACCAAGTGTATTGTTTGGGGAGCTCTAATTTCCTTAGTCAAGGAAGAAAGTAGCGCGAATTGCGTGTGGATTTTTGATAACTCATTTAAGTGGTGATTGAGACTAAATATCTATTTCAAATTGTTGGTGATTTGATGGATCAATTGGTTGGAAAGTATGCCTTCAGTAAAGTCGAATTTAGGTTAACTTACCTTCGTGGTCAGGTTAAGGATGAAGATAGTTAGAGATAAGCTTCTAAAACTCGGTATAGGTATGTTGAATGTTGTGAGGTGAATTCCAACTTCGAAAGGGAGTAGAATTTTGTTAAGTTTTCATGGTGTAGATTACGGTATGAGGATGTGAGTTTTCTTTATCATGTTATCTCAAGTGACGGTAATGCGGTAGACCCATCTGAGGCTGACGTAGTGTTGTAGTGGGAAAGTCCAAAATTTGTCATGTATTGAAGATTTTATGGACATAACCAAGAATACATTATTTGAGACGAGGTCAAGAATGATATATTCTTAATGAATGAGACGTTGGTATTAGTAAGAATGCGAAAGTAGAGATGCGACTTATGTCGATTGAGGATGAATAAGGACGTTAGCTTCGAGGAAAAGATAAGTGATATTAGAGGAAAAATAAATTCGATAGAAATGCACTGCTGTTTAAGATGTCAAAATGTTGACATGTGTTAAGAAAATGTTGGAAGTTTCTTTTACCGATCATATGATGAGATGTATTACCGAGATTGCATTTGAAATAAGATTCAGACTGAACATATATGGATCCTAGATGTTATGAGATTTAAAGGGAGACTAAGAGTTGTGAATGTCGTTAAAAGTTCTCCGCATGGATAAGGACTTCAAATGGGGACAAAATGAGTTATGGTGTATTTGGTATGTTAGCATCTCATGAGGGGGAAAATACTTAACATTTATGTGATGCTAAGTGAGGGTGAAGGAGATTATGTAAATTGTTTGATCGATGGTATCTCATCGTCGATATCAGATGAGGAATAAGTGTGGAAGAAGTCGTAAACCTTAAAGGAAGATTATTGAACCATGGTGCTTGGGTGAATTCGAGCACGAGTTCTAAAGGAACGCTATTATAGTTTGGTACGGTGGTTTATACTCCATTGTGATTGCCGGCTATCTATCGACAAATTGAGGAACTGATCACCCTTAATCTCTTGTTGATAATAGACGGATCGTGTTGGATTTAATAGACTCATCTTGCAAGCTTGATAGTGTGAAGTGGTTGACGCCTATTGAGAGGATAGTAGTTCATCGTTCGCATGAAACCGAGAGGAAAAGGGCTATGAAAAGACTTCAAATTATCTAGCGGTCGGAAACTTGAGTGTGTATGCAAGTTGAAGCCGGAGTGGAAGGTTTAGAATGTAAGAAGGTGAAAAGTGATTTTGGTAGATATTAAGGAGAAAGTCTAAAGATAAATATGAAACTTGTAGAGTGGTAGTTGATGAAAATCAAATGAAGATAATGACTTAAGGTAATTAATCGAGTCGCAGAAAGCGTAACGTGATGCACTTTGTTATGCGAGTATGATTTTTTTGGAAGTCACAAATTAAACGTTAGAAGGTGTGGAGTTATGAAACTATTAGAAAATTTCAGAATAGAATTGTTAGGTGAAGGGTTCTATGTCTTATTGATGTTACATCCATTATAATAGATGTATTAATTTGCAAGCTCTATCGTTGGAACGTAGCCTCGTGGTATTGGCATTGTGTATAAATGTCGGGACATTTGTTCGGTGGAGGTTCTTATAATTGTGTTGCAGTGTAATGAAGTGATAAATCATGTATCTTAGAGTGAAGGGGGTAAAGAGTGAGCTGAGCTGATGCATTCTTAACCCGATAGCAATGGATCGTGTGGGATTATAATGGTTGAATAAGAGGGATATTTGTTAGTTGATCGCGACTTTATCGTCTATTAATCAGCAAACTGCAAGTGCACAGTCCTATCGCGTAGTTTTAAAAGATATCGAACCCACAGAGACTATAAATCGAACTATTGTTATCCTAAGTTACGATACTAAGGAATAATTCTTTAAGATTTTTGGTTAAGGAAAATATAATAAATAAATAGATATCGGTATGTAATTCGTCTAACCTAAGGGGCTCTAAATTTCCACTGACGTGTTACTCAAGTTGAATAAAAATCCTATTTCAGCAAACAATATTCATCTAAAAATCCTATCTCAAACTGTCGCTCTGTTGAATCGGATCATGCAATTAAATCCTAACGTATGCTTTCGCTATCCCGCCGAATTTAAAAACACTTTTTGAAAATAAATAAAGTTTAATCTCTTTTAAAACGCTGTCGCAGTCTTTAAAATTAATACCTAGTATCCACTATCTGGTTCTAAACCTCAAACTGTCGCTCTGTTGGTTTCTAACCTTAGTCCAGTATATTAACCTCAAACTTTCGCTCTGTTGGTTTCTAAACCTTTTGATAAATTAAATTAGATATCTAAGTCAGAAAGAATATTTTTAACAACGTAACATTATGCCAGTTTATTTTCGGATTCCTTTGGTTCGATTAATTTACATACCAATATCAGAACGAATTAGCCAGACATATTAATTAATTCAGACATGCATAAATAATATGGTTTAATATATTTAAACATTTCCGAAATCAAATAAATAATATCAGGCAACAATAAATTAAATAAAATAAAATAAATAAATTAAACCTGAAATTAAGAATGCTGGAAATAACCTTGTTCTTCGAAATAAACGAGCATCCACCACAGGTCGGTTGGATCTGCTCAGAGACTTGTTGAATTCGACAGAAGAAAATAAACAAGAAATAAAAAGCACTAGATCTAATGTAAGGTTAGATCAGTGAAAACTGGAATAAAATCTAAACGAAGAAACTGAAAACGAAAATAAATTAAAAGTACAAAATAAAATTTCGAAATATGAAATAACGGTTGTTCGGTAAAAATGCCGACCCTCATTCTGAAACTGGAACTTGTATTTATAGCTCCCTTTGTAATCGCTTCTTTCCTTCCACTTCAGATGCAAGCTAACCACGTGGAGAAAATATAGCTCGAGAGTCGGAGGCGACGCCCACGTGAGCGAGAGGAGCGAGACGGCCCAAAATGTTGGGAAAGTGGTGGACCCCATGCGCATGTGAGGCGGGCGCCCTAGGAGAGGGAGGTGAGACGATCGCCTCACCCACTGGCGTGGGAAACGCGTCGGACTTGTTTCATGGGCCTCGCTTTGGGCTTAGTCTCTTGGCTTGGTATAATTATTTTCTTCTTCTTAACCCCTCATTTTGGTATATCACCCTTTGCTTCATTTCTTTTGCTTTTAATCCGATTTTTCCTCGATTTTACTTTGCTCGATTTGTCTTTATTTAATACAAATACCGAAACATAGAAAATACCAACGTAATACGGAAATAAAATAATATAATTAAATAAAAATAGCAACATTGTCTATGAAAATTACGTCAAATATGTTATATAAATTTGTTATCAAACTCCCTATATTTAAACCTTTGCTTGTCCTCGCAAAAATAAAAATGAAAATCACTTAAGCATACGTCAAACGCAATTATATAACACAATTCAATTTGTACTAGGTTGCAATTCAATTCTTTGTTGGATAACTCGAGTTTAGACTTCGACACCAAAGTTACCGTAATAACACTAGATAACCCCATTTTGCGCACCAATTCGAGTCATATTATTATAGCTCGACCTAATACTTTCGCTTTGTTTCACCGCTTTCATTCTTGCGCAATCACATTAAGCCCTTTACCCACGCACATAGTGGAGTAACCGTTAGTGACTTTGATCTTTATAATCCAGCTAGAGTCCCGTAATTATATTTGGTACTCCTTTATCCAATTACAAATGCGGGGATCGGATCGTCATCCGCTTCTACCAAGTTCAGACTGGGACCACCGAACCAATTCATAATGGATGTTTGCATAAATATTTTATAGTTTCGCGATCGTTGAATTAAATGATCTGGTAAGGACCATCTAACTTAATAAGTGCATCTTCTAATAAAAATTCACTTTAAAAATCTTGATCAATCACTTATATTCATCGATTCTCCACGTAGTTTGTCATTTAAGGCGGTGCCGACTGCTTAATAAACTACTCGGGATTACTTTAAAACTAAGTTTAAAGGTGTTGGTATAATAAGTACTTAAATCAATCTAACACGTCGGGGGTTTTAAAGTGTTAGGACGATAATAATTTTGCTAAGTCGCGCTCGAATTCTTATTTAAAAATAGGCAACCTTAGTATTATTTGAATGTGTTAATATATGCATTTTAATTGTTGTTAAAATTTGTCGTTATGGCTCAAGAAGAAGGAGGAATTCGAATAAGCACGAAATTTAAACATAAAAGACTAAAATTTCATAAACATGTATTTTATTGAATGAAAATTTCGCAATACATAGGAAAAGGAAACTAAAAGGGAAAAACTAAATAGAGCAAAGAAAATAATAACGAACAAAGAAATGTTCTGACTCCCCCAAACTTAAAATAAGCATTGTCCTCAATGCAATAGAACCAGGAGAAATCAGAAAGGAGAAGGGTGATCACTCGTTGCTTTGAGAATTTTGACCTCTTGTTCTTCTACCCCTAGTACGAGGTCTTCGACGCTCGTCAGAATCAGAATCATTAAGGTTAAGCGCATCCGCTATGCGAGCTTGCAATGCTTCGAAGTTACGATCATTGCGAAAAGCATATTCTTGGTGTTCGTGTCGCATCTCTTGTTGGTTGCGTTGCATTTCTTGTTGGTCACGTCGTAACTCTAGCTGGTTGCGCCGAATTTCTCGTTGATCACGTTGTAACTCTTGTACGAGACGTAAAGTCTCAGCTTGGTTTTGTTGCATGGCGTGGAACAACCGATCTTGACGATTCATATGAGCTGCATAGCCGAAATTTGCAGTGGATCTTCTTGTTGTTGCGGCGGTGCATCAAGAACAAATCGCCAATTAGCGGACTCGGACGTCGATACGATTCGGACAAGGTAACACAACACCGGTATTTGACGACGATTAATCATTAATGTAAACCGCCATCCTGTCTTGGAGAGATTATATGGGAATCCCTTAATAGATGACATCAAGTAGATTAAGGTGCATCATATATGGTAACAAAGAAAATAGCTCGCGGAAAGGCCTAAAGCATATGCTAAAGATGTGATGATGCCACCAAAACGAATGGATTAGTACCGCGCTCACGCATGTATGAACGTGGTTGAGCAAGAAGGGTGCGGCGTTGAAGATGACCATTGAGGGCACAAAATGAGAAACAACTCATTTTGGTTGACCTTGTGATTATTGGTCCTACCAAAATGGTGTTACCAAGTATGCGATGGAAGTACCTCAATGCGGATTATGGATGTGGGAAGCATAGATCACGCCAACTTTCCGCTTGATTGATTAGATCATTCCATAGGCGGCCGAGTTGATCCCAACAAAATCACCGTCATCATCGAACGGTTTGTAATGAACATGCTCACCACGAGTAAAATGTAGAAGCTCAGCGACCCTTTCTTGATCAAGAGAATACTCTTGGTTGAACATGCGGAAGTTAGCAGTGCCGGTTGTGTATGGATCGTCGGTAGGTGTTGTGTATGAAAAAGAACTAAGAAATTCAAGCACGAGTGGTTCATAGGTTGGACATGGGTTTGTGCAGAGACTGAGTAAGCCGGTGTTATTGAGCATGAATACGATGCTATCGGTCAGTCCTAAGGTTTCCAAACACTCCGAACCTACATATTTTGTAGGAACGACGGAACGGGTATAGAATTTAAGATATTTTATGCGTTGTTGGCCGTCGTCGCTATCTCGGAAAATAATATTGGATAGGTCGGGTGGCGGTCGGTCTGGTTTGACTTGACGTTGATTGTTTTGTGGTGCCATTGAGAAGAATGGATTGAAGAAGAAAAATGGTAGAAATATGGGTTGATGAGAGAAAGTGTATGAGAAATGGGTAGAAGGTGTTGTGGAATGAGAAGAAGTGAGAATGGGTATTTATAGTGGTATGAGATTTAATAGAAATAAATAAAAATAATGGTATGTTATGAAATGAGGAGGGAGAAGTTTGAATTTGAATTGATGGTGGGAAGTGGAAAGAATATTATTTGAATGAAAAGTAAAGAGTGTTGAATTGGAATTGAATAGTGCTGAATGGGGAAACGAAACGGACAAGACAAGTGACAAGGGAAGACCAGACATGCACGCGTGAAGAATGGGAAGCACGAGGCGGGGGTCTCCAAAAAGTTGAGCACGTGGAGGCGTGCGTCTCCAATGTTTTGTGGGACAGTGGGATGGCGTGAGGCGCCCGTCTCCAGGAGGAGACACAAGGCTGAGGCGACCGCCTCCCAAGACATGCATGGGGCACGAAAATTTATCACGCAGAGAGGCTTAGCATGCGTGCACGAATGATATAGCATGCAGGGAATCCAATCAAGGCTTGAGATGAGGTGTGACATAGGGAATAGTTTTGAAAATCACATGCACACATATTATACTATATATATATATTATAGATAAATCTAGAATTTTAATTAATAGTATATATATAATACTAGTATATATGATTAATATAATAAATATTAGGAAGTATTGATTCGGTGTATTAATAGGAGGGATACGATAATTAAAATAATACTCAATTATAATATAAATATTAATGCAGATTATTTAATTGAATATAATTATCGGTATTTCAGGGAAGTAGTTCAAACGCATCAGATGAAAGGGTGCAACCGATAAACGAATAAAATTTAAAATTTAACATAAAATTGAAAAATTGAAAAAAAAAACGAAAAAGGAAAATTAAAATTAGAAATTAGAATGACTACTCATTGATTTTCCATGGCCACTTATCAAGCCATCTCACATATCCCTCACCTTTTCTTTTCTTACGTTTGTAGGGCGGGTTATTCTTTCGAAATTTTGGTAGTGGTCCTGGATTTATCCTAAGTATAAGTTTTTCAATTTTAGGCTTAGTGATTTCATCCATCGCCTCATAAGTTAACCTCACCCTTTTAACAGTAATTATATCCCTAATTTTGTGGTCCTCTAATTTTCGCTTTTTAGGTAAGACTTCAAATGGTGGTGAATTAGTATGGATATTTTTCAATACCGCAACGTACGTTTTAGATTGGGAGTCTACCGAGTTTCCATAAAATTTTCGGAAGGGAATCTGGGATGTAGTGATTCGAATTACAATAGATGCTTCTTTTTCTACCTCTTTACAACCTCCTCTTTGAAGTGTTGATGGATTTTCATCAACCTCCCTATTTTCTCGCCGAACTTTCCTCGCCACAATATCATTCTCCTCAAACTCATCATCGCTTTCTAGATTTCCAAGTAGTATTTCCATAATGGTTGTTTCAACATCCACATCTTCCTCAGGTAGAGGTCCTAGAAGGTTTTGTTCGAGTGGGGAGATTTGAGTCTCTAACGCCATACTGTGAGACGCGAGGGACTCAACCATAATAGTTAGTTGGCTAAGGGTTTCATTATTTTGAAGATTTTGGATAGTTTGTGCCTCTATAAAGTGTTCAATCATGGACTCTAACCTAGAGTTAGTTATCATCTCATCGGAATCCTCTATTGATGTTTCAAAAATAAAATCTTGCGATTCTTCAGAGTCTTGAAAGTAAGTTAAAGTCTCATTTTGTGTTTCCCCGAAGCGACTTATCATCCTAGATGATTCATTAAAATTCTCCATCAATATTTCGAGATCAGATTTATATGGTTTTGGTGATTCTTCAAAATATTGTGTGTGATAATTGTAGGAAGAATTGGGTTGAGGAAAAGTTTGGTTGAAATTATAAGTTTCTTGTGGTTCCTCAAAATAGGGGTAGTTTGAGGGTAGGGTAGGAGTAGGTTTGTGAAGCATTAAAGTTTTCCATCAGTATTTCAAGGTCGGATCTATGGGATTCTTGTGGTTCCTCAAAATACTGATAATGGGCATAGGAAAAATTTGGGTCATACATGGTAGTAAAAGGTAAAAGGTGCCTTAGTCTATAAGCTGTAACACCAGAGTTACAATATCGACTTAAATAGTCCCCGGCAACGGCGCTAAAAACTTGATCGCGACTTTATCGCCTATTAATCAAAGAACCGCAAGTGCACATCCTATCGCGTAGTTTTAAAAGATATCGAACCCACGAGACTATAAATCGAACTATTGTTATCCTAAGTTACTATACACTAAGGCGAATAATTCTTTAAGATTTTGGTTAAGGAAAATATAATAAATAAATAGATATCGGTATGTAATTGCCTAACCTAGGGGCTCTAAATTTCCACCGACGTGTTACTCAAGTTGAATAAAATCCTATTTCAAAGAAACAATATTCATCTAAAAATCCTATCTCAAACTGTCGCTCGTTGAATCGGATCATGCAATTAAATCCTAACGTATGCTTTCGTTATCCCACCGAATTTAAAACACTTTTGAAAATAAATAAAGTTTAATCTCTTTAAAACGTCATAGCCTTTAAAATTAATACCTAGTATCCACTATCGGTTCTAAACCTCAAACTGCCTGTTGGTTTCTAACCTTAGTCCATTTATTAACCTCAAACTTTCGCCTGTTGGTTTCTAAACCTTTGATAAATTAAATTAGATATCTAAGTCAGAAAGAATATTTTTAACAACGTAATATTATGCCAGTTTATTTTCGGATTCCTTTGGTTCGATTAATTTACATACCAATATCAGAACGAATTAGCCAGACATATTAATTAATTCAGACATGCATAAATAATATGGTTTAATATATTTAAACATTTCCGAAATCAAATAAATAATATCAGGCAACAATAAATTAAATAAAATAAAATAAATAAATTAAACCTGAAATTAAGAATGCTGGAAATAACCTTGTTCTTCGAAATAAACGAGCATCCACCACAGGTCAACCGATCTGCTCAGAGACTTGTTGAATTCGACAGAAGAAAATAAACAAGAAATAAAAAGCACTAGATCTAACGTAAGGTTAGATCAGTGAAAACTGGAATAAAATCTAAACGAAGAAACTGAAAACGAAAATAAATTAAAAGTACAAAATAAAATTGCGAAATATGAAATAACGGTTGTTCGGTAAAAATGCCGACCCTCATTCTGAAACTGGAACTTGTATTTATAGCTCCCTTTGTAACTGCCCTTTCCTTCCACTTCGTATGCAAGCTAACTACGTGGAGAAAATATAGCCTGGAGAGTCGGAGGCGGACGCCTCCACGTGGAGAGAGAGGAGCGAGACGGACGCCTCAAAATGTTGGGAAAGTGGTGGACCCCATGCTGCATGTGAGGTGGGCGCCTCCTAGGAAAGAGGGAGTGTGAGACGACCGTCTCAGCCCACGTGGCAGTGGGAAACGCGTGCTGGACTTGTTTCATGGGCCTGCTTGCTGTGGGCTTAGTCTCTTGGCTTGGTATAATTATTTTTCTTCTTCTTAACCCCTCATTTTTGGTATATCACCCCTTTGCTTCATTTCTTTTGCTTTTTAATCCGATTTTTCCTCGATTTTACTTCTTTGCTCGATTTGTCTTTATTTAATACAAATACCTGAAACATAGAAAATACCAACGTAATACGGAAATAAAATAATATAATTAAATAAAAATAGCAACATTGTCTATGAAAATTACGTCAAATATGTTATATAAATTCGTGTTATCATTAGTGATATTGGAAATGATGTCAAACATGACTTGATAGTTGGAAGGAAGGATTTCAAGAGCTGAAGAGGAGGTTGGCTAGTGCTCCGATCTTCATTTTGCCGAATCCGACTAAGTCTTTTGTTGTGTACTGTGACGCATCATTAATGGGATTAGGTGGTGTGTTGATGCAAGATAAGCAGGTTGTGGCTTATGCTTCCCGACAATTGAAAGTGCATGAAAGGAGTTATCCGACTCATGATTTAGAGTTGGCAGCTGTTATATTTGTTTTGAAGTTGGGAAGGCATTATTTATATGGTTCTCGGTTTGAGGTATTAGTGATCATAAGAGCCTGAAGTATCTCTTTGATCAGAAAGGGTTGAAACGGTTGCGAGGCAAAGAGATCGCATGGGTAAGAGTAGCTTGCGAAGGACCAGTAGAATGAAAATGTCACTTGGGAGTCGGAAAGTCAGATGAAGGACTCGTATCCCGAGCGGTTCGTCTAAGGTATGTTTTCGAGGACGAAAACTCTTTTAGTGGGGGAGAGTTGTGACACCCCAAATAAATCGATTATTAAATAATTACGATTTTTAATTATTAATTTAATTAGGAATGTAATATTTAATATTTTGGATTATTGGAAGTCAATTAAATTAAATGGAAGTGGGTTTATTGGTGGTGTGATGAATAAAGTGAGAGTGTGAGGAGTAAAAGGCTCTACTCACATTAATTATGTTATTTTTATTATGTTAATAATAAAAGAAATAAAAGAAGGAAAAGAGGAAAAAAAGGATCTTTTTGGAGAAAACTCACTGTACGTGGAGTTGAGAAGAGGAGAAAAGGAAGAAGAAGACCTAAGGTGTCGAATCAAGAACCCACAAGGTAAGGGTGATTTCGATTGATTATTGTTTATTATAGGTTTTGATTTTAATATTATAGATCATAGCATGTTAGGAAATCTATGTTTAGGGATTTCTAGGTTTCCATGGATGTATACCTAATTGTGTCAGATGGTGTCAGATTGTGTCAGATAGTGTCAGATGATGGATTGAAATCAATTAGGGTGTCAATAGATGAAAAGAAATGATGAGAATATGTTGTTTGATGTGATAATGATGCAAATTGGATGTGTTTTAGTGTTTCCCATGTTAGAATTCGTATGGGTAAGTTGAGGTTGATTGAAATGGAAGAATGTCACAAAGATGCGAAAATAACTTTTTGTGGGAACCGTTCCGGGGAGGAACCGGTTCCACTTTGAAAACTTTGAAAATCGAATTTTGCACAGAACCGGTTCTGATAGGAGGAACCGGTTCCACGTTGATTTTCCGAAAAACATAATTTTTCTTCGGGAACCGTTCCTTACCGGAGGAACCGGGTTCCTATACATTTTCCAGGGGCGTATTTTGAGTGTGGGAACCGGTTACTCCTGTGGAGGAACCGGTCCCATCGAAACTTTTGAAAATTTTTAAAACTTTGAAAATTCATAACTTTCAAATCAGAAGTCCGTTGAGCCGCTTTTGGACGTTGTTTCTTAAATTTAATGCTCTATCTTATAAAATGAAAAGATTTTCTAAAAGTTGAAATTATTTTGAAAAGAGGCGAATTTCAAACGAACAATTATTGACCGCGACTTTGAGGTGTATGTAATGTTGAAACTGTGGTGATGGGTATATTGATACCGAGTGAATGTAAAGCGTGTTATGTTGTTATTTATATGCATGATGGTTGGAATATCATGTTTTGAGTTTTGATTCGGTTTATGATAATTGGTGTATTCATGATTGTATTGATATCATGTGTTTGGTGGTGTTGTATATGCCCGATGGTATTGATCTTAGTTGTCGTTGTTGTGATATATATCGTGATAGTCTTACCAATTGAAGGGTAAGTGTTTGGAATATTTATGCTTGGTGATGAATTATTTCATGATAGGTGATTATATCATGTTGTGGTTGGTGAGAGTTTATGATGTCCGATGTGGTCATAAACCGTTGAATGTTGCTCGCTAGTGATGTGCGTGCATATGCATTGTTTTGGTGAAGTTAATTCCCATTGTGCGGAATTTGACTTGGATTGCCGATAACCGATACCCGAGTGAGGATGGGTGGTTAGGCTGGATTCGTGTCCGGGTGTTTATGGACGAATCGATGGTTACTGTATCCGGTTGAGGATGGATCGATTGGTGACTTGGTCACGTGTTGGTACCACATGCATTGAGTCGCATTTTGATTGTATGGAATAGTAACATGTTAGGATGTCTTCCGTGTTACTATTCTCTGATTGATGATGGTTGTGCATGATGATTATATGGTTGTAATTGTGTATTGAATCTGAAGTTATGTCGAAATGGGTGGATTAATATGCTTGAAATATATTGTTAATTGAGAAGCTTATAATATGCTTTAATTATGAGAAGTCTCACCCTTACTTTACAATTTCGATTAAAGTTAGCAATGAGGAGTTTTTCGAGGATGGCTCTAGAGCTTATCATATAAGTCTCGTGTCGGTGTCATGCTCGATTAGATTGTAACACTGGGGAACGTTAGTTGAGGAATTAGATAGTTGTTTAGTTGTTTTCTTTAATTTAGTTGGGAATAATGATGATTGGATTATTCCGTTTGGTTATGATGTTTTCCGCTGTTTAAGACATGGTCTTAATTTGACTAAACTATCTAAGATTTGATCCTCAGTGTAGCATGGCTACTGTTTGAATGAAGTTTTATTTTATCTATTAATTGTGACATCCCTCATTTGTCGTGTTAACTCTGATTAAAGTTGATTTTGATATTAATTTAATTAATATATTCGGGATATTTAGATGGGGTGTTACACAATGCATGCGGTACCGACTCGTGACCAAGTCACCCAACACTGATCCATCATCAACCGGATACAGTACCATCGATTCGTCCATAACCACTCGGACACGAATCCAGCCTAACCACCCATCCTCCTTCGGGTATCGGTTATCGGCAATCCAAGTCAAATTCCGCACAATGGGAATTAACTTCACCAAACAATGCAAATGCACGCACATCACTAGCATGCAACATCAATCAGTCTATGTATACATTCATCTAACATAACTGACTCAAACCAATCAACATGATATATCACCAATCATGCATACATCTAACATCAGCATAAACATGCAAACCAATCAACATGATATATCAACCAATCATACATACATCTAACATCAGCATAAACATGCTATTACATCCACACATTACCAGTATCTCCATCACCAAAGGTCTTCTACTACACATACATCATTATGTGTCAGTTAACAATTATTTATTTCGAAATTCAACCCCTTTCCAAAATAATTTCAAGTTTTCTAAAATATTTTCATTTCATAAGGTAAAGCATTAAATTTAGGAAATAACGTCCAAAACGGCGCTCAAAACGGACTTACGGTTTGAAAGTTATGAATTTTTGAAGTTTTAAAAATTTTAAAAATATTTCAGTGGAACCCGGTTCCTCCCTGGGAGTAACCGGTTCCTACAGAAAAACAAATACCGAAAATGTATGGGAACCCGGTTCCTCCGGTAGGAACCGGTTCCTAAGAAAATTTTCATATTTTCTGGAAAAACAACGTGGAACCCGGTTCCTCCCACACAAGAACCGGTTCCTGAGTTCAAAAATGCCATTTTCACCATTTTAAAAAGCTGGAACCCGGGTTCTCCCACTGGGGAACCGGTTCCCACGACCATCAGACCCAAAAATTCAGTTTTGACAGCATTATCTCCCAAAACCATTTTTCTCTTCATTCCAAAACGTGCCACACATTTCGACACCATAAATTCACTCATTCATCATCAATAACATACAGTATAACATGTTTTATTCGTCAGTAATGATCCTATATCATACAAATCCATAAATTTATACATTCTGACACAATCTGACACCATTAGGTATACACCCATGGAAACCTAGAAATCCCCAAACTAAGATTTCCTAACATGCTATGATCTATAACATTAAAATCAAAACCTATAATACGAAATAATCAATCGAAATCACCCCTTACCTTGTGGGTTCTTCGAATCTGACACTTCTAGGTTTTCTTCCTTCTTTTCTCCTCTTCTCACTTCACGTATCTTGTTTTCTCCAAAAATGACTCTATTTCCTTCTTTCCTTATTTTATTCCTTTTTATTCCTTTTAACATAAATAAAATAAGTATTATTTTTCATTCTCCAATTAATTCCATCATTAATCTTAATAATCCAATATATTAAATAAATTATGTCCTCAATTAATTTAATAATTAAAAATCATAATTATTTAATTACCGAATTATTTTGGGGTGTCACAGTTTCAACTTCTGACTCTTCTCCAGGAGCTTCAACTTCTGACTCTTCTTCACAAACCTCATATTCTGACTCATCTTCAGAATCTTCTATGTCATTTTCTGACTCAGACTCATAAAGAAACACTCATTCAGAATCAGAATATTCAAAGTCATCTTCAAGTTCTGACTCATCTTCAGAAGTTTCAACTTCTGATTCTTCTTTAAAAGTTTCAACTTCTGACTCTTCTTCAGAAGTTTCAACTTCTGACTCTTCAATGTCATCTTCTGAGGAGTAAGCGACCTCAGAACTTTCTCTATGATTAGCTCAACACGTTCTAAAAAAACATATTTTTTCCTTGATATACACGTTCTGATAACAATTTTTTACTTCATATACACTCTTCCTGCTAATAAGTGGCCATCAATTAGCCTTAGTTATTTATGTAGCCTTAGTATTTTAGTTTAGACCATAACCTTAGTATTTTAGTTTAGATTTATGTAGCTTCTATATTTACACGTTTCACTTTAACTTGCTCTATATTATTAACAGTATCATTCTGATGATCATTACTAAAATACTTTAATTTCATAATTTATTTAGATGAACAATTGTTAATTTTTAACCAAATCATGCAAGTTGTTCAAGATTAAAAAGGGGGTGTATTTTTTTGTATGGTTACGGTGGTACCGGGAAAATATTCATGTGGAATACATTGTCAGCAGCTTTATGTTCAAATCAAGATATTGTTTTGAATGTTGCATCAAGTGGTATAGCAAGTTTACTTCTACCTTGTGGGAGCTATTTTAGCCTCAACCATTGAAGTTATGGATGAAATCAAAAATTTTTTAATATATGTAGTATTTCCTACACCCTATCTCAAATTTTTTAATTCTACATATGTCATTTATTTTAATTGCGTTACTACTACTTTCTCATATTAAGAATTCAATTACCCGTGCGGACGCACTGGTCACCTTTTTTTTTTTTGGACATTTTTTTGCCTAGTTTCTTATTGTATTTAAAATTTTGTATTAAATTTATAATTTATTTTTATTATATTATTAGATGATATTATGTAAATATTCATTAATTACAAAATTAAATATTTCTATTGCGTTACGAATATTTTGTTCATCTTAAGAACGAACTACACGGATGTTCTACTGATTATTAACTTAAAATATGATCGGAGTCCCCTATTTGTTATGCAATTTCATAGCTTGTGTGATTTTTAGAGGATTCAAGCATATATTGAAGAGACAAAGTCAACATAAATTTATAAGGAAGAATTATCTGAAGAACCATTTTCCTATATTAAAATTAAGAGTAATGTTAAGAATCATTTGAATAAGAAAGACAATAATACATACTTGATATTATTTTAGAGAATAATTTTAAATTTATTTTTAATTTAATTTAATTTTTAATAAAAATTCTGAAATAGTGATACTAATAAATAATTGAGATTTAATTCTTATCTATCTTATTTTTATACTTTCTTACTAATAATTACTAATAAATATTTTCCTAAAATTAATCGTGATCCCTTGTTGTCCCCCTAACTAACTCCTATTAATATGCCACAGTCTATCGTGGTGCAGCTACGACATTTGTTCTACTAACTTATGTGTTTGGGTATCCAACGTTTCATATAGCACCATAATCCAAATCCACACTTCGGACCACAGGGGACCAAACATGCTGTTAGCAATGGCTGCTTCTATAATGCTTCACGGCTGGCTTTCACTATGGATAAATGGGCTAATTTTGGCATAGGTGGCAAATGTTAAATCTATACATTGAAATAATGTTTAAATATTAAATAACTTAACCTTTTTTTACGTGCAAGATAGGTGTTTAAATATTAAAATTAATCTTGATATTCCTTGTTGTCCCCCTAACTAACTCCTATAATCTATCATCTTCCATCTACGGCAGTTGCTCTACTAATTATGTGCTTGGGAAGTCAACATTCTCTGCTAGCATCATAGTTGAGAAAATTTCTTCACTCCTCTAGTGAATTTCTCTCACACTTCTGAAAAATTAAAAATATCATTCGCAAGTTATTTTGCGAGTTCATTTTGTTGGATGAATTCGCAAGTTAACTTGCGAAGTGACCTTTTTGGATCAATTCGCAAGTTAACTTGCAAATTCACTTTATTTTGTACGTTTTATCATTTTAAACGTTGTCATTTTAAATAAAAAAAAACTTAATTCGTAAGTTAACTTACGAGTTCACCTTTTTAGGTGAATTCGTAAGTTAACTTACGAAGTGTCTCTTTGTATACTGCATGGTCACCTCTTTTCCTATTTCATTCATTTTCCCCAACATAACACAAAAATCATTCAACCCACACCCAAAATCAATACAATTTTTTCATCCAAATCAAGTTTCAAGTCAGTGATCCTAGCAAAGTGAGCATTGCAAGCTACAATTTAAGGTAAACTTTCATCCCCTCAACCTACATTTACTACATTGTTATTGTTAAAATTCTGCATGAAACAACGTCGCTTCGCAAGTTAACCTGCGAAGTTGACCAGAAAAAATTCGCAAGTTGACTTGCGAAATGTTCTCTGATGCATCAAACCAGAATTCTATTTTATGGTAATTTGCCTAGTTTTAACATAGTTTTATATGTTATAGGTATGGTGCACCCCGACAATATTGTCAAGGCTATTGTGAAGGTTCCGATTACGAATAAGTCGATTGTGATCAAAGAAGTAGATAGTACGGTTGATATTGTGATCGATAATGAAAATAAATTTCGAAATGACAAAACTTTTGATACTCGTCAACAAGTGGTTGATTATGTTAGAATGAAAGCAAGTAAACTTGGTTTCGGCGTTGTGATTGCAAGGTCCGACAATGAGAGTAGTAATCAACAATCATTTGTTATTTTGACATGCGAGAGAAGTGGAGCATACGTTCCAAAAATCCGCAAGTTACAACACGAAGACACGAGTTCAAGGAAATATGGGTGTCCGTTCAAGTTGCGTGGTTATTGTAGAGTGGACAATTTATGGCGGTTGACTATGATGTCCGAAATGCATAATCATAACTTGGAGACCAATTTACACGGGCATCCTATTGTTTGTCGACTTAAGGCGGAAGAGAAGAAATATGTCTCTAAATTGTCGTTGATCAAAGTTGCGCCTAGAAACATACTTTCTGTATTGAAACGGAATAGATCGGGATGTGTGTCAAATATAAAATCGGCGATACAAACAACATGTTGCTCAAAGGGGTCCAAGGTTCGAAATGCAACATTTATTGAAATGTTTGGACGATAACAACTATGTTTCGAGACATAGAGTTTGTGATGACAATGTAAGTGTCCGTGATATATTTTGGACGCATCCATCGAGTATCGAATTGTTCAATACATTTCCAACCGTTCTAATGATTGATTCGACATACAAGACAAATAAAAATAGGCTTCCGCTTCTTGAAATTGTTGGTGTCACCTCTACCGATAAAATATTTTCAGTTGGTTTTTGTTTCATGGAATGTGAGAAGGAAGACAACGTCACTTGGGCGTTGAGTGTTTGCAAGACATTATTGAACGATGAAAAAAACATGCATTTGGTTATCGTCACTGATCGAGATAACACTCTTATGAATGCGGTTTCCACCATGTTTCCATCGTCTACCGCTTTATTATGTCGGTATCATATCACAAAAAAAGTGAGAGCAAGGCTAAATCCCGCGGTTGGCACCAAAGAGAAGAAAGAAGAAGACAACCAAATGATCAAATTCGGTGTTGTGGTGGAGAAGATTATGAGTGCATGGACGGATATTCTTAATTCTTTTACCGAAGAGATGTATACTGCTAATGTGATACACTTTAGAAACTTGTGTGTTGAATATCCCAAATTTTTGAAATATGTTGAATCCACTATTCTTGATCAAGTGAAAGAGAAAGTGGTGTGTGCATGGACGGACCGTATCCTACATTTGGGGAACACAACCACTAATAGAGTGGAATCCGCACATGCGGCTTTGAATAAGTGATTGGATGATAGTAAGAGCGACTTATGTAGAGATTGGGATGTTGTGAACCAAATGCTCACAAACCAACACAATAAAATTCAAACAACATTTGGAAGGAGCAAAATTGTATTGGAACACCGGTTCAAAGACAAAACTCTTTATGCACAGTTGATTCACAATATATCTCGGGTGGGATTGAATTTTATTTTTTACGAAGCAAAACAAGCGGAAACAACGGGTCCCGATAGTGTGAAATGTGGGTGTACGATGAGTGTAACTCATGGACTCCCATGTGCTTGTATTATTTCCAAAAAAATGAAACTCAATTCCCCTATTTGAGTGGATGAGATATGCACTCATTGGAAAAGGCTCTGTTTCGATGATTACGAGCTGGGAAAGGAGGGTAGTTCCAATATTACCATCACAACTGAGTTGGAAATCATACTAGATCATTTTTTAAAGGCGAACGATGCTACTAAGTTGCACATTAAAGAACAATTGAGAAAAGTGGCATTTCCAGAAACAACCGATTTGAAGCCTCCGACCCAACCGGTGAAAACTAAAGGTGCCCCAAGAAAGATGAAAACCTCACAAGCCGACAATATAACCAAACGTTCTCATTCTTATCACGAAGTTGTCGATGAATTATTCCCGGATTCTCCAACCCCACAATCCAAGGCAAGTGCTAAAAAAGGAGCGCGGATTTCAAAACCACCTCGGACACTGACACCGCCACCACCACCGCCACCATCACCACCACCACAATCGATAATATACATTGATGAGATGCCAGTATTTATGCACAAACACATTGAAAAAATCATGGATGAGGGAAGCGATGGTAATTGCGGGTATCGGGTCGTATCCACTTTGTTTGGCCAAGGGGAGGAGCAACACATTCTTGTTCGAAAAAAACTTATCTCGGAATTGAGCTCACATAGTGAACTTTATACGCGTCTATACGTGACAAAGGAAAACTTTAATAAAGTTCACAATGCTCTAGCTCTGAGTGTTACCATACACTCACTGATTGAAAAATGAATGTGCTTCCCGGAAATGGGACATCTAATAGCAAGCACTTATAACGTGGTGTGCGTTAACTTGACAAGATATGGTTTTTCGAAAACTTTTTTTCCTCTACTAGCTCCACCGCCTATTGATCCATCCGGACGCATTATGTGCGTTGGCTATCTAAGGTCACGTCATTTTGTTCAAGTATATTTGAAGTCGGGTTGTCCTATTCCGTCCACTTCTGTGGAATGGATGGAACATCACGAAAAAGAGGCGGAGACTTGGCCGAATCATTTTTTGGAGAGAATGACAGAGTTCACTCATTTCATGGATCTTAAGAGAGAAGCCAATAGGGAGAAATCAAAGAATGAACCGATTTTAAATTTAAGCGGGGATAATTTTTTTGGTTCGTTTTAGAATGTAACCGAACCATTTTTTGTATGTATTATCGAAACATTGTAAAATTCTATCGTTTTTATATATATATATATATATATATATATATATATATATATATATATATATATATATATATATATATATATATATATATATATAAGTTTTATTTACATTCCATTTTATCTATATGTATTAGTTTTTGAATGCCAAAAACACCACAAAACAAAATTACATTTCAAAAAAACCTTTTTGTTGCATAATTCGCAAGTTAACTTGCGAAATATGCCTGATTATTTAAAAAAAAACATAGGGAACTTTTCGTAAGTTCACTTACGAATTTACCTGATTTAGTGCATTTCTCAAGTTAACATGCGAATTATTCCCGATTATTTTTATAAAAAAAAACAACACAAAGAATATTTCGTAAGTTAACTTACAAATTTACCTGATTTAGTGTATTTCGTAAGTGAACTTGCAAAATGTTAGATGTTATGAATCACTCCAACTTTGCTATAAATTGGGTCTACAAGTCATTCATTTCTCCATCACAAACCAAAACCAGAAAAATGAAACAAACCTATCACACCTTGCGTTTGTCTACTTCACTGCTGCGTGTGCGCCAGTTCAATTCAGGCTCTCGCAGGACACCCCATACGACGAGCTCATTACGACACTGCATTCTCTATTGCAGTATCCAGATAATCGCAAGGTGGTCAAGCTGGAGTATCGTTCACCTTCACTTGATGCTGAAGGAAAGGTCAAGTTCACCCGGTTTCAACTAAAGAACGACAACGACTTAGAGTTTATGTGAGAGACCTTTCATTAGTACTCGACAAAGGGTTTGATTGAGATGGATGCGTCGCTTCGTAGATCGGCGGAAGATGTTATCAAGATGTTGCAACATCTGCATCCATGATATAATTTTATGAATTAAGTTCAATGGACAGTATGAATTGCGTTAAATGTTTTTGTAATCTGTCTAGACATAAATTCGTAAGTTAACTTACGAATCCACCCAATAAGGTGAATTCGCAAGTTAACTTACGAATCCACCCAATAAGGTGAATTCGCAAGTTAACTTACAAATTCACCTTATTTTCAGAAAAATAAGATGAATTCGTAAGTTAACTTGCGAATTCACCTTGTTTTTTAAAAAAACAAGGTGAATTCGCAGATTCACTTACAAATTCACCTTGTTTTCAGAAATTCTTGGATTATTTCGTAAGTTAACTTGCGAAGTCCACCTCTGAGTTGAATTCATAAGTTAACTTACGAAACTTGAGGGTATTTTTGATTTTTCACTAGGAGTGAAGAAGAACCCCACTAAGTGGGGAAAGAAATTCCCTAATCTGAACCCACACTTTGAATCAAACATGGGACCGAACATACCGTTAGCAATGGCCTGATTTTTGTATAGTTGGTAAATGGTAAATCTATACATTTAAATAATGTTAAAATTGTTGGAATATATAGTAATTATGAGTAAGTGAGGAAATAGTCTCACATTTGATAGGAATGTGGAGACTTAAACATATATAAGTGGGAGAATCTACTCACCTATCACCTTAAGGTTTTAGGTGGATAAGTGGTGTGTCTCTCACAAAAGATGTTTATTCCTCAACTTTATATCAATGCTCCTACTATTAACTTCTTTTAACAAAAATATTATATTATTGAGGCGCTCCACTAATTGATGAAAATGTGGATCTCTCCTTGTGAGCAATGTGTAACAGCATGACTTCTTCTTTCATTTCAAATGTTGATCTACATCATATATCCTACAATTATCTACACTTCAATTTGTCTCCTCAATATAAATATAACCTAATATCACACTCATGTATAGTTCCACTTCTTTCAAACATGATTTGTGCGTTAGATTGCCAATTGTCCAAATACTCCCCTCTTGAATTACCGAAGATCGTAACCACCGTACCAGAAATTTCGCCACAATGGTCAACTTTAACTTTTGAGCTACTTCTGTTCCATTATAGAATAATAATTTCCTCTATGAGAATCATCTTTTGATTCTCTCACTAGTACAAAAAGATTAATTTACACCTTTTTTTTATTACAATTACACCCGTTAATTTACACCCTTTTTTAATTTATTTATAAAGAATTTATATCAAAATAATCGTCTGCTACAACAAACACCATTGGAGCAAACAAATTTCAATTTTAATTTGTACGAAGAATTTATACACACTAAACAATTGACACTAAATAAGAAGAAAAAACTTAACAATTAAAAAAAAATTGAGCAACTAACCTTAAATTTTCTTTTAGAGTTCTATTTTTCCATTTTGTTTGAGAGAGAAGAAAAAGTTATGGATTTTCCTTTAATTTTTTTAGAAAGATGTGAATTTTTTATTAGATTAATATTTAATTACATAAATAATATTTAGGTTACTTTTTAGAAGAAAAAACCAAATCAAATAAAACCAAATCAAATAAAAGTATGTATGAATAATAGATTTTTTTAAATTGAAAAAGAAAAAGAAAACTAACAAAAGTATATATGAGTAATGGGATTTGTTGAAATAAGGCGAATATTTGAGATAAACTAGGAAAACATAAGGATAGAAGAGATTATAGGAGTACTTTATTTCTGAGAGAATTGTCATCTTTACAAAGACCCAAACTATGCATCTTTACAAAGACCCAAACTATGCTATTTATGCTACTTGAGTTACAACTATACACTACATGCATGTAACTGTGCGATGTTTGAAATTGTTGGTAGATAGAAGATTTTCACTGTGCACAATATATTTCAAATAGTAATAATAATAATTCCTTATTATTATAACACTCCCCCTTTTTTGAAATATTTGTCGTGGTGCTTTGTTCAAGTCTTTTGAAAGATTGTTATGAGAATATATGTTGTCTCGTTAAAAACCTTATTAGGAAATATCCATTGGGATAAAAACCTTGATAAGGGAAAAAGAGTACAACATTATGCTCTCCCTCAATAGAACACATTAATTTTTCTTCAAAGATCTCGAAGGTGCACATTCCAATATTTTGTAAGTGTTTTCTGAAAACTAATGTGGGAAGTGCCTTTGTGAAGAGATCTGCCATATTATCACTCGAACAAATGTATTAAATATCGATCTTTTTGTTTCTTTCGAGTTCTTGTGTGAACGAGAAGAACTTTGGAGGGATGTGCTTGATTCTATCAATTTTGATGTAACCTTCTTTCATCTGGGTAACACATGCAACATTGTCTTCATATAAAATTGTTGGATTTTTATCTGTTATTAAACCAGATGCTCCTTGGATATGCTGAGTCACTGATCTTAACCATTTACACTCTTTGCTTGATTCCTGAAGGGAAATTACTTTAGCATGATTTGAAGAAGTTGCTACAAGTGTTTGCTTTTGAGATCTCCATGATACTGCAGTGCCACCATATGTGAACACATATCCAGTTTGTGATTTTGCATTATGTGAATCTGACAAATATCCTGCATCTGCATAACTAAGAAAAACTGGTTTTGTATTGTTAGAATAAAATAAACCAAGATCAAATGTACCTCTGAGATATCGAAATATCTATTTTATTCCTTTCCAATGTCTCTTTGTAGGATATGTACTGAATCTTGCTAGTAAATTCACTGCAAAAGATATATCAGGTCTTGTATAGTTGGCAAGGTACATTAGTGCTCCAATGACACTTCTGGGCCAAGATCCTCTTCATTATTTTCCTTAGGCCTAAAAGGATCCTTTTCAATATCAAGTGTTCTACCCATCATTGGACTACTCAAAGGGTTTGCCTTGTCCATGTTGAACCTTTTCAATACCCTTTTTGTATAATTTGATTGATGTACCAATATACCATTTTTAGTATACTCAATCTGTAACCCAAGCCAGAATCTATTTTTTCCTAGATCTTTCATTTCAAATTCTTTCTTTAAATAATTTCTCGCTTCTTTGATTTCTTTATTAGTCCCAATGATATTTAAGTCATCAACATAAACAACAATTATTACAAATCCGGAAATTGTTTTTCTTATAAAAACACAAGGGCGAATAAGATTATTGTCATAGCCTTCTTTAAGCAAATATTCACTTAGTCTATTATACCACATGCGTCTAGATTGTTCTAGTCCATACAATGCAACTTACTGGCATACATTTCTCATGGCTTTGATGTCCCAGGCTTCTTAAATTCTTCTGGGATTTTCATGTATATATCACTATCAAGTGATCCATACAAATAAGCAGTGACAACATCCATAAGGTACATATCAAGATTATTATATACTGATAAACCAATTAAATAACGAAAATTAATGGCATCCATAATAGGAGAATATGTTACCTCATAATTGATCCCTGGTCTTTGGTAAAAACCTTGTGAAACAAGACGGGCTTTGTATTTGACAATCTCATTTTTCTCATTTCTCTTTCTCACAAAAACCCACTTATACCCAATAGGTTTTACACCTTTAGGTATAGCCACAATAGGGCCAAATATTTTCGGTTATTAAGAGAATTTAACTCAGTATTTATAATATCCTTCCAATTTTTCCAATCATGTCTATTTTGACATTCATTCATAGTTCGGGGTTCAAGATCATCATTTTTATTCATAACTTTGCATGCAATTGAGAATGAAAATATCTCATCAATATTCATACCTTTTCGGTTCAACAAATTTCCTGTATTAACATAATTAATTAAAATCTCGAGATCATTCTTATTTTCAGTTTCATCATCATTGATCTTATTATCATCATCTTGTGCTTCTTCGAGAGAACCTTTTTCTATCATGGATTTATTATCATATAGTGTCTTTTCAAGATCACTTTCAATCATATTCACTTTTTTCTATTCCCTTTCGTTTTCGGGGATTTTTGTCTTTGGATCCCATAGGTCAGCCACGCTTCAAGTGTGCCTTAGATGTACTTGCTACATCATTTAGTTTTAAAATCTCAATTCGAGCTGGTACATGTGACTTTGTAACTCTTTTCAAATTAGTAAATGAATCTGGCCATTGATTTGCTAAATTTTGTAAGTGCATAATTTTCTTTACATTTTCTTGCCATGATTTATTATATGTGTCCAAACGTAATAAATGTGGTACATACCATGATATTTCATTTTCAGATTGTTTGTTTTCTCCCCCTAATGTTGTAAATTTTGTTTCATCATAATGACAATCAATAAATCTTTCCTGAAAAACATCACCCGTTAAAGGTTCAAGATACCTAATAATAGATGATGATTCATACTCGGTGTATATTCCCAATCTCCTTTGTGGTCCCATTTTTGTTCTTTGTGGTGGAGCTATTGGAGCATATAATGCACAACCAAAAATATTTAAATATGAAATATTAGGTTCCTTACCAATTGCAAGTTGATAAGGGGTGTGTTTATGATCAACACTTGGCCTTAAACGTATGAGTGTTGCAACATGTAGAATTGCATGACCCCAAACAGTAATTGGTAGTTTAATTCTCATTATTAATGGTCTAGCAATATATTAAAGACGTTTGGTTAATGACTCGGCTAAACCATTTTGTGTATGCACATGAAGAACAAGATGTTCAACAACAATTTCGATTGACACGCAATAATTATTGAATGATTCAGATGTAAATTCACCAGCATTATCAAGTCTGATTTTCTTTATAGTATAATCAGGGACTTGAGCTCTTAGTTTAATTATTTGTGCAAGAAATTTTGCAAAATCCATATCACGACTTGACAGTAAACATACACACGACCATCTACTAGATGCACCAATTAATACCATAAAATACTTGAATGGTCCTGAAGGTGGATGAATAGGTCCACATATATCACCTTAATTCTTTCAAGAAATGTAGGTGATTCTGTCTGAATCTTTCCTGGTGAGTGCTTTGTTATAAATTTTCCAAGATAGCAAACTTTATATGGTCTCTCTTCTTTTGTAAGTTTTAAACTTTTCAATGGATGACCATGTGTACTTTCAACTATTTAACGCATCATTGTTGAATCAGGGTGACCTAAACGGTCATGCCATAAAGTCACAATTTTGAGATCTTCTTTTACTACTAAATCGCATTCAATTTCATGTATATATGTATAATGTAATCCAGAAGGCAATTTTGGTAGTTTTTCTAAATTTTTCTTCTTTCCCAAAACATTAACAGTGATATTAATGTATTTCATGTTACCTTGATTGCAATTTCGGTATCATATCCTTAAAGATATATGTCATTAAAACTCAACAAATTTATCTTTGATTTTTGAGAATATAAAGCATTATTAATGACAAACTATGTCCCATTTGGTAACATGAATGTAACATTACCTGTTCCTTTTATCAAATCTGCAGGGACTGAGATTGTATTTATTACACCTTTAGTAGGATTAATTTTAGTAAAATATTTCTTACTTTTGAGGATTGTATGGGTAGTTTCATTGTCCGTAATGCAAATGTCTTTGACATGTTCCATGTCTAACCCTTTTGAAATCAAAATAAGATTAAATAGAGAGTAAATCAATAACATATTTAACATTATTATATTATACAAATATAGCATATACATACAAATTCTTAAGACAATACGTAATTCAATTATGAAATTAATACAAGCACATTACTCATTATTCAGATAGTCACTTAATTCATTCTTCCTTCAATGAAATCAGCAGTTTCAAAATAGGTACTATCATTTATGGGTTCAATTTCATTAAAATTCACTTCTTTCCCCTTTTCCTCTACATATGTCATTTGTCTTTTACACAAATATTCTGGTGTTCTACACACCTTAGACCAATGGCCTTTCTTTCCACATTTGTAGCATACATCTTCATAATTTCTCGAGGGTCATTCTTGGATATACCTGCCTTTCCTTGGCGATTCCAATTATTTTTTTCATATCTGAGAGATCTATAATTGCTCATATGGCCTCATACACGTCCTCTACCACGAAAATGGTTTCGACCGTGGAAAAGGTTTTGGCCATGGTATCTTCCTTGACCCTGTCCATCAAAACAAGTACGACCATTATTACCATCAAAATTAAGACGATTAAAACCACCACACCCACAATTAAACGTTGTGACATTTATTTCATAATATGCAATTGCTCCCGTGGGTTGTGTCTGGTGGTTTTTTATAAGGAGCTCGTTATTTTGTTCTGCTTCTAGAAGGACTGCAACCAAATCAGAATACTTGGTAAATTCCCTCATTCTATATTGTTGTTGCAATAATACCTGAGATGCATGGAAAGTTGAAAAAGTTTTTTCCAATTTTTCTTTTTAGTTATTATTTTGCCACAAAATTCAAGTTGTGCTATAATCTGGTGCATAGTAAAGTTATATGCAATAACACTTTTGTAATCATGGAATCTCAACTTATTCCATTGATCTATTAATGAGGGTTACAAAACTTTCTTCTGGAGTCTAAATCTTGCTTTAATTTTGTCCCACAAAATCTTGGGATCTTTAGCATTTGAATATTCGGTTTACAATCCATCATCAAGATGGTGTTTGATTATTCTATTCACTTTCAACTTTCTCTTTTCCATTTCATTTGGGTCATCTGTTGATTTTCCAAAGTTGTCTCCTTCAAGTATTGTTGTTAAGTCCCTCACATGTAAGGTATTCAAGTAAATTGTTGTTCCATGTTATGAAGTTGTCCCCAGTTATGCTTAGAATTTTGAATTGATGCTTAAGATTTGACATGATTTTATCTATAATTCAGATGAACATAATAAATATTAAATACATAAACTAAAAATATAAAAACAGTTTATTCAATTACAAAGTCCGTGACTACATATTACTCAAAAACCTTTACTAATAAACCAAGCTAAAACTAGTAATGGTAAGACGATAATTATTATCAAAGCTACAAAATCATTACCTAATTCTTCACGTTTGATGACACTGGTAATAAACAAAATTATTACAACTAGAGTGATGAACAAAAGAAGAATTTTAGCCATTTGAAAAATATGGATAGACGTTTTGAGAATGATGTGAAAATTATGGAAGAAGTTGAAATATTTATAGAGGTAATTTTATTTTGAAAAACTAGCCGTTATATTATCATCGGGAAAAGGGAAAAGAAAAAGGAAAGAGGTTAAGTGTGGAGAAAAAAAATTATCTTGCCAAGATTTAAGTGTGTAAAATAAATTATATAGTCGTTATAAGTGTTGGAGATAATTATCAGACAAAAGAACACATATGATAAATATTATAATATACATATGGGGTTTTATACCTCCATTAAATATAAGAGTTTGTATCTGTATATGGGGCTTTAAACCTTCACTAAATATAAAAACTAGTAACAACATGGGGATTTTAAACATCCACTAAATATAAAAGCTAGTAACAATATGAGATTTTAAATCTCCACTAAATATAAAAGATAGTAACAACATGGGATTTTAAACCTCCACTAAATATAAAAGCTAGTAACAATATAGAATTTTAAATCTCCACTAAATATAAAAGATATGAGGTTTTGAACCTCCACTAAATATAAATTAGTAACAATATGGAGTTTTAAACCTTCACACAAAATATATAATATATAATAAAAATAATTTTACTTATTATAGAGCACTTGACGAGTTGCCAGTTTTTTATAAGAAGTAAAATAATAATAACAATAATAGTCACTCTAGTTATAAATCACTTGACAGGTTGTCAGTTTTCTATAACCGTGACAAATAATAATAATAATAACATTAATAAAAATATTAAAATAATGAGTATAGAATATATACCTAGTGTAGTAAAAACTTTCGATAGAAACGGTCGTGCTGATAACGTGTTAAAATAAGGCGGATATTTGAGACAAACTGGGAGAGTTTCTAACTTACAGGCTCTAAAACATCTTTTTACCAGATACACCCTAGCATCTGGCCAAGTGATAAACCCAAACAAATCCACGGTATTCTTTGGTAAGGTGTCTCAATCTAGAAGAAGTAACATTCTTCATCGTATTGTCTTTAGTCATGGTGTTTTCCCGTTCAGTTATCTTGGTCTACCAATTTTCAAAGGAAAACCCAAAAAGGTTCACTTCCAAACTTTAGTCGACAACGTGAAAAATAAATTGTTATCGTGGAGAGCCTCACTTATATCTATAGCTAGTCGGGTCCAGATGGTGAAATATGTAATTCAAAGCATGTTAATTTATTTAATAACTTCTTGCTCTTGGCCAACTGGTCTCATTAAATATGTTCAACAATGGATAAAAAACTTTATCTGGTCAGGAAAATTTCAGCAGGTCAAGATGGTGAAGGTTTCATGGTATAAAGTTTACAAACCATATCTAGAAGAGGGCTTGGGATTCAATCATTAGCAACTTTAAACGAGGCTTCAAACCTTAAGTTGTGTTGAGATCTTGTAAATTCTAAAGAGGATTGGGCTCTAATTTTGCAAAGTAAAGTTATTCGAGATACAAGGTGTATTAATAATCATATCTACTCCTCATTTAGAGTGGAATTAAAAAGGAATACCAAGTGTTAGAGACAATTTGAGGACTCTTATTGGGAACGGTATTGATACTAACTTTTGGATCGATTTATGGTGTGGTGAGCAGCGGTTGGTGGATCATATGCATATTTAGGAGGCTTGGCATTCTCAACTTACTAACAAGGTCAGCATGTTCATTCGTAATTCTCAGTGGCTAATTCCTGATAATTTTCATCATCATTTTCCCAATTTTTTAGGGTTGTTGGAAAATGTCATCTTACCAACGTCAGAGGTTCGGGACCTTTTGCACTGGACGAGTACAAATTCCGGTGAATTGTCTATGAAGGAAGCCTTCATTCATAAGGAGAAAGTTTGTATGGATCCAATTTGGGCGAAATATATTTGGTCTCCTGATATCCCACCATCTAAATCTCTGGTAGTTTGGCGCCTTATGCACGATAAATTCCTGACTGATGATAATCTCAAGGTCAGAGGTTGCTTGATTTCATCAATGTGTAGTTTGTGTTTGATAAGTGAAAAATCCTCCTTTCATCTATTTTTCGAATGCCATTTTTCTGTTTGTGTTTGGAATTGGTTGGCTAATAAACTGGAAGTGAGAATGCTCTTTCCAAGACATATGGAAGATATGTAAAGAGAATTGGTCCCCGCAGGGTAAGGTGGTTATATAATCAGCTTTGGTCCATACTATTGATACTATACGGAATTGTCGAAACTTAGCTAGATTTCAATCCAGACACACAATTTGGAAAAATGCTACAATTCTAATAAACTCTAATGTCTATCTTTTTCGATAGCATACTAGGAAAAAACTTAGAAATCCTCATTATTAAAAAATTTGACATCTCAATTTAACCGCCTCACGCTCCAAAAATAGTGGAATTCGTTTAGTGTCCTCCGTAGAGAAATTGGATGAAAGTGAATAATTATGGCTCATCCACCTCTACTTCCCCAGCTTGTGCAAGTTTATTCAGAAACTTAGATGCAAATTTTGTTGCTGGATTCAAGAAAAATCTAGATCAGGGAAACGCGTTTCATGCATAACTGACAAGGGCTATAAGATCAATTGAAATTGCTCATGCTAATATTTGGTTTTAGTTTTGGTTGGAAACGAATTCAGATTTAGTTGTTAAATCTTTCTCCAATTTTATCTCCATTCCGTCTTGCTTCTGGCATAGATGGGATAATTGCAAAAGACTGTTTGATAGTATGCGGCTATTGGTGTCCCATATCTTTCGGGAGAATAACATTTGCACGGACACATTAGCAAACGAGGGGTAAATGTTGTTGGTTAAAGTTTTTTTTGGAGATGCATATTTCCATTTGTCATAGTCTGGGTAGAAATAAGTTAGGATTTCCTAACTTTCGTTTTACTCTCTGAGGGTGGCTTTTGTTAAAATTAATTATTTGTGTCGAAATGATTTGATTTGATTTGTTTTAGGAATGTGAAAACAGTTTGTTTAGACACAAGTTTAATTTTAGATTTAGATAGATATGATTTAGATCTAAAATAGATATATTTGATTTAGCTCCAAAATATGTATTTTGGGCTTTTATAGTTTTGAACATTAGCTAACCTAAATCTATAAATAGAGGGAATAACCCCTAATTTTTATAATCAAGTCATTCACATAATTTTGCAGTTTCAAAGTGAATAAAGAAGTTTTCCACAGTTTGTGGTCACATAGTTACTCTGTAGAAAATCATTGTTCTTCTTTCTTTCTTTCTCTATATTTTTTCATTGTCACTGTGTGATAAGATTGGTAGAAATTCATCATAGGTTTTGGTGGATTTCCAACATCTGATATTAGAGCCCCAGTTAATCGGTTCAAGGGAAGTAATGATCAAGAACGATTAAAGAAGAAGAATTCACAATGGCAATGAGTTATGTGAATGCGAGTTATCCAGCAAGTCTACCAATTCTGAAAGTAGACAACTGTGAATTTTGGTTACATCAAATGGTGTGGTTGATAACAAAGGTGAGCTAGTACATTGTGATTTCTATGAAGATGACGAACTTGTCAATGCAGTTGAAGCATTGAAAGAATTAAAGTGGTTAAAAGCAATGAACGAAGAAGTGAAATCCATCGAAGACAACAACACTTGGTCACTTTTCCAATTGCCTCAAGGCAAGAAGGCAACTGATGTCAAGTGGGTATACAAAGTGAAGATGAATCCCAAAGGGGAAGTAACTCGACATAAAGCAAGGCTAGTGGCGAAAGGATTTCTCCATAAAGAAGAAATTGACTTCGATGAGGTTTTTGCACCTATGGTTAGGATCGAAACAATCATGTTGGTTGTTGGTTTAGCAGAAATAAACAGTTGGCACATATGTTAGATAGACGTGAAGTGTACATTCTTGAATAGACCCTTCGATGAAGATGTTTATGTTAAACAACCAGTTGGATTTGTGAAATATAAAGAAAAGAGAAAGATGTACAGGCTTCATAAAGCCTTGTATGGATTGGAATTAGCTCCAAGAGCTTGGAACAAGAAGATTGATAGTTTCTAAGGAGGAGGAATTTGTGAAGTACACAACTGAATATGAAGTATAGGCAAGAAGAAGCAATAGTGAATTGCTTATACTATGTCTCTATGTCGATGACTTGTTAATAACATGTAGCTGCAAGAAGGAGATCGAAGACTTCAAAGGTGATCTCAACAAGGAAATCGAAATGTCTGGTCTAGGTGATATTTTATATTTCTTTGGCATAGAATTCTGCAAGACTAGTAGAGGTTTAATGATGAATCAAAGAAGATATGTAGTAGAAATTCTCAAGAGATTTGAGATGAAAGAATGCAATTCGACTTCGACACCTGCAGAATCAAGATTGCAACTATCGAAAGACTCGGAAGAAGATGATGTCGACCTAACCCAATATAGAAGACTTATTGGGTCCTTAAGATACCTTTGTCATACGAGGCTGACTTAGCATACAGTGTGGGTATGGTAAGTAGATTCATGCAGAAGCCAAAGGTATCACACCTAGCAGCGAAAAAGAGGATATTGAGGTATTTGAAAGGAACTCTTGACTATGGCGTTTTATTTCCAATAGATAATAATGGAAAACAATGCAAGTTAGTGGGGTACACAAATTCGAGCAGGTGTAGTGATGCTGAGGATCGAAAATCGACAACAGGATACGTGTTTATGTTAGGTGGTGCGCCAATTGATTGGAGTTCGAGAAAGGGACCAGTTGTGGCATTACCATCATGTGAATAAGAATACATAGCTGCGTATCTTTGTGCATGTCAAGCAACTTGAATGGTGAACTTGGTCGAAGAAATCATAGATAAAGATAATGGAGCAATTACCATGAAGATCGATAGCATGTCAACTATCAACCTGGTGAAGAACCCAATAGCACATGATCAAATCAAGCACATCGACATGAGGTTCCACTATATTTGAGAGCAGATAGTTGATGGAAAGATGAACTTAGAACACTGCAGAACTGAGAATTAGGTTGCATAAATCATGACGAAGGGTGTGCATGTCAAAGTATTTTGAAGACTAAGAGTTATGATGAGTATAAATAGTTTAGACATAATAAATTAGGTGGTGTGTTGAAAATAATTCTTTGTTTCAAAAAGATTTGATTTGATTTGTTTTAGGAGTGTGGAAACAATTTGTTACACACAAATTTAATTTGTGATTTAGATAGATGTGATTTAGATCTAAAATAGATAGATTTGATTTAGCTCAAAAATAGGTATTTTGGACTTTTATAGTTTTGGACATTAGCTAACCTAAATCCATAAATAGAGGGAGTAACCCCTAATTTTTGTAATCAAGTCATTTACAGAATTTTGCAGTTGCAAAGTGAATAAAGAAGTTTTCCACAGTTTGTGGGCAGAGAGTTACTCTACAAAACATCATTGTTCTTCTTTCTTTCTCTATATTTTTTCATTGTCATTCCGTAACGATATCAATTTTGTTCATCAAGATTGGTAGAAATTCATCATAGATTTTGGTGGATTTTCAACCGCTTTGACCTAGTCATCCCCCTCTTTGTTTCGTTCCTTTTATTTTCTCAATATTATCATCTTATAAAAAAAAACTGTTATATACAATTTTAATTAAGAATCTTGATTTTTTTAAATTATAATAATTTTTTATAAAATAAATTATATGAAAAATTAAGTGAGTTGTTAGAAAAGTGAGAGAAAAATGTTTTATTTTATAAAAATAAGATATTATAATTTTATAAAATAAAAGTTATTTATTACCAAAATAAGAGAAAATTATTTTAATAAATAAGATATGAGCATCAAACGGTTAATTAATAACTATTAGATTAAAATAAAATCAACGGTTAATAAAGACACTAATTTTTAGTGTAATTTAATAGTGTAATTTGATCAAATATATAAACACTTTAAATTAGACTATGCGGTGTTAAACAAATTTTAATAAAAACATCATAATCTTTTCTTTTTTAAGTTTTAGTTTTAAGTTTTTATATATAATTTATTACCTCTTTTAAGAATTTTAAGAAATATTTATAGATTTTTTTTTTGGAAACATACATTTAATATATTGAATTTTTGAATATAATTTTATTATATTTAAATTTTGTAAATTGTAATATCTTTTACAACTTTGCTATTTATACACCAAATACTTACATCAAACACTGTTTATCGTATTTATATTATGAACAATGTTTTTTTTATTTTAAAAATATATATTTTAAAAATAAAAAAATGAACAGTGCGTGAACAATACCTGAACAGTTTCGGTGAACAGTGTATGAATAATGACTTTTATTGATAAAATGAAGTTGATTAATCAAATGTAAAATATTGGTTAATATAATGATGAAGTTGGTTAATAAACATCCATTTATTAAAAATAATTTTTAATAGTAAAACAAAGTTGGTTAATGAAATGTAAATAGCTAGTTAATAAAGTTACGAAGTTGATTAATAAACTGTCCAGATTTTAAGTAATTATGAAGTTGGTTAATAAAATATAAAAAATTGGTTAATAAAGTTATGAAGTTGATTAATTAGATATTTTTGTTTTTGTACTCCATCGATTAAAAAAAGTTTTAATTTTAAAAAAAAAAAATAGTATTTTTTGTAATATTTCATTGTTCACCTACCATAAATAATAAAATACGATATAGGAAAATACGATATAGGTGTAGGAAATAGGGGAAGAATATCAATTTTTCTATCTTTTAACGTATGTTTTTTTAAGAGAATATGTTAGTATGACATTTCTAGAAAATATGCATGCATATAAAAGTGGACTTTGCAACCCCCACTACTACGGAAAAGGGCTTTTAAAGCGCTTATTTTGGCCTTTAAAAGCGCTTAAAAGCGCTTTAATAGCTGGCGCTGGCGTAGGTAACAAAAGCGCTTCTAAAAGCGCTCTGGTAGACCCCCCCTATAAGAGCGCTTTCCTGGAAAAAGCGCTCTGGTAGACCCCCTTTAAGGCGCTTTTTAAGAAGATAAAAAGCATAAAAATTAAAAAAATACAAAGCGCTTTTGCAAAAGCGCTCTAAAGCGCTCTGGTAGGCCCCCCTATGAGAGCGCTTTTTCTGGAAAAAGCGCTCTGATAGGCCCCCCTATAAGAGCGCTTTTCCAAAAGCTTTTATCTGCGTTTTTTAATTTTTATGCTTTTTATCTTCTTGCTTCAATTTTCATCAACTATTTTGTTAGATAAAAGCACTATAGACCATTTCGTACTTGTCGGATCATTGACATAGAACACTTGTTTAGCTTGAGAGGCTAGAATGAAAGGCTCATCTTTGTACCCTACCCTATTGAGATCCACTTGCAAAAATCCTGACTTATCCATTCGCGCCACTATTATTTTCAACCCACTTGCAACCAAATACAGAATCAAACTTGCGTAATCAAACACCAAAATGCGCTCGATAACCCCAAAATATGACAAATTTGCAAATTTCGGATTTAAGTCATTCGCACTTGATATGTGCATAGCTTCAGCTACCAAGGTAACACCACTATTTTGCATAGTACTTTTATCATCCTGTTCTTTGGTATAAAATGTGTATCCATTAATTGCGTATGCGCTATAAGAAAGCACAATTACGGATGGACCATAGGCTAAACATCTCAACCTTTACATTCAGCGGGATCTGAACGATACTTTGAATAAATATGATCTCTAAACCACGGTATGAAACTTCGATTGTGCTCTCGTACTATCCAGTTCTCATTTCTATTTGGATTTAAATCTCGGAGAACAACTTTGTGCATTTCAACAAACGGCTCAACCTCAATCTCATTGTGCGAACATACAAGTGCACTTGATCCGTTCGACCATTGATCATCACAACTTTATTTCCAATTAGCCTTTTTCCTTCTTTTTCGACAATATGAGATTTGGGAGTCCAATTGATTGAACATTTTGGATATTCAAGACAAAACTCAACCGCTTCTTGAGAACGTATCGCTCGGCAATACAACCCTCCGGTCGACTTACATTTTCACGTACCCTTTTAATATTTTCATATAACGTTCGGTACATCCATCTCATATAATGGTCCATGTTGTGTCTCTTTCACAAGATGAACGACTAGATGAACCATTATGTCAAAAACGAGGGAGGAAAATACATTTCAAGATCACATAAAGTAACAACTATCTCATTTTGCAATGTTGGTAAGATCGCGGGATCGACCACCTACGCAAATAGACACGAAGAAGAAACACGACTTAGTTATTGCGCTTCTTACTTTTTCGGCGAGAATAGAACGTATACCTATTGGTAAAAATGTTCCATTATAACATGGCAATCATGCGTCTTCAAACTCTTTAACTTGAGGTCTTTCATGGACACAAGTCTTCTAATATCTGAAGAGTAGCCTTCGGAACTTTTACTTCAACGAGGAACTTACACAATGTTTTCTTCTCCTTTCTAGATAGAGTGTAAAAAGTGGCGATATGTTCGTCTTCCTTTCGTCACGGGCCCCAATTCGGTTCTCATCCCCATGTTTACCATGTCATTCCTTATGTTAACGCCATCCTTAGACTTTCCTTGTATATTGAGTAGCGTACCTATAATCAAATACATTTTTTCAATATGCATAACATCCAGAAATGTCTTTACAACGACTTCCAATATGGAAGTTCAAAGAAAATTGACTTCTTCTTCCACCCACCCTTGACAATTGAATGTGCAAAAGGCTTGCAAACCGAGTGCTCACATCTTTCACCTTTTCAAAATTTGATCACCGACAAAAAGGGGGGTGTCGATGTTCGGCCTCTCCATTGAATGCTTTTCTCCACCCACGGTAGTGATGATTAGAATTTAAGAATCTACGATGGCGAGAAAGACATTCTTCGACAAAGCGCCAATCGTGTCGTATCGGTTTCATCTTCACAAACAGGACACGCCTTTTGACCCTTGTTCTTGTACCGGATAGATTTCCGTATCTTTGGAAAATCATTAATTGTTCCAAACAACATCGCCTCAAGTTGAAACTTTCTTTCCTATACCCATCGTAAACCTCCACCTCTCTCCCACAAAAACTTTAAATCTTCGATTAAGGGTGCCAAGTATCGTCTATGTCATTCCACAGTTGTTTAGGCCGAAATTAGCATAGATAACATCATGTACTTACGCTTCATACATAGCCACGGAGGTAAGTTATAAATCATAAGAATCACGGGCCATGTGCTATGCGAGATACTTTGAATACCATGCGGGTTCATTCCATCAGACAATGACAACCGAAGGTTTCTTGCTTTTTCCAAATTCGGGATATTCGGTATCAACTTTACTCCATTATGGTGAGTCTGCGGATGTCGCAACTTTCCATCAATAATTCTTTCATCTGCATGCCAAGTCAAGTGTCTTGAATCGGTCTCACTACGATACATGCGTCTAAATCTGGAATTATAGGAAAATACCATAAGACTTTAGCAGAGACAACTTTTCTTATATCGAGGGCACCACATTTAGGACACTCATTCAACCGCATACTCGTTTGAAACAAAACGCAATCGTTTGGACATGCATGTATCTTATCATAGCTCATTCCAATAGAAGACAACATCTTTTTGGCTTCATACGTTCGATTGGGAAGAACATTATCCTCTGGTAGCATATCTTTCATAAGGGCTAATAACTCGTGAAACTTTTATCCGACCATCCATTGTCCGCCTTTAAGTTGTACAACTTTAACACAGACAATCTTGTGAATTTTGAACAACCAACATACAACGGTTTCTGCATCGCTACCAACCTCTCAAACATTTTGGGACAATCCGCAAGATCTTCTTCAAGCGCTTCGCAATCTCTTGACTCGATCACAATCGTATGTATGCAATCGTCGTTTGAAGCATACTTCCTATTACAACTCGACTCAAGATTCCGGTACTTTTCTCACCATGCATTGTCCAACATGTATAACTTCTATCAATTCCAAACCGTAGTAAATGAGATCCCAACGATTCCGTCAACCTTACCCCGGCATAACAAGACCCAAGCAAGGACACGGCATTGAGCGGGTCTTTGGAGTAAACTCAACAAATTCCATACCCTTTCTCGTACTCTTTCGACAATCGGTTTGAATTCATCCATGTCTTATCCATGTCTTAATTAAGCTAAACAAAAGCGGTCAAACTTTCACTCTTCACAAGTAACCCTATGGCGAATTCAATTCACAAAGTTAGTAAGTACCTCACTTAACGATAATCTTTCTTTGGAGTGTTTTCAAATTCATAATCCTTGAACCATAAGTTTTCAAATTCATCTATTTCTTTCCTATTGAAAAAGAATCATTTTTCTACTCTTCATTATCACTTTTGTGATGCATAATCAATTAAATAAATTAACACAACACAACAAAATCTCAAAATTATCTAAGTTCCAATCTTACACATATTAGTAAGTACCAATTCTCTAAATTCCAATTCCACTACATTATAGCGCATTAAAAATATAACCACCTCTAATATAAACAAATTCCTTCTACTCCTAACAAATTAAAAAATAAACACTACGATTTTTCTATTAATGTCTTATGTAACTAATAATTAAAGTTTACAAAATTTCAACTTCTAAGACACCAAACTAAAAAAAATTATCACATTATCACAATACAAACACAATACTTCAAACCAGAACATCAACTTAATAAAACAAACCAAAAACACATTATCACATTATCACAATATTATACTTCAAACTAAAACACCAACCTACAACAACACAAGATTACTTCAAGATTAATTTTTAAAAACAATGTTAAATCTTACTTAAGATTTAAGAGGAAGGAAGCAAGTTAGATGAAGAAGATGGACTTCTAAAAACCAGTTCGTGAAGGCCTCTGGAGGATTGAGATTACTTGAATGAGAGAGTGATACCTTAAATCTTGAGAGCTAGAGGAAGACAGGGGAAGCTCGTTGTAGGTGTACTGGAAGGAGTTGATGGAGCGGAATTGTGGTTGGAAAGGGTGTAGACGGTGGGGGTGACCAACGGAGGCTGAAAAGCTTAAGACGAACGGCGGCGACGGCAATGAGGAAGCTCTGAACGAAAGAAATGAGGAAGACTAAAGAACAGATTTAGGGGATTTTTAATTTTAATATAAAAACAACCTACGAAAGCGCTTTTAAAAAGCGCTGGCATAGGGTACCCTATAAGAGCGCTTCTGAGGTAAAAAGCGCTTTCGTAGGTCCCCCTATCAAAGCGCTTTTCAAAAGCGCTGGCATAGGCCCCCCTATAAGAGCGCTTTTCAAAAGCGCTTTCGTAGGTTAGATATTTCAAATACCTATGAAAGCGCTTTCTGAAAAGCGCTTTCGTAGGTAACCCTATGCCAGCGCTTTTAAAAAAGCGCCTTCGTAGGTTTCCCTTTTTTTAATTTTGTTTTTTGTGAAGGCTATGGCAGCGCTTTTTCAATAAGCGCTTTAGTAGAGGCGCTGCTAAAACTTGTTTTTGGCGTAGTGCCCATAAATGGTTGGTAACATAAGCTTATCATACCTTCGTAGAATTTCTAGAAATATCACTTATTAGGTATCACTTATTAGGTGGGGACTAGAGCCAAGTAGTCTTTATTTATAACCTTGGCTGATGACAATATTTACTCTTCACTGTTGTCTATAGCACATAGTACCTCATAAGTTGAGGTTTACATTTCATGGTGCATGGCAGATATGTGGACGTAGCATGCTATTAATTCGATTGGGCCAGTGAGTACAACAATGTCAGAGACATCATGCATTATTGATAAAAGCAAAGATAATAAAACATTGATTGTTTTTTTACAGTACTAGCATTTTTTTTGCTAGATTTATTTTAAAATAACACATTATTAAAAACTATTTTTTTTATCTATCATCTATTCAAAAAAAATAAAAGTAAGAACACTCGTCCATTCAAAAGACGAGTCCTTTATTTTTTATAAAGTAATTGTTCATTCTAAGGATAGTAATTTTTTATAAAGTAATTGTTCATTCTAAGGACAGTAATATGAGAATATATATATATATATATATATATATATATATATATATATATATATATATATATATATATATATATATATATATAAATGACATTTTTTTAAATTTAAAATATGAACTACCCTCTCTTAAATTTATATATAATAACGAAAAATAAATGGAAAAATATTCTCTACATTTTTTACTAAAATTCATTTTTTAAACATGAACATCTAATAGATGCGGATTCAAATCCACATATTTATTATTAATATTTTTACACAATTATCAATTGAGTTGATTTAACGAAATTATATTTATTATATTTTAATAGACCTCAAAGAAGATAAATGTAATTTCTCCTCTAAATTAATAAAATAAATTAGTTGTTGCACATTTTAAAAAGATAAAATATTCTTTTTTGTCCCTTAACTTTTACATAAGGTCTAATTTACTCCCTTAATTTTTAAAAAAGTTCAAATAACTCCCTTAATAAATAAATCAACTCAGTTTCAATAAAATAAATAGAAAAGACTTACGTGATACTATTTTAATAGATAAGACAGTTATTTGAACTTTTTAAAAATTAAGGGATCAAATTGGACCCTGAGTAAAAGGTAAGGGATCAAAAAAGTATTTTGACTTCTAAAAATAATTGGATTTGTGGTTACATATAAAAGTGATCTAAAATCCACTAACCCTATTAACTCATTATATTATTCTTATTATTTTAAAAAATTAGATCTGTTTGGTGCTCATGATAAGAGATAGGATATTAGTCTGTTTGGTGCTCATGATAAGAGATAGGATATAATATATTAATATATGTGTTATATTCTATCTCAATCCAATGTTTGATGCCACAATAAGATAGTATTTTAATTTTAATAATTATCGTATTCTATGCATTAAACGAGCCTTAAAATTCTAACTTTTACTCAATAACCCTAATAACATTCAATATATTAATACTATTATTCATATAACTTCCTTCCATAATTAAGCACCGATTAATATTATTTTTACCATTTTATTATATTATAATTAAAAAATAAGTTAAATTATAATTTTAATCTATTTATTTTGTCACATTTAAAAAAATATATATTTTATTTTTAAATAGTTTTAACCCACCATCCTCAATTTTATTTCAAACAAAAGACAACGTGTAATGATGTCATGATGGTGGTGAAGAATGACCGAACAATAAATGATGAACGTGAAAAATTAATTTTATAGATACGATTCGTACTTTTCTCCAAGTATCTAAAAATAAAAATAGAAGGAAATTGAGAATACATAAGAGGAAATACTAATAAAATTACACTTAAATTGTTCTTCAATTACGTTTATTTTTTCACTTTATCAATCTATTATTAATTTTTTCATTTTAAGTATTTATCATATCACTCAATTTTTTTCTATTGTTTATTTTTTAATGTTTATCTTTTATTGTTATTTATGTAATACCTTTTTTTTGTTTGAACTGTAAATTGGATTAAATGCCTAAAAACCATGATCGATTCCTTAATTTCTTTCTCTGTATATGTTTATTTCATTTGTTAATTAATTATAATTATAATCTCATTAATTAATCATATTATACAATGATATAAAAATTAAAAAAAAGGATAATAGCAATCTCTTATTTTTCTCTCTTAAATTAAGTATAAATTCTGTTAATATTTGTATTAATTTTTATTTGTACATATTTAACAATTTCTTGATATTTATGAAAGAATTATAATGTATCAATGAATAAAATAATACATATATAAATTAAATATAACTTTAAATCTTTTTAAATAATTAAACTATAAAAAATAAAATTTATAATTTAACAAACTATAGATTTATTATAATATATTATAAATAATAGGGTTAAATATGTTTTTGACCTCTATAAATATCTCAATTTTGACTTTTAATTTCTATAAAAAAAATTGAGTTTTAGTCCCTATAAAATCACTTTGCACACACACTTTTAGTCCTTTTAGAAGGACTAAAACTGCGTGCAAAAATAATTTTATAGGGACTAAAACTCGAAGTTTTTTTTATAGAGATTAAAAGTCATTTTTTGTTATTTTACAAAGATTAAAAACATATTTAACCCTAAATAATATATACTTTATTTTCTAAAAACTAATGTTTTATATATTCATTTTATATATATATATATATATATATATATATATATATATATATATATATATATATATATATATATATATATATACAATTTTGGTCCCCTATTTTAGTATTTTTACGATTTTAGTCCTCCAATCTTATTTTTAAACACTTTTAGCCCCTCATCCCTACTTTAGCTAAAAAAACGCCGATATGTCATTTTTTAAATACGTGGCATATAATAAAATACCACTTGCGTGTTATACAATTACAAGAAAGAAAAAAGCATGTATTTTAAAAAGTAAAACATAGGCGTTTTTCGAAAGCAGAGTGAGAACGGGGATCAAAAGTGTTTAAAAACAAAATAGGAAAACTAAAATCGTGAAAATAACAAAATAAGGGGACCAAAATTGTAATTTTATATATATATATATATATATATATATATATATATATATATATATATATAAATTTTATTCTATTTATAATATATAAATTTCTTTTCTTTACACTCTTCAAATTTAATAATTTTTATTCTTTATATTTTTTACCAAGCCTAACTATTATAAAAATATATATTCTTAATTTTCATAAAATGAAAGTTACTAATTTATTTTTCTTTTTTATATTAAAACCTCAACCAATAAAAAAAACATATATTAATATATTCTTTATAAATTTGTACACAAATATGTCAGCAAAATTTACCAATACATTGGACGGGTATATACCTATATAATTATTAAAAAAATTATAATTACAAAAATCAGACTAAACAGTTTTAGTCTTTCTATTCTCCTTAACTTACAATTTCAGTCTTTCTATTTTGTTTTTAAATAATTTTAGTCTCCATGCTTATTTTTTGCCGAAAATAGTGTACCAGTTTTAATTACAATTTTGGTTACACTATTTTTTTATATTTTAAACAATTTTATTCTTTCTATTTTTTCCAACTCAGCACTTATGGCAGAAAAATGAACATGAGGAATATATCGTGAGTTAAAAACAAAATAGGGAATATATCGTGAGTTAAAAAAAATAGAGGACTAAAATTGTAATTAAAACTAAAAATTAAAAAAAAATAAAAATTTCACAATTTTCCTCTATAAAAAAATCACACTTCTCCTCAATTTGAACATGTTTCAAAAATAAATTTTCCCATTTATCTGTAATAAAATCTCACTTATTTGTGATGTTTAAATTTGATGATTCAATTTTTTTTTTTCTATTCTCTTTCGTATCTCAACCATAGACAATCTTTATTTTCTATTTTTATTTTAAATAGGAAATTAATTAAGACTACAAATTAAATATACAGATATAATATTAAATCCCTTTTTGATTGGGAGATGAGGAGGAGATCGTAAATATTTAAAATTATGATTCATATATAAATTATTTACTAATAAACTTTTTTTATCTATAATTTAGTATTTTTATAAAAAAGATATATAATAAAATTAATATGCACGGAAGTTTTGGATTGTCAACTAATTATGATCGTTAGAATTTTAATAATATTTAATTTTTATTTGAGAAAAAAGAATATGGGTAAAAATTATATACCGTCAACCAATCACAATTATGAAAAATATCAAATTATAATATTATTTTTTAATAAATTATATAATATGGCAAAATAATAAATTTTGATTGAATGATAATATAAAATTATTTTACACGGTCAATGAACTACTTTTTAACTTTTTTATTTTAATTATTTAAATTATAATATTTTTGAATAGTTGTGATGCCGTAACTGTGTAAAAAAAACAATGTTAATACATAGTAATCAATCTAAAAAATATAATATAATTTAAAAGTTATATCAGATTAAATAGATAGTCAAAACTAAATAATATTGTAATAAATAAATATACTTCTTTTTTTAAATAAAAAAAACATTTTACCTATAATTTAATATTTCCATAGAAAATATAATATAATTTCAAAATTATTTTATTAATTTTTAAATCATGAAACTTCTAAGATTGTAAAAATAAAAAATAATTTTAAATTTTTTCTTTCCTCTTCTTTTCTATATCTTTATTATATACATATCAATCGATGTATATTATATAATTTTAATAGTAGTACATAATCGATGTAAAATAATATTATATACATATCAATCAAATTATTCTAAAATATTAAATCATAAAAATACTTTAAAATTTATAAAACAATTTGATACTTTACATCGTTATTAATTAATAGTGTAAAAATATTATATTTTATATGATCAGTACCACCATTATTACCGTTATTTCCTCGTAAGAAAATATATATATATATATATATATATATATATATTGAACGATATGTTTACACTTTAAAATAGAATAATTTCTGTTCTGAATTCTAAAATTGTAAAAGAGATTATTTCTAGAAATATCTCAAATTATAATCAATAAACATTAAAGAAAAAAATATTTAGAGAATTAATACAAATTAAATATACTTTAAAGTCTTTTGAGTTAAAAGAAATCAATACAACCTTCCACCAAATCTTAGATATAAATGTAACAGTTAATATTAGCATCTGAGTAATTGTTCCAAAGGAGGTGGCTTCAGGATTATGATACCAAAAAATTTACAACCTAGTATCAGGGTTTAATGGATATGGACGGTCTGAGATATAATTAATTTATGATATGACAAGATATACGTCAAAATTTTACATTAATTTATAATATGGTAGAATACACGTCACTTATTAGATTATAGTGTAAAATTTCTTTATCTCGTAATTTGCATCTTTTTTCTCTTTCTTCTGCATATAAACAGACGTAGATTTTCAAAACCGTAAGATCAAAAACCAAAACTACGAAAATACCCACGGCCACGCGTTCAACATAAGAGGAAGCTGCAACTTTTTTTTCTGTTGCGAAAACAAACCAATCACTGTGCCACGCTATCTTAACGCTTCACCCTTTTTTTTCTCCCTCTCTCTCACACATATCAGTTTCACTCTATATCAATTCTGCTTCAAGATTCATATCAAGAAAGAACAGGTTTGAATTTCTCATATTTCATATTATAGTACTATTTTATTGCAATGTTTTATACTTTACATTGTTATCGACTTATCGTTATAGTATAGTATGAATGAATGTATGGACGTGTTTTGTGTTTTATTGTTATGATATGAGTGGATGAATGAATGCATGTGTTTTGTGTTTGGTGTTTTAGGTTTTCTGTTATATTGGCTCGAGATTCCGACAGAATGGATTTACATGCTGATGATGTTTTATTTGGTCGAGAGAATGATGTTTTTGGTTTTGAATCTTCGATATTGTCCAATGTTAATCCTGGTGTTTCTTTCTCTGAAACTCTAATCGGTGGTGTTGGAGGAATCAATAGTCCAATGGGGGTGTTTTCTGGGACTGATATGGTTGGGTTTCACATGAACTCGGGGTGTAATGGTAGTGAAAAAGAGGGTTTTTATCAAGAAAAATTTAATGGGTTGGGGGACGGAGGAATGGTGGGTGTTGTTGATGGAGGGTGTGATGGGAATGTGGGAAAATTTTCACATGGGTTGGTGCAGAATGAAGATGAGAGAGTTTTGAGTCAAAGTAGTGGTGGAGGTTGTGCAGAGTTTGGTAAAGATTTGAATGGTGTTCAGTTTGAAAGAGAGTCTGAGGTTGAGGTTGCGGCGAAGGTTGCAGAAGTTTCATTGGATATTGAAGATTTGTTTTCAAGAAAAGCCTTTCTGTCAGATGCACAAGTGAATGAGATTTAGAATTATATTCAATACAACTCTTGTGGTTTGGATCTTGTTGTGGATTTTAATTCTTACAAAAACACTCAGGAGGAGGATAATGTGGCAAGGGATTCGGTGTTTTCGGATGTTAATTACCGTGTATCTGATTTAGTTTGGGGAAAGGTTAGGGGCCATCCTTGGTGGCCTGGTCAGATCTATGATCCTGCAATTGCATCAGAGACGGTAAAGAGTTACTGGGAAGAGGATTGTTACCTGATAGCATATTTTGGGGGTCAAAAATTTGCTTGGAATGAAGTGTCAACGATAAAGCCATTTCATAAACATTTCTTCGAAATGGTGAAACAGACTGATTGTGAAAATTTCCGATTTGCTGTTGATTGTGCTCTAGAGGAAGCCTCGAGACGGGTTGCGTTAGGCCTGTCTTGTCCTTGTATGCCTGAAGAAGTGTCTTCTATCCCGAAGACCCAAGTAGTTGCTAATGCTGAAATCTGTAATCAATCTTTTGAACCTGCGGAACTTGTCAGTTTTGTGCAATCATTAGCTCACTCACCATTTACTGAATTTGATAGACTGGGTTTGGTAAGGGCTCGTGGCCAAGTGTCGGCTTTCTATCGCTCAAAAGGTTATTCGCAGCTGCCTGAGTTTGCAGTGCATGATCGGTTGTTTGTACCTGATATGGAAACTCTACCGGTAAGAGAAGAAGAGCAGTGCAATGGTCAAGTTTTCAAAACAGGTCAATGCTTTTTGCCAGATTTGATGTGTGAGAAGAACTCATTGACTCTATATGGTGAATGTACTCTAGAAAAGAAAGTTGATGATAATTTCACTTCACGGCGTGGCAGGAAACGGAAGACGTCTCACGATCCTTCTGATGATTGTTTCCAGGATGATAAATCTGATGATTGTTTCCAGGATGATAAATCTATTTCACGACGTGGAAGGAAACCGAAGGCAGCTTACAAAACTTCTGATGATTGTTTAAAGAATTTCCAGACTGCTGTTAACAATTCAATTCCGCGCAAGCGTGACAGAAAACCGAAGGCGGCTTACAATAGTTCTGATGATTGTTTCAAGAATTTCCAGACTGCTGTTAACAGTTCAATTCCGCGCAAGCGTGGCAGAAAACCCAAGTTAGCTTGCAATACTTATGACAATTGTTTGAATAATTCTCAAACCGGAAACAGCGTCGAATTTCAGAATGTATTTGTAGATGATATGTGGTCTCAAATATGCTTGGCTGCCAAAGATCCTGTAGGAGAAAGTTGCTACTCTGATATGATACATTACTTTGCAGATTTTAGAAAAGTCACTGGCAGAAACAATTCTGCTTTCCTCGAGCAGGGATTTTCTTTACAACAAGGATGTGATGGTGAGATTGCAGCAATAACCTCTATAGAAGTTGCTGCAGTAGCTTCTGAGTCAACACCAATAGAGCTCGGTTCTATAGTAGCTGTTGCAGTAGCTTCCGTGTCGACACCGATGCTTTGTAATGATTCTTGTGAAAAAGAGACAGGACCGATGGAACTCGGCTCTATAGAAGCAGTTGCTGCAGTAGGCTCTACATCGACGGCACCAATGGAGCTTTGTAATGATTTTTGTGAAGAGACGGGAACGGTGGAACTCGGCTCTATAGAAGCTGCTGCTGCAGTAGCTTCTACATCGATGACACCAATGGAGCTTTGTAATGATTCTTGTGAAGAAGAGACTTTTTTAGATAAACAAGAAAGAGAGGAAGTTGCCCCTACTACATTATTGCATCAGGTGGAACAAAATATCATAGAAGAACCTTTCAATCATACGAGTACTTCCGAAGAAGAGACAGAACTTTCCAATCCGTTGGAACATGCGAACGAAATTACTCCAGCAGAACTTTCCAATGCGTTGGAACATGCGAACGAAATTACTCCAGCAGAACTTTCCAATCCGTTGGAACATGCGAACGAAAGTTCTCTGACAGCTTTTATTTTGAAATTCACAAACTTCGATTGGGGTCCTTCAGCAAGAGATTTGAACCAAATATTTGCCCGCTTTGGGCCGATAATTGAATCAAAGACTGAACTATTAGAGAGAAATAAATGTGTCAAGGTTGTTTTTAAAAGACGCGTTGATGCAGAAAGTGCATTTTGCAGTGCAGGAAGTTATAGCATTTTACCTTCATTGAAAAGTTATAGACTCAAGATTTTGCCTCCTCCTATGCCAAAGAAAGCCATCGGAAAGAAGCGAGGCAGAAAAAGCAAAAAGGAAAGAGCTTCTACAGTTTGAATATCATTGACATTATTAGCTTGTATATCCAAAGTTTTGATTACTACATTTTATTAGACACATTCTAAACTTACTCTAACTTTTAACAGGTTGTTACATTCTTTTTATCTTTGGTTGAACTAACTTTAAACAGGGTTGTTATGTTACATTCTTTTTATCTTTGGTTGAATTTTGGTTGAACCGGTAAAGTATAATCTATAAAAAATATATGTTATTTTCAGACTGTCTAATCTATAATGCTACATACTTCTACTAGAAAGAGAAATGCTAGGTTGAGATCATGGTGTTTAGTTATAGATATTTTTTTAAAATTTGTATTTTTAAAAATAATGTTTAAATAAAATTTTAAATAGTAAATTTTATTTTTATTTTATTTTATTTAAAAAAAATTAATTTTAATACTTAATAACATTATGAATATCAATTAGAGGGAAGGCAACCCTAGGCTATGGCCCCTCCACTCCCTTCTATTTTTTAGGACACGTGTTGAAAAGTTATAAAAAAAATATCCTTCTATTTTTTAGGACACGTGTTGAAAAGTTATAAAAAAAATATCTAATGTAATGTAAAAATATTTAATTTAGTGTATATCAAAATCGAACAAACCCGATAGAAAATCATAAATCAAATCAAAATAATAAAACATGATATTTAATTTTAAAATTTATATTTTACAAATCAAATTAAGTCGCATTATATTTGCAAGTTTTTATATATATATATATATATATATATATATATATATATATATATATATATATAATATAGTTAACCTAAAAACAAATTAAAGTATTAAGAATATTGTTAAAATCTACAACATCGGATAAATACAAATCAAATCGGAGATACTAGATCACTGATTTATTGGTCAAACCATTGGGTTATTGGTCAAACCATTGGGTTAATGGTCTATGATGGATAACACTATTGGGTTATTGGTCTATGACTGAACGGGATAACACTATTGGGTTATTGGTCAAACCATTGGGTTAATGGTCCCGAGGGTTAATGGTCTATGACTGAACCGGATAACTCTATTCAAACTATATATGTATAAAACTTATCGAATCGGGTGACTCAATTTCTACCAAATATAACTGGAACTTTTTTTTTTAAATATCATAAATAAATTCACAATTTGATAATTTAAATTTAAATTTTAAACATTTTGAAAATATCATATTATAAATAAATTTATAATTTGATAATTTAAATTTAAATTTTAAATATAGGTATCCTATATAATAAAATAGTACAAAATTATAAAGTATAATTGCAACATAGTATAATTGAATAATTTATAACAAAATAATTTTATTGTCTATTATTTAGTTTCAAGGAGTAAATATTATTTCAATATTGAGATATCATTCTTCAATATTAAATTTATAAGTAACAAAATCAACCGCATCAACAACATTTTCTCTGTCAATAATATTTTTTATTTTTTATTTTTTATTTGAATTTAATATTTTAATAAAATAATCAAAAAGTTTAAACTGTATATTTTTTAAAAAAATTTAGAGTAAAAGATATAAAAAAATTAAAGAAACGCAGTTGAACAACCGATTTTGAAAAACCCGATTTTTTCGATTTTCCAAATTTTCATTAGTTCATACCGGTTCAACGATATCCCTGATCAAACTATTGAATCAGACCGATTATTGACCAATTCCGATTCTATCAGTCCGACCAGCCAACCCGATCAAATTTTTGAAACACTGCACATAAAACATATTACATGACATTACATTATATAAATGCAACGAGAAAATTATATAAATGGAACGAGAACGCATATTAGAAAAAAATTGAAATGACTTTAAGACAAATGAAAGATCAATAAAATTTGTATCGTATAGTTTTGTTAGTTTATGTTGTGATTTATAATTTTTTCTTTTATAAAATAATCAAACATTCCAAAATTTTATACAATTTTTTTTTTAAAATATTTATAAATTAATAAGTATTAAATGTATCATATTATAAATATTCATTATCACATTGCTTGTAAATATATTTATTATCTATCAAATTATAAAAATACTTAAAATGTGAGTAAAAATGCTTAAAATTTAGATTTGCTTTGTTATTACTATCTTCACATTTTGATTATATATGCATGTAAAAATGCTTAAAATTTAGAGTCACTTTGTATTCCATCCATATATAATATTCAATTCATTATCACACTACTTGTATGACATGTGGTGTGCATCACTGGTGTTATTTGTTAATGAATGTGAGTTTAAAAATCATATTTAATTAATGAAGTTGAGGGAAAATTTATTTTATGTGATTTAATGAATATTAAAAAATTATTTTTCAATAAAATATTAGGGAGGCTAAAATAGTACCCAAAAAAACTAAAAAGAGCAAAATTGCATATTTAAGAAATTTATGGGTCAAAACTTACCTGAAGTATTTCATACATATATTTTTTTTAAAAAAAAACTTAAAGAAAGAAAGTAGTTATTTTATTACATTTTTCTTATTAACTATTGGGTAAAATTGAATTTTATTTAGGATAAACTTACATTAATAAACTAACGTGACATTTTTTAGATTTTTTTATTTTATAAATCTAACAATTAATATATTATTTTGTAAATCTAACAATTAATATAGAATAGAGAGTAATAAAGTCACATTTTTTTATTAAATTTGCAATGTTTGGGAGAAAATATTTGAAACAATATATATGGGCGGTAATAGGACAACAAATTTTTTTTTAAGAAGCAAAAAGCAATTAAATAAAACTCAAGTCAGGCATAAGGGATACCATGACCGAACATGGTACAATCTGCGAGTTAATTAACATTGAAGCTACCAAAATCGAAGCATCTAAATATGATAAACACCTAAACTGATACACAAATAGGCTCTAAAACAAACACTGCTACATCAAAAATACACCCAATAGCCAAATAGATATGCAAAAGTCAAAAGCACACGACATGCACCATAGCAGAGAAATTATTCCAGCTGCTGCACCCGAATCTACTACGATCGAAAAACTGCACAAGCTTAATTGCCAAAAGACAGAACAGACACCACTGGACTAAAGCTGCTGGAGCAAGAAAATGATAAACCAATCAATCAAACCGAAGAAAGAGTTGATGCACTGCTACTACCGAACTTTTACAGTGCGAAGCAAGATAAACTGCTGACAAAGAGCCTAATGATCCACACAGCCAAGGGTAGATTTGGGGTTCAAATACCATAGAGTGAAAAGACTATCTATGTTGCTTGATTTAGTTTTCAACCAATTCCAAGACCATCTTTTCACGAATTCGGCCATTTTGATCGGATTGATTTCCTTATTAATGAAAATCTTTTCATTCCTTGTCCTCCATATGCACCAGATACAGAAAAACCAGATTACTCTAACTCTCTCGGCGAAAACTCTACCAGTTCCGATAAGACCTTCAAATTGGTGAAAATGATCTATTCCTTCTGAACACATAGCCATCGAGATGTCCAACCAATTTGCAACCTGGTACCAAATACCTACGAAAAATAGGCATTCAAAGAATAGGTGTGAGGCCGATTCTTCGGTTCCGCACCCGCTACAGCACAATAAAGATCCTTGACCGATGACACCTCTCCTAAACAAGTTATCTTTAGTAGCTATTTTTTCCTTTCCTCATCGCTTTCTTCTTCTCCCTTAAAATATCTATTCTCCTCTTTCTTATGTCCTTTGAGTTAGATAAATCCCCTTGAGTTGCGATGTGTTGTCCCTTTCCTTCTTGTCTTGATTAGAGTCCTTGTGTGTCTCGACATGGTTGCCAATATTTATGTTATTTTCTTTGGAAGCTTCGGTTGAAATGGAACATTTATATTTTCCTCTAGACCTGCAAGGTTTGGGTTTGTAATCGTTGACTTATGTTTGCTTTGAGTACCTCCTGAGTTGCTTTGGAACGCCAAGTTCTCATTACGGCCTTGCAATTCTTCGTTAATCTCAATTGGGCTTGATTCCTGAAGAGGCCCATTATATTCTTCTCCATAAGTTGGGCCTCATCTTATAATCTTTTTTCCAAGTTTATCTCTCCATAAGATTTTCTAAAGTTCTGTTTGAACTTAGGTTTACCATAAGATTTTGCATAATATGATTCAACAGTATATTTAATGTCATGTGGGTGACCATAAGTGAAGTGAGATTTCAGAGGTGTGTATTTAATGACCATATCATCTACTTCAGAATATGGTTTCTCATCTTTAGGAGACACATATCCTAAACATTTTCTTCTGTTTCTACTAACTTTATAGATCATTAAAGCCATTTTGCTTCTGCCTATGCTTTTAGCAAGAAACTCTTGAAAACCAATATCATATTCCTTCACAATATTATCAGTATTACTCAGAACTTTTGAAACAGATTTTTCTTGAGCTTTTTGTAGATTTTCTTTAAAAACAGAGTTTTCAATTTTTAGATCTGAAATGATTTCCTTAAACTCAGAATTTTCTGTTTCAAGTTTCTTAGTATCTTCAGAATCAGATACAAGATTTTGTTTCAGATTCTTGTATTTGATTTGAAGCTTCTGATAGTTTTCAAGTATTTTAGATAATCTTTCTGCTAATTCAGCTTTAGTAAAATTAACATCAAAATTTGGAAATACCTCTTCAGTATCAGAATCAGATTCAGAGGATTCTGAGTTGTCATTTATGTTGTCCATTAAAGCTATGTTGGCTCTTTCATCTTCTAAGTATGACGAAGCTTCAGAAGAATCTGAATCATCCCATGTTGCCATAAGACTTTTCTTCTTTTCTTTGTCAAACCTCTTCTTTGACTTCTTTTTCTGAACTTTAGGACAATTACTTTTATAGTGACCAGGTTCCTTACATTCGTAGCAGACAACTTCTTTGCTTCTTGACTTTTTTCGTCCAGAGGATGAATCAGAGAAGTTGCTAGATCTTCTGGGATTTTTGAACTTCCTCTGTCTATTCTTCCAGAGTTATTGAACTATTCTGGAGAGCAGAGATAGCTCATCTTCTTCTGATGATGATCCTCCAGAGTTTTCTTCTTCTGCCTAAAAAGCTTTAGAATCATATTTTTTGTTAGATTTAAGAGCAATAGACTTACCTTTATTTTGGGGCTCATATTCTTCTAATTCTATCTCGTGACTTCTTAATGAGCTGATGAGTTCTTCCAGAGAGATTTTGTTCAGATCTTTTGTAAGCTTGAGAGATGTCACTATAGGTCTCCATTTCTTGGGAAGACTTATGATGGCTTTCTTTACATGATCAGCAATAGAGTATCATTTATCCAGAACTTTTAAACCAGCTACCAGAATTTGAAACCTTGAGAACATTGCTTCAACAGTTTCATCTTCTTCCATTTTGAATGCTTCGTACTTCTGAATGAGAGCAAGGGCTTTTGTTTCTTTGACCTGTGTGTTGCCTTCATGTGTCATTCTTAAGGAATCAAATATGTTCTTAGTTGAGTCTCTATTTGTGATCTTCTCATACTTTGTGTATGAGATAGCACTTAGAAGGATGGTTCTGGCCTTGTGGTGATTTTTGAATTCCTTCTTCTGTTGATCTGACATTTTCTTCCTTTCAATCTTCTGACCACTTGCGTCAGTAGGATGAGTATAGCCATCTGTTACCATGTCCCAGGGGTCAGCATCATGAGCCAGGAAAAAAATTTCAATTATGTCCTTCCAATAATCAAAGTTTTCTCTATCAAGCATTAGGGGGTCTGCCACTGATTATGTCTTTGTCATCATAGTGATCATTGTTGTTCTGAACATGTTCTGCCATAATGTTTTTCAAGCTGGATCTTTCATCTGACACGGTTAAGTGTTAGCACCCAAAACCAGGTGCTTTGATGCTAATTAAAGGTTGAAAAACACAAGAAAGGGGGGGGGGTTGAATTGGGGTTTTGAAATTAAAATGATTTTGACACAGTTATTTTTATCCTGGTTTGTTTGAACTCAAACTACTCCAGTCCACTCGTCAAGGTGACTTTCCTCTCTCAACTAGGTCTTAATTCACTAATCAAAACTTGATTACAACTCACTTAGACAACTGTCTTAGTCTTCTCAAGATCAACCACAACTTGGTTTCTCAAGGAATTTCAACTTTACAATCAGTTACAAAACTATGTGTTTTATGATGCTTCTAAAAAGCTATATCACAACTGTGATTTTTACACAATATTTCAAGCACTTATGAACTAGAGAAAATGAATGATTTCTTTTCAGATTTTTCTTTTTGTTGTACGCGCAGGAAGTTTCTTTCTCTTTATGGATGGATCTTTATATAGGCGTCAAGAAAACATATCTGTTGGAGACAATAATCTATATATGGAATGATGATATTTGGACTTAATTATTCTTTAACGTCACACCTATTTTCAGCAAGGTTTTCAAAATCCACCATAAGTTCTTTTAGAACAAGCAAGTTTTTGGGGTCTAAGTTGCAATGGACTTGAAGGGATTTCTGCGTTATGTAGTTCTCCCTAAAAGATTTTAAGGAGGATGGAGAGGATGATAATGGAGGAGGCATTGTTGATGACGATGGAGAAGATGATTAAGATGATGGAATAGTAGTTGATGATTATGGAGCACTTGTAGAGATGTTGGACATAAACGCTTGTTCCATCTCCAATGAAAACTTGACAGCTTCTTGTTGATCCATTGTCATCATGAGGATTAGAAGGATGAAAGATGAAGGAATGAAGGTTTGCAGAAACACACTTGACAGTTTTGAGAGAAAGGGGTTTTAGGCTTTAGGGTTTTAAAACGAGTGAGGAGAGAATAATGAAGGAGTAAATAAGAGTTTGTAAACCATTATATGTAAAAGAAATTTTTTATTTAAAAATGAATATAAATTCTCAGAGAATGAGTCTTTTAAGAATGACTCAATGTGAAATAGAATAAAAGAAATGACATAATTATGAGGAGAAATTAATAAAGGTAATCATGATAGATCAAATCCAAGAAATGACATATTGTTCATGATCTAGCTCAGATAGCATGTGATGATTAAGGATAGCCAAAGGTTACATGCGTTAATCACTACACTAAATAAGAGACACGCTTGATATTCTCAAAATCTGGAAAACCAAAGGTTTCCATTTGATCAGAGACACTTCTGACCGAAGCATCTTCTGAAGTTTGATATCAGAAACTAAAGAATAGAAAATTTACGCTGTTAAATTTGATATGTTTCCTTATGATTCTTTGCAGCCTCTTTCAGAACAAATAACAAATCTGTTCTGACAATTCACAACGCCTTCTCGATTTAAGTTCCAAATCTTGTAACATAGACCTTTTTCCCAGCTAGTGTGACAAACATCCATTGTCCAGGTGCAATAATTGGTGTCTCAGAAGCACTGTCTAGAACATCTGCAACATAGATTATCTGATCTTTTGGTACTCATGTTTTGGGTTCTTTCTTAGTAGTCTTTCCAGAGTTTTTTACACCTTTGGATTTTTATGCAGCAGTATAATCATGTGGAAACTGTGCATGATATTTTGGTTTAGAAGTTTCCTTTTGTGCCAATGATTATGGTGCAACAGAGTCTGAACCTTCTGATTATGGACATTCCAATTCAGTGCCAGCAAGCGCGAAATGTTCAGATAGAGGTATTGTAACACTGGAAATCATCCTAACGTGTTATAATTACATATGCAATGCAGACCCAATGCATGTGGTACCAAAACGTGAACCAATTCACCAACATCGATTCGTCCACAATCACCCGGACAAGAATCCAGCCTCACGACCCACAATCACCCCGGGTACGGTTATTGGCAATACGAGGCAAATTCCACACAATGGGAATTAACTCCACCAGAATGCATATGCATGCACATCCAAAAGCATGCCACATTTAATTAACGGAATATGAACACCACATAATTCCATACATAGTCAACACCATCAACAACACATGATAACAGCATAATCATGAATTTATAACGTTAATTACAACACATAGAATTAACACCCAGCCAGTATACACAAAATTAATGACACAATCATGAATTACAACGGATTCTTCCAACGGAAACCATAACAATCCCTCAAAATCTCAATTACTGGTTTTGAAAATGCTTGTAATAGATAGTACTTGTTCTAAGCGTTCCAACGATACCAACTATGCCTAAATCGGAGTTACGGTCGCAAAGATATGACCAAAACCATTTTCAAAAAATCACCTTCTGTTTCAGCACATTATGCATCGATCCAAAACTCCATGTGTCAATACAAAACTTGTTTGTGTCGACACAAAACACGCATGTGTCGACTCATACGCAATAACTTTTCCAATTTTTTAAAGTTCCTTCAGTATGAGTCGATGCATGGCCTTCTTGTGTCGATACAAAAGCTGCTTGAGTCGACACATAACTCTCTTGTGTCGATACAAGAGTTCAGATTTTGCCCTATGAGTCGATGCATGACTCTATGTATCGATGCAAGTGTTTCCCACGCCTCTGGTTTTCTAATTTTTTGCTACTTGCATCGACACATAGCCTCTTGTGTCGACCCATACTGCTATTTTTCACCTAAAACATCAGTTTATTCTTCACTGTTTGCAATCCCAATCATTACCATTCATCACCAAACTCCATATTACACCAGAACATAATTAATTCATGTATTTGCACATCCAATTGATCACAGAATCATGTTTTCTAATTAGCCTACAATCATTCTAAATAAATTCAACGTTCTTATCAATTCCAATTGAATTATTACGTCGGATCATAACGTTAGGGTACAACCTAGAATCCTAATTCGAGATTCCTAACGGATTAAATTATTCTATTGATCATCAAAACCTATAAGGCATAATAATCTGATCAAATCACCCCTTACCTCGCGATGAATCTTCGAATTCTGACGATTTGGCTTTTTCTCCTCTTTCTCTTATCTTCTCAAAAGTTCGTAGAATGAAGTTTCCAATTCCTTTCTCACTTTTCCTTTATTTATTCCTTTATATTATTCCAATTAAATAAAATAACATAATTAGAATAATTAGAGCCTTTTACTCCATACACCTCCCAATTCCACTTCACACCCCCAACACTCTCATTTATTTAATTAATTAATTAAATTCATTAATTCAAAAATACTAATAATTAAACCTTTAATTAAATTAATAATTAAAATTCTAATTATTTAATAATTGAATTATTTGGGGTGTCACAACTCTCCCCTACTAAAAAGAGTTTTCGTCCTCGAAAACATACCTTAGACGAAAAGTTCGGGATACAAATTTTTCATCTGGCTCTCCAGTTCCCAAGTGACATTTCCACCTGCTGGTCCTCCCCAAGCTACTTTCACCAGAGCTATCTCTTTACCTCGCAACTGCTTCAACTTCCGATCCTCAATTCTCGCAGGTAATGCCTCAACAGTCAGATTATCTCGCACATGTACATCACCTACCTGAATCTCATGAGACGGATCAGCAATGTACTTCCTCAATTGAGATACATGGAAGACATCATGTAAATTCACAAGCGACGACGGTAAAGCAATCTGATAAGCAACTCTTCCAACCTTCTTGGTAATCTGATACGGACCAATAAAGCGTGGAGTCAACTTCTTTGACTTCAAAGCTCGACCAATACCAGTCATCGGAGTAACTCGCATGAACACATGATCTCCTTCACTAAACTCGAGATCCTTCCTCCTCTTGCCATGATAACTCTTCTGACGACTCTGAGAAGCTCTCACCTTCTCCTGAATCATCTTAATCTTTTCTGAAGTCTGTTGGACAATTTCTGGTCCAATCACATCACTTTCTCCAGATTCATACCAACACAACGGTGTACGACACCTCCTACCATACAATGCCTCAAACGGAGCCATACCAATACTCGAATGAAAACTATTGTTGTAGGTAAACTCAATCAATGGCAAATAACTATCCCAAGCTCCACCTTTATCCAACACACAAGCTCTCAACAAGTCCTCTAACGACTGAATTGTTCTCTCCGTCTGACCATCTGTCTGTGGATGATAAGCGGAAGTCAACCTCAACTTAGTACCTAACGCTTCTTGCAGCCCCGTCCAAAACTTAGACGTAAACCTCGGATCTCTATCCGACACAATACTAGAAGGAATACCATGCAAACTTACGATCTTCTCCACATACAATTATGCTAACCTCTCCATAGGATAATCCATTCTTATCGGAATAAAGTGAGCAGATTTCGTCAACCGATCAACAATAACCCAAATAGAATCACAATTCTTCGCTGTCCTCAGCAAACCCGACACAAAATCCATAGAAATGCCATCCCATTTTCACGCTGGAACAAACAACGACTCCATCAATCCTGACGGTTTCTGATGTTCAATCTTTGACTTCTGACAAACCAAACAAGCATAAACAAACTCAGCAATTTCCTTTTTCATTCCAGGCCACCAAAATAACTTTTTCAAGTCATGATACATCTTAGTAGCACCGGGATGAATACTCAATCCACTACGATGTCCTTCTTCCAAAATACTCCTCCTAAGTTCTGTAATATCCGGAACACACACCCTGTCACCAAATCTCATAACACCATTCTCATCAATTCGGAATTCACCTCCTTGACCATGGTTAATCAGTGTCAACTTATCAACTAAATCAACATCTGATTTCTGTCCAGTTCGAATTTCCTCCAGAATACCGCTAGTCAACTTCAACATGCCCAACTTAACACTATCAGAAGTAGTCTCACACACCAAACTCAAGTCTCTGAATTGCTCAACTAAATCCAATTCACGAACCATCAACATAGACATATGCAAGGACTTCCTACTCAATGCGTCTGCAACCACGTTTGCCTTACCAGGATGGTAATTCAAACCAAAATCATAATCTTTTAGGAATTCTAACCACCTTCTCTGCCTCATGTTTAGCTCTTTCTGATCAAAGAGATGCTTCAGACTCTTATGGTCGCTGAATAACTCGAATCGAGAACCATACAAATAATGCCTCCACAATTTCAACACAAATGCCACAGCTGCCAACTCTAAATCATGAGTCGGATAATTCCTTTCATGAACTTTCAATTGTCTCGAAGCATAAGCCACAACCTGCTTATCTTGCATCAAAACACCGCCTAATCCCATTAAGGACGCACCACAATACACAACAAAAGGTTCTGCCGGATATGGCAAAATCAGAATCGGAGCACTAGTCAACCTTTTCTTCAACTCTTGGAATCCTTTCTCACATTCTGCATCCCAAACAAACACCTGACCCTTTCTTGTCAACTTAGTCAACGACAAAGCTAACTTCGAAAATCCTTCAATGAACTTTCTGTAATAACCTGCAAGACCAAGAAAACTACGGATTTCGGAAGCATTCTTCGGCGCCTCCCACTGAGATACCGCTTCTACCTTCGTAGGATCTACAACAATGTCATTCTTGGAAATCACATGACCAAGAAAACTTACTTCACTTAACAAGAACTCGCACTTAGACAACTTCGCATAAAGCTTATTCTCTTTCAACAATTCCAACACAACTCTAAGATGTTCTGCATGTTCTTCATCATTCTTCGAGTAGATCAGAATATCATCAATAAAGACCAACACAAACTTATCAAGATACGGATGAAATATCCTGTTCATATACTCCATGAAAACACCAGGTGCATTAGTAACTCCAAACGGCATAACAGAATACTCATAATGCCCATACCTCGTTCTAAATGCAGTTTTCTGAATATCTTCCGTCTTCACACGAATCTGATGATATCCAGACCTCAAATCAATTTTACTGAACACACACGCTCCAACTAGTTGATCCATCAAATCATCAATCCTCGGCAAAGGATATTGATTCTTGATTGTAACTTTATTCAACTGTCGGTAATCAATACACAGTCTCATTGAACCCTCATTCTTCTTAACCAACAACACAGGAGCACCCCACGGCGAAACACTCGGCCGAATAAACTTCTTCTCAAGCAATTCCTCTAACTGCTTCTTCAACTCAGACAATTCAGATGCCGACATGCGATAAGGCGCCATCGACACCGGACTAGTTCCAGGAATCAAATCTATAGTAAACTCCACTTCTCTTTCAGGTGGCAATTCACTAACATCTTCCGGAAACACTTCTGGAAATTCATTCACCACTGGCAATTCATCACTCTTAGCTTTTCCTTTCACCTCCGTCGAAGAATAAAACATAAACACCACGACACCATCATTAACAGCTGAATTCATTTGCTTAACTAACATAGTCACATCTTCAACACTAGCTTCTTCAAGAAAAATAACCGTCTTCTCAAAATAGTTGATATGAACCTGGTTGAATTCCAACCAGTTCATTCCAAGGATGATATCAAGTTGTGCTAACGGTAGGCACACTAAGTCCATACCGAAACCTCTACCAAAAATCACAATAGGACAATTCCTACAAACATATGAAGTAGTCACTGAACCCGATGCAATAGTGTCAATAACCATACTTTCATCCATATTAGAAATATCCAAGTTCAATCTTTTAGCACAATCCAAAGCAATAAAAGAATGTGTCGCTCTAGTATCAATAATCGCAATTAAAGGTATGCCATTAATAAAACATGTACCTTTAATCAACCGATCATCTGGCTTGGTCTCTGATCCAAGATAAAGCGAACACTTTACCTCTAGCTTGTTCTTTCTTTGGCTTAGGACACTGCGGACGAGTATGACCTTCTTCGCCACAGTTGTAACAAGTCACCACTCTCACTCTGCAATCATTGGCCACATGCCCGAGTTTCCCACACTTGAAACACTTCCTATCATTACTCTTGCAGTCTACCATACGATGTCCCGTCTCACCACACCTGTAGCACTTAATGGAAGAACCATAATCTCCCCCAATAGGCTTCTTCCAACCACCGGATTTATGATTATTCTTATCATAGGGTTTCCCACGATCCATCTGTTGCTTACCCTTCCGATCAACATACCCTCGAGCATTCGTTCGAGTATTAGCAAGATCCTCTTCTAGAATCCTACTACAGTCCACCAAGTCAGAAAACCTTCAGATACGTTGATACCTGATACCCTGCTTGATCTCATCACGAAGACCGTTCTCAAATTTGATACATTTGGAAAATTCTCCATCTGCATCGTTGTTGTAGTGAGCATAGTACTTCGCCAACTCAGTAAATTTCGAAGCATACCCACTCACGGTCTTGTTGCCCTGCTTGAGCTCCAGAAACTCAATCTCCTTCTTGCCCCGAATATCTTCAGGAAAGTATCTCCTCATAAAAGCTCTCCTGAACACAGCCCAAGTCAATGCAACACCATCTTCCTCCATTTCAGTCCTGGTAGCAACCCACCAGTCATCAGCTTCCTCTTCCAGCATGTGAGTACCATACCTCACCTTCAGCTCTTCAGCACAATCAATTACTCTGAAGATCCTCTCGATCTCCTTCAACCATCTCTGAGCACCTTCGGGACATGAGTGCCTTTGAACAATGGAGGATTGTTCCTCTCTGAAAGTTTCCCAACTGCCTATCAGCACCAATACCACCTCCCAGCTGATTCCCTCCAAGCACACCAGCTAACATTCCCAAGGCTTCAACAATAGCAGCATCGTCTATTCCGTTACCTCTTTCGGCCATTGTTCTGTAACATTACAAAACAATCTCATTAGAACACAAGTATCAACAATGTTACCTTGCACTAGTCGCATACAAAAGGGATAACGACACTAAGACACGACCGACTATGCTCTGATACCACTATTGTAACACCCCTTCTAATTTCCCCGCGAATTATATAATTAATCAAAGTTTAACATAACGAAAGGGCGTCACAATTTAAAATTTAAATGATAAAATACCATAACAGTAGTCATGCTTTTACTGAAGAACCTCATTAAATAATTCAAAACCAATGATTATGTTTTACACAGCGGAAAAGACATAAAAATCCGGAATAAATTCAAATCATAAGTATTCCAAACATAAACCAAAGAAAACGAGTTCAATTCAATGATTCCAAAACAATCGTTCCCCAGTGTTACAACTACCAGAGCATGACACTGACACGCGGACAAACTAAATGGCACAACTCAAGGCTATCATCACCAGCTCCTAAGCGGCTAACCTTCAATCTGAAATCATCAAAGTAAGGGTGAGATTTCATTAACAATTAAAATGCATTATACGTTTCCTTAAAACAATAAAACAATCAATACATTATTCCACCCTCATTAGTATATTCAGATTCCAGTTCACAACACAAATCACACCACTCAATAATGCGCATAATAACAATCAATGCAATTACAACACTAGAAATCATCCTAACATGTTATAATTACATATGCAATGCAGACCCAATGCATGTGGTACCAAAACGTGAACCAAGTCACCAACATCGATTCGTCCACAATCACCCGGACAAGAATCCAGCCTCACCACCCACAATCACCCGGGTACGGTTATTGGCAATACGAGCCAAATTCCACACAATGGGAATTAACTCCACCAGAATGCATATGTATACACATCCAAAAGCATGCCACATTTAATTAACGGAATATGAACACCATATAATTCCATACATAGTCAACACCATCAACAACACATGATAACAGCATAATCATGAATTTATAACATTAATTACAACACATAGAATTAACACCCAGCCAGTATACACAAAATTAATGACACAATCACGAATTACAACGGATTCTTCCTACGGAAACCATAACAATCCCTCAAAATCTCAATTAATGGTTTTAAAAATGCTTGTAAGATAGTACTCGTTCTAAGCTTTCCAACGATACCAACTATGCCTAAATCGGAGTTACGATCGCAAATATATGACCAAAACCGTTTTCAGAAAACCACCTTCTGTTTCAGCACATTATGCATCGATCCAAAACTCCATGTGTCAATACAAAACTTGTTTGTGTCGACACAAAACACGCATGTGTCGACTCATACGCAATAATTTTTCCAATTTTTCAAAGTTCCTTCAGTATGAGTCGATGCATGGCCTTCTTGTGTCGATACAAAGCTGCTTGAGTCGACACATAACTCTCTTGTGTCGATACAAGAGTTCAGATTTTGCCCTATGAGTCGATGCATGACTCTATGTATCGATGCAAGTGTTTTCCATGCCTCTGGTTTTCAAAGTTTTTGCTACTTGCATCGACACATAGCCTCTTGTGTCGACCCATACTGCTATTTTTCACCTAAAAAATCAGTTTATTCTCCACTGTTTGCAATCCCAATCATTACCATTCATCACCAAACTCCATATTACACCAGAACAGAATTAATTCATGTATTTGCACATCCAATTGACCACAGAATCATGTTTTCTAATTAACCTACAATCATTCTACATAAATTCATCGTTCTTATCAATTCCAATTGAATTATTATGTCGGATCATAACGTTAGGGCACAACCTAGAATCTTAATTCGATATTCCTAACAGATTAAATTATTCTATTGATCATCAAAACCTATAAGGCATAATAATCTGACCAAATCACCCTTTACCTCGCGATGAATCTTCGAATTCTGATGATTTAGCTTTTTCTCCTATTTCTCTTCTCTTCTCAAAAGTACGTAGAATGAAGTTTCCAATTCCTTTCTCACTTTTCCTTTATTTCTTCCTTTATATTATTCCAATTAAATAACATAACATAATTAGAATAATTAGAGCCTTTTACTCCATACACCTCCCAATTCCACTTCACACCCCCAACACTCTCATTTATTTAATTAATTAATTAAATTCATTAATTCAAAAATATCAATAATTAAACCTTTAATTAAATTAATAATTAAAATTCTAATTATTTAATAATTGAATTATTTGGGGTGTCACAGGTATTAGTTTTATACTCTCAGTCTCATCAATTGGCTTTGGTGGCCCAGAGTATCCTAAACCTCTACTTTCATTTCTACTAACTTCATAGATAATTGAAGCCATTTCGCTTCTATCTATGCTTTTAGCAAGGAGGTGTTCAAAAGCTCTATCGTATCTAATGATTTCATCAGTAGTAGATATGCTAGAAGTTGTCTCTTCTTCTAATTTAGAAATTATTTTTAATAAGATATAATTTTTTAAAAGATAATATATAAAAAATATTATTGATGTGAAATAATTTTGGTAAAATAATTTTATTTTTATATTAAAATTATTTCTTTCTTATAAAAATAAAAGACTACTTTATAAAATAATTTTTTTTTCTAATTTATATTTTTATTATGTTTTAAAAATAATAGCATGTATATCACATCAGTACTTGTGCACGAGTAATAAACGCATGGGTAACTATACTAAAATCTGTGCGAACGCCCGAGTTATTATATTTTTTGTACAATTCAAAAAAAATAATATTTGAATTCGAACACGAAAAAATGTGTTGTTTTTGAATTATATGTATTTATTTTGAAATTATTTTTAATTTAAGTTGATAACGTCTAATTTAGGTTGTTGAATTGTAAATTGGGTTGATAACGTCCACAGGGTTTGTCCATAAAGATCAAGTTGTTTATTTGGGGGGTTTTGTACAAGATTTTGCAATTCGGATTTAGCTGAGTGAAAGCTTCAAAGAATCGTGGGTTCGGTCAAAGGAATAACGGTAATCAGATGATTGATTGAAATTCTTGGATTACACTAATGTTGGAATTAATTCAAAAAACAATTAATCACATATACATGTTCTATATATTATACCATATACTTTAGTGAGGAATACAATAAATAATTATGAATGTGTATATAACTATATGATCTACGACATGTTAGTATATGAGATATGGGATTTCAGGAATACCTGGATCCATAAGATGAAAAACACTTTTGCTAATGATAATTGTAATTCTGAAACGAATAAACTGTAGAGACAAGTGACTAGCACTTGTTGGTTTGTGGATCTTCCTCAACCGGTACTCCTAATGCCTTTAACACTCTTTAGATGGAGAGAAGAGGTTATTTTGCTTGTGTACGGTATATTGGGGACCATAACCTATATATAGTGTGATGGTCAATTAGGGTTCCCATTATTCCCAAATTGGGCCTCTTGACATCCACTCATATTTGAGTCCACATCCAATTATTTAATTAATTAATTGAATAATTCCTAAATAAAATCTGTTCTGGATAGCTCGAACGCATCCGAGTGTACAACCTGTCCACATGATGCTACGACCAAATCGACCTTACTACGTCGCCATGATGCTCCCTGCGAGCATCCCCGTCATAACGAGATCAATATTCATCCGACCAGGCGGAGCCTGCCCTCGTCGCTCCATATGCTCGCCTTGAACTAACTGCTCGACATAACGGTAACTAGCGGTCGCGATCCCGGTTTTGACCTGGTCAGACCGAATAACTATATTCATGGATCCGTGTATTTTTGCCCATATTCAGTGGCCAATAAGAATCTTCCTATGGTATTATATAAACCCTCATATCTTTGAGGGCAAGGTATCTTTTCTTACACTCTAATCATCCAAATACTTCAAACCTACCTTTTTCAATCATTTGCTTACTTTAGCATCGGAGTGCCTTGCAGGTACACCACCCCCTCTTCACCAACTTGCTCGGAAGATTGTCAACTGCTCGGCGGTCTCTAATTCTGGTCGACAGTTTAGATCAAAATCTAAATAGCCTTTTTAAACATTATTTGATCACTTAAATATTTAAGGCACTTTATTTGATAAAAATAGCTAATATAATTAAATAAATATATTAGGCCACATAATTATTGGAATGCTAATATTTAATTAAATAATTAAAATATTCCAACAACTAATTCGTAATTTGTATTCGGCCAAGTGAAAGCTTTGAAGAACAAGCTTTCTTGCAAATGAGTAGCTTGAGACGGTGGATCAAATTCACATCGTTGGGTGACTTGATCGAGATCAAGATCAATGGAAGAGAGAGAGTTATGATCAACATCAAACATAGAGTTTGTAGAGTTGAATTGCTAATTTTCTCTTGTAAACAGTTTTTGCAAAGTAAGATTGATGATCTCAATTGCCATAACGATGATGATTAGTGAACTGCCTAAACAAATTCTTATGTACTTCTCTCTATATATATGTTTATCTCTCTCATTTACTTTCAATTGCAAATTATTGAATTCGTTGATTGTGCAAATGGCACGTTTAGATTAAGACTTTGGTAAATTCAAAATTGTTTTGTTGAGTTGATCATAATCTATAAGATTGTAATTAGTATTTGAAATCAACAAAACAACAAGAAAGATTTGACCAACATCTAGTGTTTGATAATTTGTCTCTATGTGTTTGTTGTTTTAGATTTCATTGGAAACACGTTACTGTTGTGTTTATATTCAAACACGTTTGTGAAAATGTATTGTCTCAATTACTTATCATTATCATTACATATAACATTGGTTTAACGCATATTTGTGCTTTTCGATAACGGTATAGATTAGACAATATTTGGTCCGGGTATTTTTTTTTATAAAAAAATTAACTTAGAGATTTATTCACCCCCTCTAAATAAGTTGCCTTTTTCTAACAAGTGGTATGACGAGGTTCGGTTCATTCAATGCTTCAAAATCTAAAGAGGCGTACAATAGAACGTCTATTTTTACCATGAAAACTATGATTATTAGAAAACTTATATGTATATCCATATCAACTCAAATGATAAGAGAGTATGGAACTCCATTATTTTTAAATGTCAAAATTATCATTTTTTTTATTTCTCTATTTCACGATTTTTTATTTATTTATGTATGGTTATTCAATACAATTGAGTTTATATTATCATTAAATTAAAAAAAAAAAAAAACTCTCCTCAAACCATCTCAAAAAAATTATTAAATCAGTAATTAAAAACTAATAATCCAATCTCTACATAAAATTAAAAATAAATAATTACTTCTTCGTAAAACAGCAATTAGTAAAGAATAAATTATTTAATACTAACTTTTTTAGTCAATTTTTTTTAATTATTTATTACAAAATGGTCAAATAAAAATGAAATTTAATATTTTGTTTCTATTCAAATTGAATCTCCAATTTCTTTAAGTGTTTAAATACTATTAATGTTTTCTTTTAAAATTCCAATGAAAATAGACTCTATACAATGTTTTGGCGCGCTTTTGAGTATTCTTCTCCCATATATTACAATCCAATATTGAAAACTGCATAACCGCATTTCTTCCGTTATACTTTTTCTTACGCCACTGCAAAAATCCCCAAATGAAAATATCCGATACAGACGGTAACCGTAACGACGGCGACGATCGGCGTCTCAGTCTCATCGATATTTCTTCCGCCGACGATTCTCTCATCGTCAATAATCCCTTTTGCACTTGGAATTTGAAAGATGAATTCGATGACGCTGCCACCAAAATCAACGAGTGGGAGCGGGAGCCTCGTCAAATTGCGGTGGAAAATACTAAGTGTAATTTGCGGCAGAGTTTGGCTTGGGATACGGCTTTTTTCACAAGTCCTGGTAATTTTATCATTGTTCTTGTTACTGTTAGGGTTTAACATTTCAAAGTTTGTAAATTTTGTAGGTAATAAAAACGCGTTGTTATCGCGATTAATGGTATCGTTTTTATTGTTGTTGTTGTTAGTACTATTTCTTGTTATGTGATTTACTGTAAGAGTTGTAAATGTTCAGGTGTTTTGGAACCTGAGGAGTTGAGTAGTATGATTGTGGGGGTTCAGAAGGGTGATAAGCGCGCATCATTGCTACCGGCGATTCAAGAGGATGTAAAGGGATCGTGTGAGTCCATTTCTACCTTTAAAAGTAACAGTAGCTTGATCCAGGAGGGTGTAGAGGATGATCTGTTTCGAGATGTAAGAGCTTCGATTCAGAACTTCAGTAGGCTGACAGATGTGGCAAGGTTAAAGAGAGAAGTTCTACCCAGGTTCCATCCTGGTGGCTGTAAGTCTTTGTTACTTTAAACTTGATAGTTAGTTAGTAGTGAACTTGATAATTAGAATAACCACATAACTGTTAGATCAGTGTGGTTTTTGGGCTCGCCGCAATAGCGGACATACACTGTGGTTTTTGGGCTCGCCGCAATAGCGGACATACATTGTAGTTTTTGGGCTTGCTGCAATGGTAAATATCCGCTGATATTGCAGGTTTTTCCACCATAATCCGCTATAGTGGATATATATGATTTTTTTGGGCTCGCCGATATTGCAGGTTTCTCCGCTATAACGGCGCCGTGAATCGGCCGGTATGGCGGGATTTTTTGCTCTATGCCATGGACCGACGTCTGTCACCGACAATGCTGTGAGGGATGCATATGATGTTGTCATTTTCGTAGAGACTGTATTGTATTATCAGTAGTTCATGTTTACCGGTTTCCCTGTAAAAGAAAATACCTTCCAACTTGAGAAGAACGAAGCAAGTCTAGGAAGCCTCTGCTTATATCTTAAATTATTCTAGAGGTCAATGGATTTAACATTTTGAAACTCAAAGTGAGCAAATTGAGAAGAATGAATGTGAAACTTTAAGTTATGGTTAGGGACTTTTGGGATAATTGTCTTTTCATATAAAAACAACTATCTCCCAACTCAAACTGAATGATGCAAGTCAAGGAAGCTTCTACTTTTATCTTCACATAGATCTGAACCTGATTTCATTATTGTAGTTGAAATTAGTTCACGACTTCTAGTTGCAAAGACATTAAATGACTTTTATTATCTTTTATCTTGCCTTATCACTCTGCCTATTATTCTAATGCATTGATTTGTCGTATTAGTCATATTAAGTTTTTCCAGCTGCCTCTTTCAGCTTCTAAAGTAGTTGGCAAGGCTTCTTGTAAGAAGGTAATTGGATTAATCATAGTCATACACCCGATTTTTTGTCATACGTGTTTGGAGTAATTGAAAAGTAGATGTAATAACTTAGAGTTTTGGATGAAGGTCTCAAGTTCCAAGAGTCCAAGTGCAGGCATGCAAAGCACAGGGAAATTTCTAAAGAAGAATCCTATTTCTCCACACCTATCACGGGTAAGCAGCTAAAGAAAACATTCAAAAGAACTCATGTTTCTGTACATATTGTTCACTATCTTTCATTCTATGTTTCTTTTTTTTTTCTTTTTCAAAGAAACCTGTTGCTAGAAGGGAAGAGACATGTATTTCAAAGCAACAAAAGACACTAGGAAAGTCTAGTCCGAGTTCAACAATATCATCCAATAGAAGTTCCATTGGCAATCTTTATGTCAAAAGCGAAAAGGGCAGGGCAAATAATAAAAATTGTGGTTAGAATTTGCTTGAAGTGTGGTTCATTTTTTCCTGTTATCTTAGAGGTTGTGTTGTTCTCAACTGTTGTTCACTTTTAATTTTATTTGGCCTTTTCAGGTAAGGTCAATTCTGTGATGAACACAACTGTCGTTAAGGGTTCTCAAGTTAATGGGGTTAAACCCATCATATTGTCCAAATCCTCATTAGACCGACCAGGTGCTACAAAAGCAAAATCAACCATTTGCTCATCTTCCAGTAGAAACTTATCCTGTATTAGTAATAGTAGCAAATCACCACTGAATTCCTTGAAAAGAAAAGTTGATGCTGGAACCAAAAAATCACCCTCTTCCTCAGTTTTCAGAACACCATCAAGAATTGCTTCGAGAGATAAAATTGGGTCTAGCAATTCTAGTCTTTCAGGCTTGGTGTCTGTCACCAAGTTCTCTTCTAGCATTTCGCCTGCCAGCTCTAATAGCGATGTGTCTTCCGAGTCATCATCACCATCAACTTCTATGGCTAAAGTTAGGTCTAACAGTTCAAGGACTACCTTTCACAGTAGCTCTAGTAAAAAGCATTTACCAGGGAATAATGCTCAACTTGTTTCAAATTCTCAAAAATCTCAAACTGGTTCATGCTTAAAAGGGAATGAGGCTAGGAATGCGGGATCCATCAGCCAGACTGTAAGGGGGGCTACTGCCGCAGGAATGGTTCTTACCCACTCTCCCGAGAAAACTTTAGGCCTTCGACGGCCATCACCCAAGATTGGCTTCTTTGAAGGGGTTGGTGTTATTTTGCTTGTGATATATATAGGAACTGATTTTGTCAGAGTAATGTTTATGAATGAGCTATCAAACTTTGTACGACTAAAATATGAATTTAGTCACTGTAACTTAAAGACACATTATAATACATGTTTATGGATATGGTGTTTTTTCTCATTGCTTTCTTCATCTCTGTTACATCTTAATCTGTATCATTATGTTATGTAGGTGAAACCCTCAGTCCGCAGTCCACGTGAAGGGATGCAACCACGCACTACTGTGCCACAAGGTAGGGCCAGTCCTTCTGAAGGCCTAAACAAAGGAAAGCTTGGAATGCTGCAATCACCAATATCAATCAAATCAAATAAAAACAAAGTGTTCAATAACCAGCAAGCGTTGCATCAAGGTACTCTTAATAAACCACCAGATGATGGAAATAAAACTTCTGCGGCTTTGCAGCATGTAGAAAACTCAGCTGTTGTGCCCATGGAGGTTCAAAACAAAACACATCTTAAAACTGATGCGGGTAATTTGGATGCCAATAATACCATGGTTGAAGGGCACCTTATAGTTGCAAATGATCTAAAGCGTGGCTTGACACAGGAAAAGTCTAATTATGATGATCAAGTTGATTGTTTGAGCAGACAACTTGAGCTTATGGATATAAATTTGAAGACACAGACATAACTCAATGCTGATGATGTTCTCTTAGCCTGATCATTCTAGAAGTGTGGTGCTGTCAAATGCAACTCGTAAGGAAGTTTCTGATTCTCTTAGATGGAGTAATTCTTGAAGGGTCATTACTTCATTGACTGGGCTTATTGACCTATACAATACTGATATGCTAGCTTGATCATGGAAGTCATTTTTTGTGTTAATCAAGGAGGTCCTTTGATGTAAATCGTCATTGCGTAGTATAGATAGCTCTAAGCTTTACCATTGCACGGAGTGTTGAACTCACATCACCACGGATGATGGATAATGAACTTTTTTTTAACCAACAATGGTTTTGATCCCTCGTTTTCCCAATTTACGAATTTTGTCCTACCATATTATTAAAAAAATAAAGTAAAGTTGAGATTCAAAGAGGAAAAAAGAAAAAATTGCTTTCATTGTTTTTCTTTGGATTAAAAATCCTTCAGAAAAGAGATAATCCAATTGTAGTTGTGAAATTTGTTCGGTTTCACATCAGTTTCGTATATTTATTAACAAAATTGCGGTGTTACATTGTTTGTAGACTTTTTTTGTCAATGACTAGGTCTAATTCACAATAAATGGAAGATAATAGTGTTGTTAAATGTTTAAAATGTATTATTGCTTGATAAATTATGGGATAGTAATTATTTTCTTTGAGGCAAGTTGTGAAAGTCTCAGCAAGGTAGAGAAGGGAGATAGATATAGAGCCAAAGTCAAAACATTCTATCAAATGAATTAATAATTCCTTATTGTTTCTATTGATTTGAGTTTTTCAATCATAGCCTTCATCCATATTAGTTGATTGGCTCAACATCAGTTACCAGAGCCAGATGAATTAGTTCACATTAGTTACTCAATGCATTAACAGGTTATATTTCACAATATGCAAGTCTACTAGAAAATTTCCTTGTTCTCTATGACCTCGGATGGGTTTGAATTTCTTTTGGTCCTTCATTTGCTACTACTTTAGTATCTTCAACATCATTTTCTTCACTTGACTATTCATTTTGATCAGTTTCAAGAAAACTATGATTTAGACTACTTCCTTTCAACGATGTATCTTGCCAATCTCATGTTTCTCAATCATTATCAATCACATCTCAGCTAGTGTGCACCTTTTAAGTTACAGGATTGTATGATTTATAGGCTCCTATTGAATGATATCCTATGAACATCACTTTGTCATCCAACTCTCCTTATTTGATCAGTTATGTGTTTGGGACCAGTGAGCCAAACACTTTTAGATGCTTCACACTTGAAGATAAAATTGACACATGGAAAATGACTCAAATTCGTTCAAGGTGAAATTTCTACCACCATCAGTTCTTTTCTACTCTACTTCTCATTTTAAATTTCTTGAACACTTAAAGAGACTCGTTCTTGAGCTTGATGGTATACAATCATGGAATGCTTGACAAACACGCCTCATTTGCAGCAAGAATGCTACATTTTAATGACTTGTATAGACTTCAATAATAGCTCATCAAATTACACTTTTTACATGGTACATGTACATAGGGGACATTTTTAATAAATACATTCTTGTCATATTTTCTTTTCATATATGATAATATCACATATATCTTTTGCTGCAAAGTAATTGTTTTGCTAGTCTGACATTGATTATTTTGCTTGTATTAAATTGTGTATCAAATGGATGAACTGTACAGTGTACACCAAAACTGCTCACACCAAGTATCAACAGGAAAATGATGTAAACAATTATGGAGTGAACTTTATGTTCTTAAATCCTAAAACATGTAGATACCGCCAATAAAACAACGTAGTTAAACAATTAGTAAAACAAATGGATGCAAATATTGAAGTGACTCAGCTACTATTGCATGGAAGTTTTACTAATAAAATAATATAATATACATCGTTATTAATTTTCCAGTTTTTTTTGTCAATCTAATTGTAAGAATATGATCTAGAAAAGATAAAGAACATTCAAACAATGAAAAGTACGAATTGAAATACACCTGGCCAATTAAGTAATTAGACCAACCATTAAGTAAAAATCAAAGTTTTTATGAATCAAGTTCAAAAAATGCAAGACCTAAAAAAAAAGAGAAAATTTTATTGTTGAAAGTATATTTTTTTATTTTAATAAAAAGTATATACATACCTAAATTGAAAGTAGAACATAGAAATGTTAAAGAACAAACCAGGGAATATACCCAATAAACCATAATGTGGCTAAAGAATTTGAATAAAAAAATTACTCAATAATAATAACACAATAAAATAGCAAACCAGAAAAGATAATAGAGCAAAAACACAATTAAGAAAGACAGTAAATATTCCTAAATGAAAAATAAGTTCCACAAAATAATAACCAGAAATACATATCTGTCCATAAAACTCATTCAAAAGGAAACAAAATTCTTCATACTTTAAGGAAACTAAATAAATGAGAATGCATTCAACAAACTTAAGATCTTGGCTTCTCCTTCTTCTCCTTGAATAGGGCAAGAAGAGAAACACCAGACACCTTCACAACCTTGAACCTAACTCCGGGAATATCTCCCACAGCGTGACCTTTTCTTCCAAATCCAGCAATCAAAACTTCATCCTGCAAAGATCATCCACACAAATGTTACAAAAAGATCACAGAAACATCAAACAACAAATTAAGGCAATAATCAGGAAACAACAAGCAGAAATGAATTACATTTTCTTCGATGTAGTTCAAGCAACCATCATTAGGGACAAAAGCAGCAATCTTCTTCCCATTCTTGATGAGTTGAACCCTGGCACACTTACGAATGGCAGAGTTAGGCTGCTTAGCCTCAATACCACTGCACATAACACAACATTCATTTATTAGCTTCAATATCACATCTAAAATAAATTAAATAAAAATCATTAATCTTACATCTTTTCAAGGACAATTCCCTTGGCGTGAGAAGATCCGGCAAAAGGCTTCTTCCATTCATTACCAAGATGAGACTTCTTGTATGACTTGTCAGCCCACCTTTGCCTCCTTCGGTGAGACTTCAGCTTGCGAGCAGCTCCCATTCCACGTGTCTTACTGTAACAAATTCACAACATTTAACTTCACTCTCATACTCCATAACACATACCATCACATAATTAATAACCCAAATCCCTAGTTCCCCAAGTGACACAATACTGAAGACATGTTGTTTCAAAAAAATTCAGTATTCAGATTTCATAAACAGCTACCCAGTAAGCTTAATCTCAAGCTTAAGTTGAACTATAAACAGATAAACGATTATAGATAATACATAAATTAACCTACGCCAATAATACATAATTCGTGCATCGATAAAGAGGTGTATGAAAACTAAACAAGTGCTAGGGTTTCTAAAAATTTTGATTTGACATAGATCTAACGTAAACATATACAAATTAACAAATTCGAAGACACAGAATAGAATAGATATTAATCGATCTGAGAATTGAATTTGTAAACGGAAAAGCAGAAAGCATAGTGGAAGGTTGAGATTGATTACCCCATGGCTGCGGTCTTCGGTGTTGGACTCTGAGGCTACGGAGGGATGATGAGCAACAGGTATAAGCAAAAACCCTAATCGCTATGTGATACACTGAAAGTTGGAGCCTTATATATCTGATTCTGAACCGAATACCACTGGGCCGGTTTTACTTTGGGCCTTAGAGTCTTGCACTTGCTTGTTTCTATCTGCACCTGTGTGATACAAATGTCATTAGAGTACGTGAAAGAGTTAGTTTTAGCAATTTATTAAATTTCTTATATATTTTACTTTAGGGAATTTCTTTCCCCACCCTTACACCTTCTTACCCACTTCAGACGAAATTCCATTTTTATCTCTGAAATTTGGAGATGTATCTCCGAGCATACTAGAGTTTATTTTTTTCTTGAGTGATTTCGGCGATGTATTGCCTAAGTTACGAAATTTCAGTTTTTTCTAGAGTGATTTTGGAGATGTACTATTGAAGTTACGAAATTTCATTTTTTTTTTTTTTTGGATAAATTCAGATATATATTTCCAAAGATATCCAATGCTATATTTTGGATGTACATTTCTAAAATAGATATTGAATGATTTCAGTAAAACTGAAACCTTGAAACAGAATATTATGTAAATATAACTTAGATATTGAAACATTGATATTACATAGATATTACATAAATAAGAACACAAATTTAACATTGAAAGTTGAAATTACATAGATATTTAAACATAAATTTAATATTACATGTTATAAACGAGTAATGAGGACTTCGTAATATTTTGATAACATCTTCACTAAATCTCTGAATTTTTGCATCCAATTCAATCGGACCCTTAGTAGAGTATCGGCAAAAAGAATGAACTAGTTCATACAACAAGGTGGTATAAGTTCACATAACCTTTAAATTGTCATCCGTCTTCAGTGGAAACTTAGTGAACGGTATCTTTTCTATGCTCTCTTTAACGTGATAAAATACTTGAAATTTGGTTTGAAAACGAAAAATTGATTAACAATGGATTAAGTTTTTTAGAGCGTTTTGGTTATGGAATGAAACGAAGAGAATGAACTAGTTCATACAACGAGGTGGCATAAGTTGCATATTTTTGAAAATACATTTCCGAAAATATACCTGAATGTTTAAATTTAACGTTTAGCTAGAAACATAATATCTTTGAAAGTGAATTTCTAATTCATCCCAAAATTTGATTTTGGATGTTTTCAGAGATGCATCTCTAAAACACCTTAGTTTGTAGTGCATTCGGAGATACATCCCTTGAATGCTATTTTTTGAACTTTTTAGAGTTTTTCCCACCACTAAAAAGTATACAAAAAAATTCTCTTAAAACTTGTAAGAATGTATGAAATTTATCTTATATATACAGAATATTCCTTATTCATAAAAAATCAATTGTTAATTATTCTTTTATATTTTATTATTATTCTCATAGATCATTTTAATTAAAACTCAAACTCATAAAATGTTTAATTATTTATTTTTGAGAAAATATAATATACCTCGACAATATAAATTATTTTTATACTATTAATTAATCACTATCGTGTATTCTATCAAATCAGACTGTAATTTTAAATTAATTATATGATATAATTGAATGATAAATTTATTTTAAATAACAATGTAAAATTATTTTCATTAATAAATAGTTATTTCTTTTAAGAAGACAAATTTTGTGACGATTATCTCTGGTATAAATTTATAAATGTAATATATGTCAAATTTTACTCTTGAGTCTTGATAAAATTTTAATTTATGTTATCATTTCAAATGACACATAATATAATGCAATTATATTATCTAATATGAATATTATCAATTATATTACTAAGCAAAACATTAAAATTTATAAATATTTAGGTGTTTGATTTGATTTGCTTGGCTTGGACTGAACAATTTTTTGAGAATTTTTTTTGCTATCTTTAAAGTTTAATCTGACACTCCCTTAAAGATTTTTATTCCTATTCATTACTAAGCTATTTTCAGACAAAATTTCCGGTAGCACCCCAAATTTCCGATATTGTCAGAAAATTTTGAAAATCCAGTATACCGTGAATTTGGAGAATGAAAGTTGGTTGGACAAATTTATCTTTTCATAGTATTGGGGGTGCTAGGTTACTTTCTTGCTGTGTGCTGAATTTCTTTTCATTTTGTTTACCGATTCAAAATGTCCATTCATGGCTCGCCCAAATGAATCGATCAAAGACATCAATAATTCTAAGGATTTATGAAAGATTGTTGTTAGGTGTAAGCATTTGTGGGTTTTCAAAATAAAGAACACATGACCTGATTTTGTTTGATTCCAAGGCTTTCATTTTTTTCATCTACTTTTGTGGTTTCAATAATCGAATTGGAATTTTTGTTTGATAGGAATTGAAGAAGATGAAGTGGTGGTTGAAATTCTCAAATTCAGATGCATATATTTTATACTGTTAACTAAGTCTTAACATTTCCAAACCTGAAATTGTTGTTGCATCTTGCCAGATATAATTGTCAGTATATTTCAAGTATGGGGTCACGTAATAAATTGGGAATCTTCTGATGGATGTTAGAGATAAGCTACTTTTTGAGCCAAAATATGCTGGTAACCTGAAGGAAAAGATTCCCCATAAATCTTCCCTTCGTATTCCTTGGTCTTGGTTGCCTGGTGCTATATGCCTACTTCAAGAGGTACACTCGGCATGTACATGGTCTTTTAAATATTTTTTTCAATGGTTGTATATTAATTTTCTCTGTTTTCTGGAGATATTGACTTCTACATTTCTACATTGTGCTCATATTGGAGAATTAAAGTCTGTGTTGGACATTGGAAGAATGAGTCTTCAGCATCAAGATTCAAAGCCGTATGCAGATGATTGGATTATAAATTCTTCCTAAGAACGCAGAGACATCTATGAAATTCACAAAGAATGGGGAGATCAACAAAACTGATGCAAATTCGCATGGCTGGTGGTGAAAGAACGGGCCAACAAGATCAAGGTAGAGAAAAATATCTATATCAAAACTACTATTAGTAATTAGTCTTTGTAAATACATGTTGATGATTAAATATACTGTAAAATGGTTTCATCAGTGGTATTGAAACTAGAAGAGTTGAGATTTGTGGTACACATAAATATAACTTCAGTATGAATAGCTTCATTACTGATACATGTTTGTAATAGTTTGAATACTTTCAATTTGAATTGTTAGTAATGTAAGTCCTATTATGCACTTATCCTTTTATTTGAATATAATTTTTAATTTATTTTAATGGATAAACCTTTGTTTTCTATGTCTCATGTGAAATTTGGTTTTGTATTTAGAGGGTCTTGTGTTTCAATGTAGACTAATAGAAAATAATGTGTTTTTTTTTTTTTTTTTTTTTTTTAATTTTGCATCAATTTTCCTAATTGATCCGTCAATTTAGTTGCTGACTCATTCATAATTAGAATAAGATTTTTTTTTTTAACACAAGATTAATTGATTCATTTATTTTCTCAGTTTCTTTTATGGAAAAACAATTAATTGTGATTAATGTATTTGAATTAAATGCGCCTTAATTAATTGTTATGGAGAATCAATTGCTTGTGGTTAATGCATTTCATTTGAATGTGATTTGTATATTTAAAAATGATTTTTTTATTACAAGCAATCATCGTATTCTCTTAATAGAAATGCTAATAATAGTCTCTAGATATATTTCTTTTAACAGTTTTACGATACACTTCTTATGAATGGTTAAATTTTATATGAATTCTATTAAATTTGGTGGTACCCAAATAAAATTTAGGAAATTTCTTTAGCTATCATTTATGGATGAAAAACATCTCTAAAAATCTATGTATATCTATTTTAGTTAGTTAAGATATTTATTTTATTTGACAGCAAATTAACTACATATTAAAATAATAAATTTAATATTTATCACTAATACATAATATATTTTTATAAACGATAAAAATTCAACTATTAATATAATTAATTTTGTCGGGAATAAGTTAAAAAAAATGATTTATAAATGGTCACACAGATTCAAAAAACTTATAAACGGGATATAAATATAAATTACTCAATACTCAAATTATTTTTTATTAAAATCTAATATCTATAATTTATTTATTTAAAGTGTATTATTGATATAAATATTTAAAGTTTATAGATTGACGGGTAAATGTGAACGTATCTATGAAATACTGTTTGTAGACTGTTAATTTTAATATTCATTCATAGTTACTATTTGTAGAGAATAAGATGTCCATTTTATTATAAGTACGAATCAATAATTAAAAGTTATTGCATATTATTAACATATATTTGTAATTATGTGTATGTTAACGAATTGAAAACTGAATTCATACTTTATAAATAATAATTTGATATACTTACAATATGAATTCAGATCGGACCCGTGCGCAGCACGAGTTTCTTACTAATTTTCTATAATGTCTATGCATAAATTAATCATAGGACAAAAACATTAATTTGTATCTCTCATTAAATCATAAGATAAATTTTTGTCCCATAAGCAAATTATCAAAAAAATATAAAAAACATTATTTTTAATTTCTCTTGCATTATTTAATATTTTGATTCTTAAATATAATATTAATATTTTATATATCAATAAAAAATATTATAATAAATGTTATATTATTTTTATCGATGCTTAGATATGTTAAATAAAGTAGAGTAAAAAAAATTCTTCTTCATCCTTTTTCTTCTCCTCCTTAATATTTAATAATTCTGTAGAGTATAAACTTGAAATGAGAAAATCTTTTTCATCCTTTTTCTTCTTCCATTGTCAAAATTAAATTTTGGATGGTTTAAAATCAGAAAACTTCTATCTATAGGCTTGAGGTTTTTTTTAAAAAAAATAATTTGCAATCAATGTATTTTGTTGTTATTTAATCGATTAGACATAAATGCTAATCGATTAGATATTAAGAAACAATCGCTTATAAGTTCTCAAAATGGATGTTCAAGATATATAATCGTTGTATATAATCAATTGAATTCAAACTAATATGAGTCTCAAGTTTATGCATTTCTAATCGATTGACTATTTGATCTAATCAATTAGAAAAGTCAAAATTGTGTCCATGGCTATTTTGCCTGCTCCAGCTTCATCTGATACAACTTTCATTTATTTTCTAAAGAGTTTTCTTTCTATAAAGCACTTTAAAAAAGATTTTAGTATGTGTGTGCGCTTATAGCCATATACTTCCAAAAGAACTCTAAGGTACATCAGAGGTATTGTAGATCATAGTGTATTCATGTCAAACCAAAACAACATGGGCAAGAAGAGAAGGGCATATAACCACTCTAATTCACATTAGGGAGGAGACCAAGATGACAAAAAACACATATTTAATCATGTTTGGAAAAGCTCCAATCTCATGGAATTTGAAGAAGGAAGGGATAACGACTCTATCATCTTGTGAAACAGAATATGTAGCAACATCATATGTAGTCAGCCAAGCATTTTGGATAGAAATATTATTGGAAGAGTTGAGGTCCTTGAAATTATGTAGATTAAATTGTTGGTTGATAACAAATTAACAATTTATTTGGCTAGTCATGCAATGAGCCATGGTAGGAATAGACATATTGAAAGAAAGTATTACTTCTTAAGAGATCAAGTGAACGAGAATAAGCTAGAAGTAGAGTATTGCAAAATTGAATTGCAACTTACAGTTATATTCACCAAACCATTGACAGCCTAAAGGAGATGTTAGAAATGAGGAAACTAACTCATATGAATTAAAAGGAGGATTATGAATGTAAATTTATTATAGAGAGTAGGTTACTTGTGTTACGAGCGAGTGACTTGCAACACAAGTAAACTGAAACAAAACAGTCAGGTGCTTAAGTTTCCTAAATGTATATATAAAAGTCACTAGTGTAATTCAGTTAGTATTCATTCAATAGAAATCACATGCTCATCCAATTCAATTCATAATTGCCTTAATTAGTTCATCTTTCATCACTGTCTTCCTTTATATTGCATTGTTTTAGAATGGTCAATCATGATCTTGTTTCCCTTAATTTAATAGGAAGAACAAAATAAACTAGAGAAATATGAAAGAATTACATATAACATCACTAATACTGAATGTGATTGATAATTACATCATTGGATCCTAACCATCAATGGAAACAGTACTAGCAATATTAGTTACAAATAACAAATAAGTATGATCAAAACAATGTATCTTAGAAATCTTTGCTACATGAACTTCTTGAGGCAAATATTTCCCAAGGATTGCTTGAAGAGTGATCAAACCACAGGATACACAACAAATGATAATAGAAAGCAAACAAGTAGTACAATGAAACATGAGTAATGAAGCATATCATATCTATCTATTGATGATTCTTCTTCCACAAAACTCCAATCTTCTTCAACACGGTTGTATTTTTCTTCTTAGGTGATTCATCATCAGTGCCTTCTGAATAAGGCGAACTCATCTTGTTACCAATAGTAGAATTGTTGTAGCCACTGTCAAGCGAACCGGTTCGCTCCCCAATTTTTTCATTGTTGTTTGCTGAAGAAATCATAGCAGCAGCTGCTTCAGCTGCTTTCCTCCACTGATCTGACTGCACTTTCAATCTCCTTAATTCAGCCTCTAACTCCGAATTCGATGCATACGCAGCATCTAACGCCTCAGTTACCTCTGCTATCTTTCTGTTACTATTATCAACTTCTTCTGTTATGTAGCCAAGTTTTGTCAAAGCCTCTCGTTCCGCGGCCCTTGCTGCCTCCGCAGAAGCAATAGCCTCGTATGTAGTTTTATTCTTCTCTATCTCCTCTCTCTTTATTTCCATCTTGAGTGAAATATTCTCTTCAGTTACATTTTTTAGTTTTGTCTCTTTCTCCAACAGTTTATCCTTCAACTCAACCGCATCATTATCTTGCAAATGAGATTCATTGTCAATCAAGCGCGCCTTTAACTCTTCGATATCAGCTCTAGCGCTCTTCAATTCCTCGTATAATTCAGCTTGTTTTTTATTAGATTCTGATTTTGTGTGCTCGAGTTGTTCAAATGCGCTTCTAATCTGCAATGTGCTTCGAATATACTCGTCCTGATAACTTACCTCGGCAACATCTAATGCAGATTTTAGTTTCCCTGCTTCAGCTTTAACCGTGGCAAGCTCGGCTTTGAGCCGGTTTATCTCTTCATTTTCTATAACATCCAATACAGGTAAGCGAGGAGATAAACCGGCTCCACTGACCAAATCATCCTGAAGTTTGCTCACCAGTTCCTCCAATGATTGTACACGAGCCTTCGATTGTTCCAACTCTAAAGCTAAAGATTGAAATGCTTCTGACGCTTTCGCACCTTCTAATCGAAGGGTTTGCACTGTCTTATTTGCATCCTCCAACTGCATTTGAGTTTTGCCAACTATTTCCAAAGCCTGTGATTCAGATTCTCTACATAGGCTCACCTCATTTTTCAGCTTTTCAATTGAAGACATTGCTTCATCAAGCTCCATTCTCAACTCTTGAATCTCAGCATCAGCAGCCTCAGCATTATCAATCCGAGTATCTTCCGATTCGCGTGCTCTTTCAAGTTGCATTTTCAGTTTCTGGATTTCATTCATGGAAGATGCTAAAGCAGATGAATCCATCGCGTGCTGCTTATGGACAGCTTCTAGCTCAGACTGCCACGCTCTATCTCAGTCCTGAGAAACTTTACGTAGTTCTTGAATCCGTCCATCTTCAGAATTAGATAGTTCCATAAGCTGTTGCTGTGTTTCCTCCAACTCTCTTGACATGGATAAAAGCCTATTCTTCGCATCATCAGCCTCGCGCTGAGCTTTTGTCTTCACTAATTCCGTTGAGTTGAGTTGTTCCTTAGCTTTCTTTAGATCTTCTTCGAGTTGAGATAGCTGAAACTCCAATTCATGGACCCTATTTGTTCCATTCTTCTAAAGGCAGATGAAAAAGTCAAAGAGATAGAGTAAATAATATATAAACACAATGGATCCATGATACCAATAACCACAATGGTACAAAAGTTAAGTCTTATAGTTCTTCTAGCCATGAACCAACTTAAAATCTACCTCAGATATTGAACTTTGTGTTGAGTTCACATTTGGGCCTCTATCTTTTGGAGTTTTAGTTGCTGGACTTGGAGACGATGGAACGGAGTTAGAACCAGATCCTGATCCTGGTTTCGTCTTGCGAGCAGTCCGAGGATTCGAAGGAGATTTCTTTCGCGCCACTCCTGAAGCACCATTTCTACTCACAACCAAATCATATGTCAATCAACACGGTTAAATAACAGTTGAATGCTGATAGAAAAGTATCTATACAAATATATATCACAGTAAGACATGGTTAAGGTGAGAGTCCATTTAAAAGAATCACTTTGCAAAATTTCAAAATGAAATGGAATCTATACAAGAAGGATTATAGGTCCAATAAAGAAATAGGACATTCCTTTCAAAAATGTTGCTGTTACACATATACAATTTAACAGGAAAAATTATAACAGTTTCATCTGTATCTTATAACAATTTTCTCAATATTTTAACTCTATATTAGTCTCCCTTGAAATAAAAACCAACATCTCGCAACCTGGGCGGATGCGGATGAAGGGTATCTAACTAGTCATCAAGATAACTCCAGGAGTTGGCCTGTTGGTGAAGACTTGAGACCTGAGAGTGTGTTTCTCTCAAAGTCTCGGGTTGAAATTTTCCTAGGTATTAATAATCTCTGTCGGGATGGTCCATATAGTTTCAACCCTCATTTAGACCCTATCATTTATATCTAAAGACAAGAAAAAGAAGAGAATGCTGCAAAAGTGTGAAATAGGACAACCTTACCTTGCTTTTTGAGTCTGCATGTTTTAATATCAATCTGATAAAAAGCAAGTGTTCTTTAATGCTCCTGACCCACAAGTCCTGCAATATCAATCTGCAAAAGAAATTAAGACAATGAGGAATTTGATTTATAACATGATAAGAAGTTATTGCTTGTAGTTTGCATTAGATTAGTTGAGCACCACATTGGATCCTTGATTCAAGTTCAAAAAAACATCTAACAAACATACCACATATAATATCCCTTCAAAGAAACTCCAAATAAAAACTAACTCCACTACCACCTAACAAATTAATAAAAATATGAAATAAATTAAAACATGCACCAAAATAATACTAATAATTAGTAGTGTATTATTATATATTTAGCATTAACTCACCAAAAAAATATATTTAGTGGTTTCCTCCCTTTTACTCAAGTACAATGATGCTACACTTCATGGACCAGCAACAAACAATAATGATGGCATTGTCAACATCGTAGCCGCACTAAAACTAAAATGCAAGTAATTACTATATCTAACTTCATCATTAGAATCCATTGATAATCATAATTTCAAAGAGAAACACAGCATAAACACAAACACTTAAAATAATGTACTAACATGAGAAGAAGATGCAAGAGATGGAAATGAGTAGAATGTGTGAGGTGAAGAGGTTGTTTTGAGATGGAGGAGAAAGGTGAGGGAAAGTAGAGGGTCGTTGAGGTGGATGAAGTTTCTTTGGAGCTTGGTTACTGAGTCTTTCTCTTTCTTATTCTGAGAGTGTTGCTATGTTTATGTGAATGGGAGGGAGGGAGGGAAGAGTGGATGACAGGGAACAGGGAAATACGTTTGAAACTGATGAGCCATTAACGTTGCGCTCCTTTTGATCTCCACGCGCTTTGTCACACTCATGCATATACTTTTTTGTTTTCATGGGACCTACATAACCATAGTATCAACTAAACCATGCTACTTAACAATGTTAACACTGCAACTCATCTTATAGATATTTTGTGGATTTCATTAATCACGTTATCTTGGAGGTGGTATTAGGAATTGGCAGTGAAGATTTGAGACCTAAAAGTATAAGGTTCAATCTTTTTATTGAGTCAGTCTACACCTACATAGAGGCATACTCTTTCTTTAATGGAGACCTCCACAAAATATTTTTTTATTTTATTTTTAAATGAGTTAAATTTATTAGAGTCGTGTTATGTCTTCAATTGAGACCTCCATAACATAGTCATTTTTTTAAAAGTTAGTTAAAATTATTTCAAAGTCATGCTTTCAGTCATTCTTTGCTTTCGATAAAGACCTCTACAAAATAATGCATATATAGAAATATCTCTTAAAATTTTAAGTGACGAAGAGAAGAAAACATGTTTCGATGCTATCAGAAATCAAAGACATTAGAACACCCGAAATACAATTAGGAAGTCGACGGAGGACAAGCGGCAATGCGGCAGGGCTGTTGGCGACGATGCGAAGTTACAAGACCGTGATCTTACAATGCCGAAAATCTTTAGAGATATTTAAAAATATTGAAAAATACTTCTAAACACATTAGATTTGTTGAAATATTAAATATAATATTAGATATAATACAAGTTGTGTAATTCAATCTCAAACTCAATTAGGGTTTGTTAGCCTACTTAGTGTACAAGTTAGTTGTATATAAATAGACTAGTTTGTAAATCAGTTTGTAACAATTTAAGTCAATAATATAATCCTTATTTCTTCTATTCTCTCTTTCTCCCCTCACTAAAAGTGCCTCACGCACTAACAAATTGGGATCTACAGCTTTGGTTAGATTCTTGACCGTATTTTCAAGAATCACACGTCAGAGATCGTATTTCCGAGATTGTGGGTTATTCATTAGCAATCGCTGCGAAGATGAATGGTAAAAATATAACTCCAAATTTCTTTCAACTTTTTACGACAAAATTGGATTCGATGGAGAAATCAAATGTAATCTCTGTTTGAATTTCATGAAACCCTATAAGTGATTACTAATGGCATTTATGCATTGACTTCAGATGCAATCGACGCACAGAAAATAGCCCACAATGAAGTCAAGAAGAAGGATTGCAAGGCTGCATATTGCATTCGGACAATAGTCGATGCAGCGAACTTCGACAGGATCTCTCATGCTGAAACGACAAAGAAGACATGTGATATTCTTGTCAACCACTATGAAGGAGGTGAGAAAGTCAAGGTTGTCAAGTTGTAGACCTTGCGTCGACAATATGAGTTATTGTCGATGGGAGGAGACGAAAAGACTGTAGAGTATGTATCGAAGGTTCAGAAACTCGTTCATCTCATATAGGATTATGGTGAAACCCTAACTGATAAAATGATAATTGAGAAGGTAATGCATGTGCTGATCTTTCGCTTTGATCACATTATCATGGCTATTCAATAAACCCATAAACTTGAAACCCTAAAATTGGAAGATTTGGTTAGTTCGTTGGAAGCACATGAGATCAGGATTGTCGAAAGGAAAGAAGTTTAAGACACGATACAAGCTCTGCAGACCCAGTCATGGAAAAAGAATAGTGATTCCAACAAATTCAAAGGCAAGTTCGACATGACTCAGGACAAGAACTCTTGGTCGAATCCTCGTAAGAATAAGGTCGGTGATAAGGCTTCTGAATCCTCGAAAAGAGGAGGAGGAAACTATCTAATGGACAAAGAAGATAAAAAAATATGCACTGCTACAATTATGAAAAGTGAGATCACCTCGCCAAAAATTATTAGTACAGGAAAGACAAGGGCAAAGACGAAGGAGCGAACCTTGCACGTGAAGATTCAAATGATTCTACAGGTATGGTGGTTATGGATGCAATTGTAGATAATCATGTCGAATCTAAGATCTGGCTCCTCGACTCAGGTTGCTCGAATCACATGACTGATCAAAATGTATAGTTGACAAATTTCGACGAGTCGAAGAAGAGCAAGGTCATAATTATTGATAATTGGGAGAATTGGTTAATATTCTATTAATAATCATTTTGTACAATCTTGTTCCGCATGTGATAGACTTTTAACAAGGTCATCAATTTTCAATGATGACAACTAACGTCTTTGACAAGTCAAGCATAAATGGTCAAACAAATAAAAATGTAAACTTAAGTATTAGAGTTTGATGCACATTATTATCCGATGATGGCAATCAAATAAAATATAACTAAAATCTCATCTCAAGCTACTCAAACAAATGTCTACAGAAGAGAAAACATTTGAATGTTTTAAAATGCTTACGACCCCCAACTTAATAGTGCGTGAAACAATTATACTTATAATATAAGAGCTTTTTCGTAAAAGCGCATGACTAAAGCGCATACACACACTAAAATATATTTTAAAACTATTTTATCAAAGAAAATATTTTCAAAAACATCTTGAAATTGTGCCAGATGAATTAGAAATTATCAAAATAGTTATATGCAAAATTTTGTAAATAATCCATTAACACTTTGGTCTAATCAATTAGCTCTGTTCAAAACTGAGCCCCAAGTGACTATGATAGCGCCTTAATGATGTACAACGAATATATATCTTTTGTTTCCTTTTTTAAACTTATAATCAATTATATTTCAAATATCTAATCGATTAGGAACATGTGTCAATCAATTAGATTGTCATAAAATACATTTATTTAAAATTTATTTTTGAGCTAATAAATAAATGTCCCTTTTCTCATTTCAATTCATCCAGAATCGTGTTTTGACATCTCTCTCTCTCTCTCTCTCTCTATATATATATATATATATATATATATATATATATATATATATAAACTTTTGTTTGTTTTCTCTCACTAAAATTATAACCGAAGTACTTATGCGAACAAGTCTTTTTGTGAGTGAACATAAGTTGTAATTCTGGAAAAAAATAGAATTGTAAAATCCACCAAAGATTGTTTCCGTATCTTGGTTGAATATTATCCACTTAGAGAATTTTATTTGAATTGAAAGATAAAACTATTAAAAACTTTTATTTGGAGATTGTATGATCAAATCCTAATTTAGGTTCGAGATTAACGCATATTAAAATCTCATAGGTCTTTGGTCAACATGTGGTAAGACTAACCGCTTCAAGATTTTTTTGTGTGGAAAGAATACTATCCGCTTGAATCTACCACATAGAAGAAAAAACTCAAATTATTATATACCAAAATCTCATATTGTTTGGACGAAGGTCAACTATCTTTTCTTATACAAGAGTGTTTGTGAGTACATCTTACTAAAAATCCTCAAGTTTAGTAAAAACTCTCAAGATCAATTTTTAAGAAGAGGCATATGTCCTTTGTTTTTATCGAATCTCTATGATTATGGTTTTTTTTTTTTTACTTAACTCTTTACTTTACCACAACTTATCTTCTGCAAATTATTTTTTCTATTGCTAATTATCTAAAAAAAATTTAAACATATTTTATTTCTCAAAAATTTTCAAATCATTTTTTATCTGAACTACACGATTCATCCTTTTTTGGTGTGAAATCTCAATTACCGTAACAATTCTTGCAACAGTTTCTTTTTTGGGATAATCAGTTCATGTTTATTAAATCTCCCAAGTCCCAACTCACGGTCATTGGCAACGTTTCATAAGCGGAGGTGATATTAACTTTACTGAATCGCACTAGAGTCAACCTCCTAATAAGATTGATAACTTAATTTTCTAGTTCTACCCTTAATTAATATTGTTACTTTACTTCCAAGTCATTAGATCTTACTACTATGGTTAAAAGGCATACTTCACAAATTAACAACTTTCATTTATTTTGAAGTTTTTTAATCTGTCTAAAAATTTAAGCAGATACTTATTTTGAAACAAAAGGATCAACTTACATGATAGCCATTCTAGCATGAATTTGGAGTTGATATATAGAATCAACTATATTCAAAACCAAGATACACGCCAAAGCCAATAATCATGGTAAAGCAGCAAAAACTTAAACAGGAGAGGAAACAGAAGGCAAGAAATAACAGGTAAAAATTTTCAAATAAAATAACTTTTATTAATGTCTTCTAAACTCAACTATAATGACATAAGTTACAACAAGGCTAATAATTCCGTGTAGTATGATTTCCATTGAACATATTGTATGTTTGGTTTCACTTTTGACGCAGACAAAATTGATTCTAAAAGCATAGAACCGATGCGCAGAAAGATTATACTACATCAAAATGCACTTCCACTACCTTTGGACTTTCCAAGCATCATATCTTTTGCTTCATTGATTTTGGAAGCAAGGTAATGGCTACCACCAGCATCTGGATGATTTGCAACCATTACTCTCCTATGTGCTTCTTTAATCTTATCGGTTGGAGCGGCCGTCCTGCCATTGCGACAATTCACAATCAAATCAGCGCAAAAAACACGAAAAATGTTATGGAAAATAATTTGTCAAGGACTAGAAACAAAATTCTATAGTAACCAATCCACTGGAAAACAAAAGGAAAATATAGACATAGTAACACACTTCAGCTCATAACGCCATTTAAGGTAGGACTAATTAGCCTTCTGAAATCTGAATGAAGTTGATGAAATTGTCTTTTTTCAATTGCATTAAGAATGGGACCAAAATAAGTCTTGTTAACAAATTGCAAGTTTCAATTCACATCTTACAACCTATGAAGCACATACACCAGAAACACGACACTGACACTGATACATCGACATCGATAATTATTTGAATAAATGAATAAATTAGACTTAGGCACAAGTGTCCGTGTCGGTTTCGTACACCGACATTGACACAGAACTTTTTCCAGAGGTGTCTGTGCTAAAGAACTTACAATAGAAACTAAGAAACTTCAAAGTCCAGTTACATAGTTAACATTTCAAGCAAACAAAAGAGGACGGAATAGCAACATCAAATGAACAACAAAACATTCTGTTTTTATTTACTTTCTTGATTTGCCAGCAATTTTAAAGGATACAACAGGTTCAAATCAGACATTAGATGGACAATATCATACAGAGACACAGCCTAACCAATCAATCAAAGCCACATGAAACAGGTGCTTGCAAGCTGCATGCATTGCTGGCAAGGTTGTTAAGATCAGGATCTTACATAATATCGGAAGGAGATAATAAGATAGTAAAATATAAGATCATAATACGCAATTAGTTTTGTATGATCGGGAGGGGGTAGCAATATAAAACATAAAACATGAGATCGTAACAAAAGTCATAAGATATTACTAAAACGAAAAAATAATAATACTACATATTTGAAGTTTTTTTACTGCCCAATCTTATAGCCGATTTAAAGACAAAAAACTAAAGGAAAAATTAGTAAAAACAGAGTGTGAAAATTAAAAATTTTGCGGTTAAATTATTTGGCTAGTCAGCTTAAAATTCCTGACTCTGCCACTGGCAATACGTACATAAGAAAGATCAATATTTCCGGGACACTTTTTGATTAATTTATGAATTCATCCCATCAAAACAAACTAAACGAATCCTAGAAAACAAAAATGCAAATACCTAACACCAAGGATGCGAGCTGCTTCCCTCTTATTCATGGTAGCATGGAAACCGCCTTCATAAAATTTACGCATCCCAGCTGGTCTAGCCTTGAATGCTTGCCAAGCCTGGATACCATATCTACCTGCATAAGCTGCAGCAGCCACAGCCACTCCTGTCATAAATGGTGTTTCCTGTTCAAAGTTTCCACAAAAAAAACCAGATGAACCTAATATCATATCATAAAAAGATGAAAATAAGGTTTTTGAATTGAAAATTTGAAATTTAAAGGGAAGATTGAGAATGAAGGGTTTACCATAATGGTTTTAAAACGTTGGATTGGAATAGAGGTTTCTCTGCAAATTGAAATTTGGTTTTGCGGAAATAGGGTGAAGATTGAGGATGAAGGGTATACCATAATGCTTAAAAAGCCTTGAATTCAAAACTTGCTCGATACGTCTGATTTCTCTAGTACTTTCCTCACCGCCAATGCAATATTTTTTTTTCTTTCGTAACTATATATTTAATCGTCGTTAATCTTGTTGGTTAGCCACTTGTCAGAAATTTGCTTTACTGATTCAATATCTCATTTTATTATTTCATCGATCATTTCTAGTTCCCAAGTTAAACAAGCTGTTTTTGAGAATTGATTTCTAATTTCTATAAATTTTGACAATTAGTTTTGCCTGATTAATAATTAGTAGGCATGGTAAATAAATCCGTCCCACTAAATTCCGCTCGTTTCCGCTCTAAAATTAGCGGAGAATACTCGGAAAAATTGGGTGCAGGTGCGGAGAAAATCCATTTTTTATTTATGGGTGCGGGGACGGGTGATGCTAATATCCGTCTCGCACCCGCCAACTATATTTAATTCAATTTATTTATTTTTAATAATTTTATTACTCATTTACACTTTTTAATGTTATAATATCATATTTTTTTTTTTGAAAAAAAGGAAATATTTATTTATATTCCAAAAAACCAAACAAAACAAGCGACCCCAAGGGTCCAGCAAGGAAACCAACAGTAAAAACGATCCAACTTTACAAGAGTTATCCCATGAGCAGCAATTGAGCAATATGCTCCCTATATTTCTTTTTCATCCATAATCTATGAACTATAACGTTTTTTATTTCCTCCTCTATTCCTATAGTGTCGTTCACAGTAGTGTGAATCTTATTGTTCCTGTATCGCCAGCAATTATAGACAGTTTCCGTAAAAGCTGTCACAATAAACCTTGCTTTCCACCCTTTTCGCTTACTAACACCTTCCATCCAGCTCAGTTCCTGCTGCCAACAACCCGGAATATGCACAATGCTCAACCATTGTAGGATATGACTCCAAATATTATGCATCGTCACACATTCAAAAAGGAGATGTTGCTGGTCTTCATCCTTATTACAAAAACAACATTTGACATCGTTCACCATACCGAACCTAGCCAACCTGGTTTTAGTAGCAAGTCGGTTATTGCACGCCATCCAAGTTACAAACGCAGCTCTCGGTCGAGCTTCGTTATGGAGGAAGATGTTTTTCCAAGATACCTTCGGCATATGTCCAATCAACACATGATAAACACTGGATGTTTTACCTGTATCCATTTGTTTTCCATCCTTCTCAATTTGCATCTCTCGTATTTTACCGCGATGGGCACAAATACCTTTTAGGATCCAAGACCCTGTTTGTTTCAGCGGCATAGTCATGATATCTCCACCTTTCGTGTAATAAGCATGAATCCATTGGATCCATAAACTATCCTCATTTACACTTTTTAATGTTATAATATCATATTTATTAGAATTAATATTTATTTTTTTGAAAATAAAATTTAAATAAAAATATCAAACTCAAAAAATACTTTTAAAATAATTAATTATTTAGTTTAATTATTAATTTTTATCTTTTTTGAAAAAAAATATAAATTCAAAAAAAAATTAAAATTTTATTCGGGCAAGTGCGGGGGCGGGTGAACAAATGTTTAGCCCCGAACAGGTTTGATGGCGGGTGCGAGTCTGAGTCTAGGTGGCGGGTGCGAGTTTGAGTGTGCTTAAACCCGCCTCCGACCCGTTGTCATCCCTAATAATTAGGCTAAGATGAAAAAAAGAAACTCTATCTCATTCTCGAAAACACCTTAGATTATTCAAACTCTAGACCATCTCTTATCTGAGTAGTCTGTTTAATAAGTGGAAATCTACGTAGCGAGAGAGAAACTCCACCCCAAAACTCCCTAAAACCAATAGTGTAAATCGAGAAGTGATTGAAGGATATGTCAGGGTTTTGAGATAAAAACGTGGATGTAACTCCTAAAGCAACACTTCTAGTAGTCGTAACAACTACCATAACAAATCATTTAATATCAGGGGTGATCATTGAGAACATGAGTTCGTGTGACCTGACGTGCCGCATAATCTTCATGAAATTAGGACACGAGAAAGATTTGAAGTTGTGTGAAGGTAGGATCTGTAACACCTTGATTTCGTTGAATTATTTTATTTATTTAAATTAGATGATGTGATGTATTTGTGTGTGTTTTGTGATGCATTTGGGAACTAGACACTTTAGAAATTATTAGAGTTGAGATAATGGGGTGTATGACCAAAAGTGTAGAAACACCAGGTGTAGAGGGATAACTAGTTATTAGCATTATTTAGATTAAAATATTAGATTTATGATTATTTTATAATAATTAAACAAGATTATTAGTAGAATAATAGGATTATTATTATTTTTATTATTAGGGGATTTATTTAATAATTATTTAATTGAGAATATTTAAGTTAGTGTTGGAATAAAAAGAGAGTGGGAATAGAAAAAAGTTAGAACGTAGAAAATAGTGAAAAAGCGTAGAAGTGAGAAGAGGAGAAAGAACACTCAAAGCTAGGACAAGAAGGTTCACCATAGGAATCAAGAATTGACCAAAATCTAAGATAAGATTGGGATTCTAACACTATAATGTGATACATAATGATGGGGTATAGTAGTGTTTAGGTGTCATGATTGTTGTTCTTGATTTTCTCTCTATTTTGCTTGATTGGGGGTTTTCCCATTGATGAATTCTTTGATGCACTTTGTGTGCTATTGGTGAAATTTGATGATGTATATTGAATGGAATAAATAGGCAATGTTGGTGAATAATTAGTAGGATTAAAAGACATTATTTTGATTGAAAATTTGGAAGTTTGGGTTAAAAAAAATTAGAAATCGTATGCAAGAAGTTGCAGGTTTTTGGCCTCTGCAACAGGTGTAACCGGGTACTAGTTTTTAGGAAGTTTTTGGGTAACCTGTTACCAATGCATTTTCTTGGATCAGTGGGAAAAATTATGAGGTGGTAACCGGGTATCCTATATGCAATATCCGAGTACCCAACTAGACAAAAGCTGTCAGCATTTTTCGAAAACATGTAAATTCCATATCTTTCGTCTCAGGGTGTCCATTTGACGCGCTGTTTGGACCAGTATGAAGTTAAAATCATTTTCTATCTCATTGTTTACTGTGGAAAATGGTAAACAACCGCTGGTCCTCCCAAAGTCCTAAAACTAAGGGTTAATCGCAAGATCAACCAGTTGATCTTAAGACATGTGCTAAGGTTTTTTGAGATTATACTAGTTCTATGGAAATCCTTATCTAAGAAACGGTTTTCTAAGACTAAAGGAACAAGTATAACGACTTTCCACACTATGATTAGACTCGACTGGCTGGTGACTCGTGACCGACAGAAAGAGCCTAAACGAAATAACTAACAATTTGATTGCTCATAATATGATTTGACCAACTATGGTGACTCGTGACCGACATAAGGTTGTGGACTTCAGACTTGTTCTAAATGAATTATGTGTCGACCGACTCTTTTGTTAACTCAAAACTTGTAACGAAAAGAGAATCAACATAAACGATAATACAAAGAGATTGCTGAAAAGTAAATAAACTGCAAGTAAAAGTTTCAAAAGAGATGACTGACATATAAAGGTTTTGCATTGAAATAAAGATGGTGATTCACGTACATCAAACACTTCACAAATCTTTGTTTCCTGACGCTCAGAATTGATAGAGTTTTAGCAAGTGATTTGAGTATACAAGTGAACACACAAAAATTACATTGAAACTACTTATTTATAGTATTTAAAAAGTAACTGTCTAGACGTAATCGACGGATGACATTTGAATCCTAAGACAACCGCTTCACTAGATGTTGCCACCTATTTGGCGCTTAAACGAGTTACAAACTGCTAGCAACTGCTTGGAGATTTTGAATTTTGAATCTTCCTTCTTCTAACTAAAAACCAACCGCTTCTGGCTTGCTTCGACATGCTCCTCTTTTGACAACTTCTAAGTCCAAAATCCTCTATGGTCGACAAGACCAACTTCGACCATTTCCTTCGCTTTACATGCCTTGGTCGATTAGACCAATTTCCACATATTTTAACATGTTCTCCTCCTGGTCGACTCCACTTTGACATTGTGGCTTGATATTCTCTTTAATCATTGATTTCTTTAATTTGCCAAAACCAAACTTTCAAACACTTTGTTCTCAATTTCCAAAGAGTCTTTATTTCAGAAAGTCACCCTTAACTTATGAGAACATCTTCATTTAATACACGTGCTTGAATACCTTGAGATTTTTCTAGGTAACACCTATAAAAATAAATTGGAATACATTAGATAATTATTTTACCAACATTAGTACCACGTATCGATTTCCGAGCAATGTGTCGTGTATTATTTTGCGTTGAGTAAGTTGATGTTGTATGAGTGGATCAATTCTTTTGCATTATATATTACATGATAATGATGATGACGATGGCTTGTATTAGCGTGGACTTGATGAGTAAAAACGATTAATGTGAGTATGCTGTTGCATGATAGTGTTGCATGCATTCATGAAGCGAAGACCTGTATTGGCGAGCGAAGTTGTTTCCCTAAGTTGACATTATTGTGATGAGGGTTTTGCCTTGTTGATACCACATGCATTTGAGTCAGTGTCGGTCACATTGCATTATATGATTGTTAAGAATCGATGTTTTGGATATTAAAGAAGTATGATTATGTGTACTTGAATTTCTATTTACACATTATTATGTTTTCTTTTATATTGTTATGATATCTCACCCATTCTGTTTGAATGTTGCCTCTACGTGGATAACATGCAGATGATCTAAAATAGCTCGAGGTCGAGGTTAGCTGAGAAGTGCCTCATTTTGCATAGATTGAGTCGGTGTCAGCTCTGATACGTAACACTTGAGGATTTTGCGCTTGTTTTGTTTATGTTGGGAGTAAACTATTGTTGAACTCCACTTGTTGGGTTTAATTGATGTTTTATGCTGAATTTCGAATTATGATAATTATAACTCATGTTGAAGAGTTAAGAATATTTACTGTTGATGTTTTCCGCTGCAAATAACTGAAAAGAAGTTCAAACATGATGAACATGTGATTTATGTGTTACATATCTTTCTATATAAGCATGTATGATGTATGAAGATTTGACATCCTATTCTTGATGATTTATTTTAGAAATTAATTTACTATGATTTTTACTTTAATTACCGACGAGAAAATAGGGTGTTACAATTGGTATTAGTACTTGTCGGTCCGTCCGACCAAGTTGTGGAGTCTGTAGTGTGATAGTTGAATATTATCGTTGTTTTGTTCCTTAGTACGCAATATGTGTGGAACACTGTTAGTACTTTCTTGTTGTTCTAATCACTTGTTTACAGGAGTGGAATTGAAACTAGTGGGGTGAGAAGCTCGTGCTTCTCTGAAATGGTTAAGGTGTGAACAATAGGTTCGGGGTGCTGTAAATCGCATAAGTACGGAGATTGGCAAAACCGTGTTGTTTCCCGAATTCGAGGAAGTACGAATTTAAGATTTACGTCTGATAGTCATGTCGAAGTGTCTTTGCGAGAGAATGATCAGGTACTCGTGTTGTTCGCATCTATATAAGTGAAAAAGCGATGTTATGGTTCGCATCTCTGTAGTGCTATTTTGAGATGATTGATTTCAATATCTTACCGATGATGATGAAGAAAATGAGGAAACTTCACGATGAAACTCCATAATTTATGTGTTATTGTGATATGATAAAAATAGGAGTTGTTAACGGAGATTCATTTATGTGTTGTTAATGATGATGAAATGTCGAGTTTATGTGTTGTTGTATTATTGTGATGATGATGAAAATGATAAAGTTGTTGTGTTGTTGATGGTGATATAACTCTGAGAAAAATCCAAATTTTATGTATTCCTGTGTTGATGAAAATTATGGAGTTGTTGTTGACATTGATGAGAGATGATTTTACTAAAAGTGTAAGGTGTGTTGTTTATTTAATGTATAAATTTCATGAGAAAAAAATAACAAAACAAATAGTTTGGTTTTGAAGTAAGGTGTTGGGGTTAATTGTAAGCCTAATTTCTTTAATAAAGAATGAGGTTAAAAAATAGTTATTTGAGAAGTTCCACATTGCTTAGTGTGGTGAAGCAAGAGGGAGATCAAAACTATATATTGGACCTAAATTCTTTGTTCTTAGATACACCAGTCGATAACTTTAAACTTTTGACTTTTAGTTTAAATGTTTGCTTTGTAATAGTGTGGGTGCACTAGGGGATTGGGGTGAGAGTAGAGAAGTCCACGTGTTATAAATTTAGACAACGATTGTGGTTTTTCTTCGATTTTGAAGTTTTCACGTTATATTCTTATTTTGTTGGTTGTATTTAATTTATTTTTTCTTTTTATGCTGTGTTATTTCTCGAACATAAGGTGTGTGTACCAAATAAATGAGAAAGTAAAATAAATGACACAATTAAATAAGAAAAAAATATCACTGGTAAGGTCTGTCTGCTATCTAGGGAGAGGTCTTAGGTTCAAATCTCCAAAATTTTGGACTTTTGATGTGTAATTTCTTAATCTTAGATGAGAAAATAAAATAAATGAGACAATTAAATAAGAATGCAAATAAGAAATGAGACAAATAAATTAAATATACATGCTTATTAATTAAATTAAATATTACACAAATCAGGAAAACACAATAATAATAGCTTCTAATGGGAAAGCTCCCAAAGGAATTAGGAATTCTGACAGCTCACTTGCCCTTCTGTCATAGTTCCATCTGGAACAACTTGTGTGAGCAAATAAATACATGAAAATACAAATAGATAAACACAGTAAGGAAATAGTCTTTACCCCCCAAATCAACAGCCTCAAAGAAAATGATAAACTACACATAAACATGATAAATAAATAAATAAATAATGGATATATAGTTTCAATAGTAATGAAGTGCTTTGCATTCTTTTCCTGTGGTTATATTGTCAACCCGCCACACCATTTCCCACAGTAATTTCTGCATTTAAGCTGCTTTCTACCTTTGGTGGACCTGAATGCCGCCTTGGTCTGGCAGGCGAAGCCGGGAAAGTAAGTCGCTTCTTTGCATTTCCAAGGGACCCTTTATCTGGTGTTCCAGACTCTGCAGCTAATGGACTTTGCAACCTGGATTTAGCTTTTGCAGATTTAGTTGACACCATATAACTTGGAACTGATGGAGAGCTTGCAAGGCTTTCATCATCCCTCACTACTGATCCTGCAATGGAGTGCCTCCTTTGGACTCGCTCCGACTGCATACTCATCATGCTTTTGGTGTCATCATCGAGAATAAAACTCTCCTTTGGGCTTGCCTTATTCAGTTTCTTACCAACTGCTGGCTTGGGAGGCTTTGAATTGGAATGGAAGTTAGGTGAACCCGGAGTTTGGCTGGCTGTTGGAGAATGAGTTTCGGTATTGAGCTGGAAACGAGCAAATGATTTGCTGATTTCGGAACTGGTAATGCTGCGAACTGAACTTTTTACAGATGGATTGTTGTTCTTCTCTTTTTCTATCGGGTTTTGGTTGGCTGCCATCCAACGTTCTAACCAGCTCCATCCCCAAGCAGGATTGGTTGGATCCATGAACATTGGATTTATAGATTTCGATGAATTCCTCCCGTTCTTCTGTCAAATACAAGTATATATATCTTATATCAAACTCTGCCCAATTTGTCAAAAGATCAAGAAACTCAAATAGAAAATTATGTCAGCCTGTATCTATTTTGGAGATGAATTCCTCATCAAATTTTGATTCCTTATCATAATAATTCCCGGTTCACTACGATGAATCTCAATTTAATCTACTAAGTCACTACCTAAACTTGTGTAGCTAGCCAATATCTTTGTTAACTTTGTAGCTATTTCTCTTGTCATTTGATTTATGTCTTGAACCTTAAATTTCGAGGTTTGTATATGATATATCAATTTAAAATTTTGCAATGACACATGTTTTTCTCATAAAAATGTCATTTTTAAGTTGGTAGTGTATCTTACAATTCATAATAAGATTTGATTCAGAATTCGGAAAATATATCTTCTGATTCACGATCGGAATCTCCATTTGATACCTGCGATTTATACTATGTATAATTTTTGTGTAATTTATTTTACTAGGTCATTTTTCTTTTGATCTTTCGGTTCATCTAAGTTTCATGAATACTCTTTTCTCATTTCTTTTCCCGACTATCCTAACAATTTCAACTTCTTAAGAGAAATAGAAAACCTGATGAGTGAATGAATAAGCCATTGCTCTTTCTCTTCTTATAGTAGCCTCGTATTTGCTTAGTAATTTGGCTTCAACTTGTTCTCTAGATTGTACGCTTTCATCCCATTCCTCCCCAATCTGTTATCAGAATTTGAAACAAGTTAAAGGCATTCCATAATCCATAAGCTAAAATTCAAATACATATATTCTAAAGTGTATCAGGGAATTTGATCCTTCAGAGACCTGTATAATCTCTAGCTCTTTTGTGTGCTTCTGTAAGAGCTGTTTTTGAAGAGCTTGGGTCTCCTCTAACATCCTGATCCGCCTCGAGCGAATCTCGGATTGCACATGAGCTAAAGTCTGCATAGAGCGGAGGGTACTAATGGCTTGACGTTTTACCACCGGCCCTTCCATTAGCGATCTCAACCTGAACAGCCCCCTTAAAGCCCGCAACGCTCTTCTTGCCTGAAAGATAGCTTGTTTATGGAAACAATTTGACTTTTCTTTATATCTTTTGGTATACAAATAACTTATAAATCGCCACTATATGATAATCAATTATGCTGTTTATGCAGGTATACATAGAAGTTGCAAAATAAATACCAAGTATCCCCGAAAAGTGGTTTGAATCTTGGTTGCGGCGACTTCTACATTTGGTTTACCGACAATCCGAACAACTGGAGTGGCTTGAACTTGAACCTCAGAAGTTCCTGTCATGATAACATCATGAACATGTACATCAGCATCCACATCTATTACATCTTCAACATGTTGATGACTATTTTCACTCTCAACATGAGTTAAAATATTCTCCTCCTCATGTGGAGGAAAAGAAGGTGGTGCTTGATCAGTTTCTGGATATGAGTCTGAAGTGTGTAGTTTTTTCTTTCCAAACCATTTCTTCTTTGATCCACTTGAATTCTGCAAAATAAGTTATAGGTGAAATTGTTCAATTGTTTATATAAATTATAAGTCATTTTCATAAATCATAAACTAATTGAATTGAAATTCAAACCTGGTGTTTGTTTTCTTTTGAGTCAGGACTAAGAGCTTTCTTCACATTGGAAAACCAATTTGGTTTCTTACCCATTTTGTTTGCATTAATTCCTCACACTCAATTCTTTGACCTTTAGTTATAATGAAAACATGTGAATGTAAATTACAAAATCTTTATATAATAATCCATCATAAGCCAAAATAGCAATAAGTTGAAGATTCAGAAACTGTGGAAAAAAGGGAAAAGGAAAAATGGAAGTACCTGAAGTGAAAGAAAAGAGATCTAAAAAAAAAAAAAGAAGAGAAATTGTAATGTAAAAGAGGGAAATGCAGTGCGAATAGATCTTGGGAAGGGACAAAGTGGTTTCTATTCGGTTAGAATTTTTTATTCTATCATCATGAATGATAAGAGGAGAGAGAAAGAGAAAGAGAAAGAGGGACCAGCTAGCTAGGTGGTTAGTCGTGAGTGATGTGGGGCCGGTTAATAATCACGAGCAAAGCGGTTGTTGTTAACGGTAGTATGTGTATGCAGTGTTGGTCCCACTCACGGTGGTGGTTGGTCATAGTTTGGGTTTGCATTTGTTTTATGTGTTTTCTTGTTGCTATTCTATTCTCTCTTGGTTAAGTGCTTACCATGTTTCACTTCTATTGATGAATAGATATGTTTATTTGGACACATGGTTTTGCCTAGGGGTGACAAACGGGTAGGCCCGCCCCGTTTAGGTCTATCCCGCAAAAGCCCACAAAAAATGGGGCGGAGCGGGGCGGTCATAGTTGAGGATGAGTGCCTAAAATATAGGTTCGTTCCGCAAAAAGTAAGTGCAGGGCAGAGAAAGCCAACGGACACTACAACTTTTAGGCCTAAAAATGCTTAATTTTATGTTAAAACATGTGCCCACAAAAGTTCGCGAAGAAAATGGGACTGAAGGGTGAGGGTCTAAATTCTTCGCCCGTCCTGCACTAAAGTGCGGGCAAAACGGGCATACCCAATGGGCCGGGCCTGTTTTGCCACCCTTAGTTTTACCTAGATAATTTATAACATGGACCCTGGTTTGGTATATGACCATTTTTTAATGCATCTTTATGACTTCTCAGATGTCTTTGATGAAATTCTCGTAAATATCTTTTTAATTCGAATATATATCCGAATTATTAAAAGTATAATTATTTATGTCAAGCAGTTTGCTCTACAAAAATAAGGAAGTGTCAAAAAGATTGTGTCGAGTTGTAATTAATCTATTGAAGTGTGGAAGCAGATTGCTACACACAGATTTGATTTAAATCTAAAATAGATAAAATTTGATTTATGTCTAAAATAAATAAAATTAATTTTGGTCTAAAATAGATATTTTGAACTTTTATAATTATGGGCTTTTTAACTTAGGGAAAAAGCAAGCTCAATTATAACTAGGGGTAATCCATACTTTTGTATTCAACTCATAACATTGTATTCATAGAATTTGTAGTTGCAAGTGAATAAAGTTTTCTACAGTTTATGGATAGAGAAAAACTTTGCAGAAACCCTAATCAGTTTTGCTTCTTTTATTTTTCTTTTCTTTCACTGTCATTGTGTGGTGATAACAATCTTGTTCATCAAAATTGATAGAAATTCATCATAAATTTTGGTGGGTTTCTAACATCTGATATCAAGAGCTCCGGTTAACGATCAAGGGAAGAAGAAGAATATTAATGGAGATGAATTATGTGAATGAAAATTTTCCATCAAATCTTTTGATTCTTAAAGGTGATAATTATGAGAATTGGTGAAAATAGATGAATGTCATATTCTATTTTCAAGATCTTTGGGATCTTGTGAAATATGGATTAGAACCACTTGATGAAAAAGCTTCAGACTCGGAAGAGGCAGAATACAAAGAATTAAAGAAGAAGAATTATAAATCTCTCTTTCTAATTCACCAATGTGTCAGCCCAGACAATTTCGAAAAGGTTAGTGATGTTGAATATGCAAAAGAAGCTTTGGAAATTTTGAAGAAATCGTTTTGAGGCGATAAGAAGGTGAAAGAGGTGACGTTACAAACTCACAAAAGAACGTATGAATTGCTTCAGATGGAAGATAGCGATAGCGTATCTGATTTCTTCACTAGGGTTACGAAACTAGTGAATCAAATCAAGGTTTATGGAGAGACGTTAACAACAAGAGTCGTTGTTTCAGAGATTCTGAGATCTTTGACTCCAAAGTTCGATCATGTGGTAATTACCATAGAAGAGTCGAAGGACATGTCAACTTTGTTGAAGGAAGAGCTTCAAGGGACGCTTGAATCTCATGAACAAAGGATGGCTGGAAGAGCTGCAGAAAAATTGAAGAGTGATGTGGCTTTGCAGGCACAATCAACAAAAATAAGAAATCCAAAGGAAAGTGGTTCCACAACAAAGGAAAAGGTGGTTACAATAATTCGAATGGTAGAGGAAACCAACATGAAGAAAACATGTTGAATCAAAGAAACCATACCAAGGCAACTAAAGAGGTGATGTTGCAAATAGAGGAAGAGGTGGTGGTCGAAAACCTGACAAAAGTCACATTTAGTATTACAATTGTCAGAAGTATGGTCATTATTCTAGTGATTGTCCAAAAAAGTTAAATAATCAAGAAAGTGACGTGAAGTTTTCAAAGTATGAAGAAGACGAGATGTTGCTGATGGTCACAACAAGAGATGGAGAGAAATTCAAGTACCAATGGTATTTGGATTCAAGATGCTCATCACACATGTCTAGAAGGAAAAATTGGTTTGTCAACCTAAAATCCTCAATGAAGAACATGGTAAAATTTGCAAATGACAATACTCTAGCAACTGAAGGTATTAAAGATGTTATGATTATGAGGAAAGATGGCAAAAGGTCACTAATTTCCAATGTGTTGTATATTCCAAGCATGAAGAGCGACTTTCTCAGTATAGGGCGGTTGGTAAAAAAGAATTACAAAGTATAGGTCGAAGACAAGATGATGAGAGTTATCGACGCAAATGGAAGATTAATCTTCCTGGCTTCTATGTCTCAGAATAAAACCTTCAAGATCTAACTTAATATGATGGAGCACCAGTTCCTATCGACTGCAGCTAGTAGAGACGAATGGATATGGCACTATCGACCAGGCCATCTCAACTTCGAAGACATGAGAGATTTGAATAGAAAAAAATATGGTTTCAGGATTTCCAAAACTCGACATTCCAAACGAAGTGCGTGAGGAATGTGTGAAAGCAAAGCAACACGAGAATAGCTTCAACAAGGATGCAGGAAGTAAGTCGAAATTTGTTCTCCCAATTATATACTCTGATGTGTGTGGACCAATCTGAAATTCCTGGCAGCAGATACGTGATGTCACAGAGAATGTTATGACACAGTATCTGACACTCTGTTAACAATTCACACAGTTAATTTAAACAGTAGTAAAGAACACAATCAATTGTTTACCCAGTTCAGTGTGTAACTACACCTACATCTGGGGGCTACCAAGCCAGGGAGGAAATTCACTATTAGTAGAATTAATTCAGGAATAAACCAACCAGTTTATCTCCTTCACTTAAGACCTACCCAATGCAACTTCAATCTAAGTCCTACTTAGACCTGAGTTCCTACTCACTCCCCCTCAATCACAGCAGTGATATCAACCTATTGATTAATTAAATTGTAAAGACACTCTTCAATAAACAAACTTGATTTTGCTTCAAAGCTTTAATCAAGAGACACAACACTCGTGCTTCAAAGCTTTGAGTGATAAACAACCCTTACAACCAAATCCTAGTCCAAGGCACTTATCAAAAGATAATTGCTTGGCTCACAAGAGTAACTAGAATACACAATTAACAACCTGCTAAATCTTCAATATAGTCCAGAGGCGCATCAGCAGAGTAAGGGTTCTTTTCCTATTATAGAAGCAATCCTGTAACTTCAGTTTTGGGCTTCCATAATAATAGCTAGGGTTCACTTAATTAATCTTAAAGACTTGGTCTTTTTAACATACTAATTTAGGGTTAACTAAGATTAACCAAACAACCACGTGAGCATGTAATCCAATAACATAAAACAATATAAAAACAACTCAACAGAATTCCTGAAAAGTCTCAGGAAAAAGAGAATCTGCAGAACAACAAATGTCACACAGAGTGTCATAACATCGGTTATGACATCAGTCAATCTTCCGAATTCCAAGACAACATTAGCTTCGATCGAGTGACTTGAATCATTCTTCTTATGCAGAATTTATCTTCAACTCTGAATGTCATGACATTAGTCAAGACATTGTCATATCCTAGTTTTATAAAAAAATTAATGCCAACATAAAAACACTTACAAACTCCCCCTTTGGCAAATTTTTGGCTAAAACAAACTAAGCTATCAGAGACTTAATGCAGCAGAATAAAACAACCAGTCCAAGCTAATCTAAGCTAAATAACCAGATCCTAAAGAAGATAAATTCTAACCACAATTGCCCACAAATTCTTCTCCCCCTTTTTAGCCACAAAGGGGCCAAAGGTACCAGTACAATTTCCCAAAATTCATAAAATAAATAAGTACCAATCAGAGTTAAATATTACAACTCAGTCAAAAATACAAATATCCAAAACAACCAGAATTAAAACAAGCAAAATCAACAACAAAAACAAACAATCAATAGCAGCACATGATTACAAATCAAGTGCTTTCTTCTCTAGAAGAGGCACTGTGGTATGTTGCATCTTCCGAATCGCTACGCACCGCCACTTGATCAAGATCATCTTCATCCAGATTTTCAGCAGAAACATCACCAGCTAGCCCTTCATCCTCAACCTCTGTGTCTTTCTCCTTTTCTAGTATAGAGATCAGCTCTTCAATGGTCTGCTTCTTTGCTTCAAGTTCCCTACAGGTTTCTTTTAGCACAACAATGACATTTGCCTTCTGAGAATTTGCCTTGACATTTGATGTCTCAGCAGATGTCATGACAATGTCTGGGACATGCTTCCCTTGAAATAGCTTGTAGTGGAAACCAAGTGCAGGAGCTCTTTTACATACTGAATCTCTATCTACCAGGATGTCAGGGTATTGATCAATTATAATACCACACAGGAGGGAGGGGAAGACTATTGGTCCTTTGATTGCATAACTGTCAGCATGTTTTAAGGTTTGCTCAAATATGTATGTTCCATAATCAAACTTTGCTTTAGTACCAACAGCAAAGATGAATTTGCCCAGACCAATGGAGATGGTGGACTTGTGGTTTGTTGGAACCCAGTTTGCAACACCTATCTTGTGAAGAATAGCAAACTTAACACTCAGTTTACTGGCAGTTAATTTTCCCTTCATTGGCCAATGTTTCACTTGCTTAGCAGTGATTGTCTGACAGACCTGATTATCAGTTTCTTCAAGTTCAGGTTGAGCATCATCTGATCTTCCCAAATATTTATTTATCACACTTGGGGAAAACTTCACTTTTCTCCCCCTTACAAACACAGTCTTGAAATTTGCTGATCTTCCATCAGCACAACCACTTGTCAGGTTCACAATGAACTCCTTCACCAAAACATCATAACAGTTAGAAAACTTGACCACAGTTTTCATCAGCCCAGCTTCCTTGATCAGATCTATAACATCCTTGCATTCAAGGGCACTCTTGTTCAGTTCCCTTTCTAGAGCAATTCTTTTCAGACACACATATTTCCATCTACTAGCACTCTCAGGATGGTGGAAAGAAATGTTATCAATAGCCACCTTAGGAACCTTGGGCAGTTTTCCAAGAGATGGTTTCTTCCTGGGTTGAATGTCTGAGACATTCCCTTCAACATTAAAATCTGAGTCTTGGTCAGATTCTGAAGGTTCAGGGACCTTCCTTTTCTTGATAATTGGTGTTCTCTTGGGCCTAGAGATACTACCAAAAGACTTCATTCTACCCTTTCCTTTAGAGGGTCCAACTTTTTGATCCTTCCCAGATCTTTCTTCAGCCATGCCTTCAGCTCTGGGGGTCTTATGAACAACTTTAGCAACCCTCTCCTCGGAAGGACTCTGAGAGGCATTCTGCTTCCCTTTTCTGTTTATCATCCTCTTAGCAATTCTTGGGTTGACATTAGCAATGAGGTCATTATCAGAGAATTCTTCATCCAAATCAATGACAGGGGGTTCCACAGCATTTTCAGAGTTTTTCACTGGAGAGTTTTCCAGGTTGTCATCAACTGGTTTCTCTGGAGTTTCTTCAAGAATTCCATCAGAGATATCATCAGCAGAAATAACAGGGGACTTATCAGTGGTATCAACAACACATTTTTCAGGGGATTCTTCAAGAATTCCATTAGAAATATCATCAACAGAATTCATAGGGGACTTATCAATAACACATTGTTCAGGAGATTTATCAGAGATATCAGCAGCACATTTTTCAGGGGATTTATCAGAGGGTTCATTATCAGGATTCTTAGGGGTTTTCCTAGCATTATCATCAGATGTCTTGACATTCTGTGTGACATCTGGATCAGTTGCTAAACTAGGGCTAGCAGATTCTTGATTTAATGGAACAGAAACCCCAGGCACAAAATGATTCTCATTTAGAATCCTAGTAACTATTATAGCTATGGCCTGATGAACATATCTAGAACCTTCCCTGTTTGCTATTTCAGGAGGGACAGAGGAAGTTGGTTCAGAGGTCTTACCAGAAGGAGATACTTGAGACCTTCTTGCATGTTTGGTGCGTAGTTTCTTGACCCTCCCAGGATCAGTTGCCATGGCACGTAGAGGAGTAACCTCCAGAATCTCAGGCTGCATTGCTTCTGCGTTAGCCCTAACCCCAGAATCAGTGGGAGATGGAGAACCAGTTTCCCTTGATGATGAAGAAGAGGATGACATGCTTTGTTGAGACATTTTGTGGAAGTGAGAAAATATTTGACAGGGAGTTTGAGCGTATTTGTAGAAGGAATGAAGTGTGATGCATTCAAATGAACAGATTGAAATATATATATATGTCTTTTTCTATTCTTGGACTTTTAAAAAGTAAGAGGGAAATAATTAATTATCCCACTTAGAATTAAATGAAATAAAAAGTCTCTTCCATTCCTTGTTGTAAGCAATGTTAATTGCTACAACTCTTCATATTGGCAAATACCCAACTTGCCCCTTAAATTCTCAAACTGACTAGCATCAAGAGCTTTAGTAAAGATGTCAGCCAGTTGGAGTTCAGTGGCTACATGCTCCAATTTAATCACTTTTTCTTCCACAAGATCTCTGATGAAGTGATGTCTAATGTCAATGTGCTTAGTCCTGCTGTGCTGAATAGGATTTTTTGAAATATTAATAGCACTCAGGTTGTCACAATACAATGTCATGACATCCTGTGTGACATTGTACTCAGTCAGCATCTGCTTCATCCAGACCATTTGAGAACAACTGCTACCTGCTGCTATGTATTCAGCTTCAGCAGTGGATAAAGACACACAGTTTTGCTTCTTGCTGAACCAAGAAACAAGATTGTTCCCCAAAAAGAAGCATCCTCCAGAAGTGCGTTTTCTATCATCAGCACTACCAGCCCAATCAGCATCACAATAGCCAGACAGAATTGATTCACATCCATGAGAATACAACATACCATAATTGTAAGTTTCACATACTTCAGAATTCTTTTCACCTAATTGATGTGACTTACTTTAGGTTCAGCCTGATATCTTGCACATACTCCAACAGCAAAGGCAATGTCAGGTCTGCTGGCTGTTAAGTACAACAAGCTTCCTATCATGCTTCTATACAAGCTTTGATCAACATTTGCTCCACTTGTGTCTTTGGACAACTTTAAATGAGTAGGAGCAGGAGTCCTTTTATGGCTGGCATTTTCCATCCCAAATTTCTTGACAATATTCTTTGCATACTTGCTCTGAGAAAGAAAAGTTGAGTCTTCCATCTGTGTGATTTGTAGTCCAAGAAAGTAAGTCAATTCTCCCATGAGGATCATTTCAAACTCAGCTTGCATTTGGTTGGCAAAATGTCTCACCATTTTATCTGACATTCCTCCAAACACTATGTCATCAACATAAATTTGAGCTACCATTATCTTTCCTCCTTCATTCTTGACAAAGAGAGTTTTGTCCAAACCTCATTTCCTGTAACCTTTATCAGTAAGGAACTTTGTCAACCTTTCATACCAAGCTATAGGAGCTTGTTTCAGACCATATAAAGCTTTCCTCAATTTGTAAACATGATCAGGAAAGTTAGGATCCACAAATCCTTTAGGCTGTTCTACATATACCTCCTCATTTAAATAGCCATTTAGGAAGGCACTTTTCACATCCATCTGAAACAGCTTGAATTTCAGGATGCAAGCAACTCCTAACAGTAATCTGATTGATTCCAGCCTAGCCACAAGAGCAAAAGTCTCATCAAAATCAATCCCTTCAACTTGAGTGTATCCCCGAGCAACAAGTCTTGCTTTTTACGTGACAACCCTTACGCATCGACTTGTTCTTGTAGATCCACTTTGTGCCAATGATGTTTGTTCCTTCTGGTCTAGGAACTAACTCCCACACTTCATGTTGTTTGAACTGGTTCAATTCATCTTGCATTGCTCCAATCCAGTATTCATCAGTTAGAGCCTCTTTGACATTCTTTGGCTCAATCTTAGACACAAAACAAGAGTTTGAGATAATTTCTCTGGATCTTGTAATGACTCCACAGTTAGAATCTCCAATGATGAGTTCCTTTGGATGATCTTTCTGAATTCTGATGGAAGGATCTTTGTTAGCTTCCTCTGGTTCAGACTTTGGTGAAGTAGGGACAGACACATCTTCCTTATCAGACACTTGTGGTGATGTCTCAAACAATGTCTCAACATCATATGGGACATTGTTTTCCTCATGATGATCATCAACTATGACATTAATAGACTCCATCATAACTTTTGTCCTGGAGTTGAATACCCTATATGCTTTGCTGTTTGTAGAGTATCCCAGAAAAATGCCTTCATCACTTTTAGAGTCCATCTTTCTCCTTTGATCACGATCTGTCAGAATATAACATTTGCTACCAAATACATGAAAATATTTCACAGTAGGTTTTCTTCCCTTCCATATTTCATAAAGGGTGGAGGATGTTCCCTTTCTCAAGGTGACCCTGTTGTGAACATAGCAGGCTGTATTCATAGCTTCAGCCCAAAAATGAATAAGAAGTTTCTTAGCATGAATCATTGCTCTGGCAAATTCCTGTATAGTCCTGTTTTTCCTTTCCACAACTCCATTTTGTTGAGGAGTTATAGGAGAAGAGAACTCATGATTGATTCCTTCTGAGGAACAAAATTCATCAAACTTGCTATTCTCAAATTCCTTTCCATGATCACTTCTAATTCTGACAATGCAGCCTTCCTTTTCTCTTTGAAGTCTTTTGCATAATTCTTTAAAGACATCAAACACATCAGATTTTTCCCTAATGAAGTTTATCCAGGTGAATCTAGAAAAATCATCCATAACAACATAAGCATACATTTTTCCACCAAGGCTTTCAACCTGCATAGAACCCATCAGATCCATGTGCAGCAGTTCTAGCACCTTGGAGGTGGTCAGATGTCTTGACATTGGATATGACATTCTGGTTTGCTTTCCAACCTGACACTCACCACAGACTCTCCCTTCATCAATATGAAGTCTTGGAATCCCTCTAACAGCCTCCATGGATATGATCTTTTTCATCCCTCTAAGATGCAAATGACCAAGTTTTTGGTGCCACAGTTTCACCTCTTTTTCATCTTTGGCTGTAGAGCACACAGAAGAAAAGTTAGTGTCCTCAGGCTCCCATAGGTAACAGTTATCCTTTGATCTGACTCCTCTCATATGGTTTTAATTGATTACAAGGCATTCAGAGCTGGTGAAGTTGACCTTGAATCCCATATCACATAGTTGACTTATGCTTATGAGATTGGCAGTCAAACCTTTTACCAATAACACTCCATTTAGGTTTGGAACTCCAGAACAGTCTAAGTTTCCAACACCTTTGATTTCTCCTTTAGCTCCATCTCCAAAAGTAACAAAACTAGTAGTTTGAGGTTTGACATCATTCAGAAGGTTCTTGATTCTAGTCATATGCTTAGGGCATCCACTGTCAAAGTACCAGTCAGTCTTCCTTGGCAGAAACTCTAAGGGAGGTGTGAGCTATCAGAGCTGCAGTCTTCTTCTTCCACTATTGAGTGTATGGTACTTTGTTGGTCTTAGGCTTGACATAAGGAGCCTGATTAGGATATCCATGTAGTCTATAGCAAAAAGGCTTTATGTGTCCAAACCTTCCACAATAATGACATCTCCATCTTTGAAACTTTTTCTTCATGTTTCTCTGATCTTGATGTTGAACCCAATGTTGTGACATCTGCTTTGACACTGGTTTATTAGGTCTGTTCTTCTTCTTGTTATCAGCAAATTTCTTTGCAGTCACATATCCTGAACCAGACACATTTCCTGCCTTATGTTGTGACATCTGCTTTGACATTGGTTTGCCAGGCTTGTTCTTCTTCTTGTCACCAGCAGGTTTCTTTGCAGCCACATATCCTAGACTATGCATATTTCCAGCATTTTGTCCAGACTGAAGGATTTCTTCCAACTTATCAGTTCCAGTTGTCAGCATCTTGACAGACTTGGTCATCTGATCAAGTTTGGAATTCAACACTATAATTTCACTGTTGAGATGACTTATAGTAGCAGTGTTTTCCTTCATCTCAGCCTCCAACTTCACATTCTCAGCCTCCAACTTCACAATTAGCTTTTTCTGTTTCTCATTTTGCTGACATACTTCAGCACTTCTGATACACAGCTACTTGTAAGTTTCAGCAAGCTCTTCAAATGTCACTTCCTCATCACTAGAACCATTATCAGAGTTATAAACTCCAAAGAGAGCAGTAATAAGTTTGGCAGCTTCTTCCTCAGAGTCACTTCCTGAGTCACCATCAGACCAAGTGACAACCATTCCTTTCTTTTGTTTCTTTAGAAAAGTAGGACATTCAGCTCTAATATGCCCATATCCTTCACATCCATGACACTGGATTCCTCTGCTTTGACTTCCCTTTTCTTCAGACTTGGATCTTCTGTTGGAGTCATAGGTTCTGCTAATGTCATATGGAATGTTCTTGACATTGGACCTTGACTTTGGATCAATTCTCTTGATGAGCTTGTTGAACTGTCTTCCAAGTATAGCTATTGCTTCAGATATCTTCTCTTCATCATCCTCCTTGCATTCCTCTTCAGTATTGGATATAAGGGCTATGCTCTTGTTCTTCTTGTCAACATTGTCACTGATCCCCATCTCAAATGTCTGAAGTGATCCAATAAGTTCATCAACCTTCAAGGTGCGATATCCGAGCCTCTATAGCGTCACTTTCATTGCAAACCTTTTAGGCAAGGATCCGAGAATCTTTCTCACCTTTTCTTCCGACATCTTTTCTCCCAATGCTCCTGAGGTGTTGGCAATCTCCAAGATGTTCATGTGAAACTCATGAATGGTCTTATCTTCCTTCATCTTCGATTCTCAAATTTGGTAGTGAGCATCCAAGTCTTGACATTTTCACCTTGGATGTACCCTCATGAGTGGTTTTGAGAGTGTCCCAAACATCCTTGGCCAGTTCACACTGATGTACTAGTCTGAAGATATTTCTGTCAATTCCATTGAATAAGGCATTCAATGCTTTAGAGTTGCCCAGTGCTAGCTCTTCTTCTTCTTTGCTCCATTCTTCCTCAGGTTTCAGACTAGTAGTCCCATCTTTCTCAATCTTGGTTGGATGTTTCCATCCTCTGTCTGCAGCTCTCCAAGCTTTAATGTCCAGTGACTTCAAAAAGGCAACCATACGAGGTCTCCAGTAATCATAGTTAGATCCATCCAGAATGGGTGGTCTACTTCCAAATCCTCCTTCGTTGTCCATAACGCCAGAAACTATTATCCCTAGATCTCACCCAGAAATAATAGGTGGTGCCCGCCCGATGCCAATTGAAATTTGGCGCAGATCGTGATGTCACAGAGAATGTTATGACACAGTATCTGACACTCTATTAACAATTCACACAGTTAATTTAAACAGTAGTAAAGAACACAATCAATTGTTTACCCATTTCAGTGTGTAACTACACCTACATCTGGAGGCTACCAAGCCAGGGAGGAAATTCACTATTAGTAGAATTAATTCAAGAATAAACCAACCAGTTTATCTCCTTCACTTAAGACCTACCCAATGCAACTTCAATCTAAGTCCTACTTAGACCTGAGTTCCTACTCACTCCCCCTCAATCACAGCAGTGATATCAACCTATTGATTAATTAAATTGTAAAGACACTCTTCAATAAACAAACTTGATTTTGCTTCAAAGCTTTAATCAAGAGACACAACACTCGTGCTTCAAAGCTTTGAGTGATAAACAACCCTTACAACCAAATCCTAGTCCAATGCACTTATCAAAAGATAATTGCTTGGCTCACAAGAGTAACTAGAATACACAATTAACAACCTGCTAAATCTTCAATACAGTCCAGAGGCGCAACAGCAGAGTAAGGGTTCTTTTCCTATTATAGAAGCAATCCTGTAACTTCAGTTTTGGGCTTCCATAATAATAGCTAGGGTTCACTTAATTAATCTTAAAGACTTGGTCTTTTTAACATACTAATTTAGGGTTAACTAAGATTAACCAAACAACCACGTGAGCATGTAATCCAATAACATAAAACAATATAAAAACAACTCAACAGAATTCCTGAAAAGTCTCAGGAAAAAGAGAATCTACAGAACAGCAAATGTCACACAGAGTGTCATAACATCGGTTATGACATCAGTCAATCTTTTGCAGAATTCCAGCACAACAGTTAGCTTCCAGTCTGAGTTGTACTTGAATCATTCTTCTTATGCAGAATTTATCTTCAACTCTGAATGTCATGACATCAGTCAAGACATTGTCATATCCTAGTTTTATCAAAAATTAATGCCAACATAAAAACACTTACACAATCCAGGTGGATTCGATGGGAGGTAACAAATACTTTGTCACATTCATAGATGATTTCAGTCGAAAACTATGGCCTTACCTGATCAAGAAGAAAAGTGAAGTGATCGAGGTATTTACCAAGTTTAAATCTATGGTCGAAAGGCAAAGTGGTAGAAATCTCAAAGTTTAAGAACTAATGGTGGTGGATAATATGCGTTGAAAGACTTCAATAGGTTATGTGAAAAGCAAGAAATTATGCATGAGGAGGTGTGTTATACCCCAAAATTTTCCCTCCTATTTTTCAAGTCATTACACATCTCTATACTCAAGAGTTCCTCAAGGGTTGTCCAGATGGACCCTCTCATAAACAATCAACCCATAACTAGGGTTTGATTCTCTTAAGTCAAAGATGGTTTCTATTTCCTCAAGTGAGCATCATGCCTCCTCATATGTCCCAATGTATCACCATGTCAAGTTTCAAGCCTCACAGCTCAAGTTTGCTCAGTCAATTACTCAGATGGTTGAAAATCAGTTGTATTGGATAAAAAGTCAATTATGGTCAACATACAGTTAAACTTCATCATTTTTGATCAACATCAAGATTTTGAAAGTCACATTCATCATTTGATCAAGGGTTGATCATGATTCATCAAGAAAATTCAAAGATATTGATCAAAAGTCAAAATTTCTAAATTAGGATTTTTGATAAAAAGTCAACATAACTTTGACCATGCATATATTCCACATACTTCATCAGAAATTTTTCCATTAAAGCTCATTTTGAAGGGAATTCAATTCTCTACAACTTTGTGTCTCACAAGCTTTGCCCAAAAGTGCTTCATTTGAGAGATATGGCCAAGACATTATAGGTCCTCATAAAAGTCAACAAAAAAGTCATTTTTTCAAAGAAGTGTACATGAGCATGGAAGCTTCAATGAAGATGAAACCAAAAGGAGAATTTATAGGACATTTTAATATTTCTAAAAAGTCCAGGAACACTCTCAAATGATAAAAATTGAGCAAGTTATGACTTATGCAAAATTGGAAATTTTGAAGAAATGCATGAAGAAAACATTGATCAATTTTGAATTTCTTCTAAATGGGCCTAAATATTTATGGTTTAAACTTGTTTCAAACATGGTCCATGACCTCTAAGTCCAATTACACGCCCTCCTACCATTTAGTTCATTTATTTTTGAATTATTTCATTTAAATTCAATTTTAACTAAAATAAAATGCAAAAATATTGGATAGGCGTGTGGGTTTGTTGTTTGAATAAGGGGTGTTCAAAATATAGTTAATTGAATTGTATTTCTGCATTGAATTGGATTGAACCATAAAAAATACTTAATCATTTAAATAGTTATTAAACTGAATAATTTATTCAAAACAATTTTAATGCAGTTTTAAACTAGTTTAAAACAAATTTTTATTATAAAAATTAGTATTTTATAAAAAAAATCAAATAATTCTAAAAAATTAAAAAATTTATTTTAAAAAAATAGAAAAAAAATTTGATTTCGAAAAAAAACTGAAAAAATTTGTTTTTTTTGAAAAATAAAAAAAAATTAATTATTTTTTTCGAAAATATAAAAAACTGGAAAATATTTTTGAGAAATAAAAAAAGGAAATTTCAGAAAAATAAAAAAAAAAACTGGAAAAAATTTCCGTAAAAAAAAACTGAAATATTTGTTTTTTTTTTAAATTAAAAAACTGAAATTGTTTTTCCGAAAAATATAAAAAAATGTGTATTTTCTTTTGAAAATAAAAAAAAAACAGGAAAAAATTTTCGGAAAAAAAAAATTGAAAATTCTTTTTTTGAAAAATAAAAAAAATTGAAATTATTTTACCAAAAAATATAAAAAGAAATTGACAAATAAATAAAAAAGGAAATTTCAGAAAAAAAAAACTGAAATTATATTATCAAAAAATATAAAAAATTGGGACTTTTTTTGAAAAATAAAAAAATGAAATTTTAGAAAAAAAACTGAAATTTTGATTAGTTTTTAAAAAAAAATATATTTTCCAAAAAAAACTTTGAAAATATTTTTTACGAAAAATTTCAAAAAAAACTGTGATAAATTTTTTTTTTAATTTAAAAGAATATTTTTCCCAAAATGCAAAAAAACCTGGAAAAAAAATTTATAAAATTTTTTTTTTAAAGAAATTATTTTTCGAAAAAACATATATATTTTTTGAAAACTGAAAAAAAAAAGGTTTTCAACACCAATTTAAAATTTTATTAAAAAAATTTAAGTTTTTCAACAATACTAGTTTGAAACTAGTTAAATTATATTAAACTGATTTTTTACTATAAATTGGTTTGAACTAGTTATAAACTGAATTGTTACTAGTTTAACAAATCAACTACTTTTTTTTAAAATGGTTTTTAATAACTGAATTGAACAATTAATATGGTTCAATTCAATTCATGAACCACGAACACCCTTAGTTTGGAATGCCTTGAGGTCCAAGAAACACATTGCAAGCTGGAAACACCGTACAAGAGTTGATTGCATGAAGATTGAGCAATTTTGGAAATATTACATTTGATTTTTCAATCGAATATTTCTCAATGAATGCAAAATATTTTTTCACAAGTCTTGACCTAATTTTGTTCCTCTATATATACACAACAAGACCATATGCAAAGGACACAGATTGCTGACCTGAAGAACCCTAGAAAATTTTCCAAAATTTTGCAAGTTTATGGAAAACTCGAGCCTCAACTTCCAGCCATTCTCAAGCCATTCCAAGCACTCACTCATTGTCCTGAAGTTGCCAGCAATCGATTCAAGCCCTCGCACAAGCCTGAGGCATCCCAAAACGTCCCAACCAAGTTGCACCAGTTTGGTAAAACTCATGTATCCCAAACCTTTAATTTATGCAATATAAGCAATTTTGATTCATATATTCATGTTAATATTGATGTTTGGGATTTTTTAGAACCGTCGTTTGCAAGGTTTGAGCCCAGAATCATGTTTCACCATTGTTAGGGCATACGAGCTGATGAGCGTCGAAGCCCTAGCTACAGGCCGATTCAGACAAAACTAACCACACGATTAGATTCTCAGGGTCCTAAATATGTGATATGGGTTATTTGCTTTTATTTTTTGGTCGATTTTCGTAGGTTTGGTGTTTGTAGCAATCGGAGAAGACGACCAGAGTTTTACTTTGGCGTCTCTGACTTCATTGACCATGGCGGGGGCTGGTATGTCTCAACCTTATTCGCCCATTTCAAATCCATGGGCCCTAGTGCACGTTTGTGTTAATTGTTTTAATTTTCAGAAAGTTATTTCACTTATATATTTATGGTTGTGTATATATGAATGGATGTATCACCACCCCAGTGGTTAACCATGCGTGCGCTAAGTCTCTTCCTCTCTCAAGGCGTGGGTTCGATCCGTGCCTTTTGCAATTTTTCATAATTTTTTCTGATTTCCACAGGTTTTCATATACATACAATTAGAGGTGTGTTATTTACAACATATATAGATGACGCAGTGGTTTGATTTTGGACCAATGACCTTAAGGTCCTAGGTTCAAACCTTGGCAGGACCATCCTAATTTATAAGCACTTGTTTTCTTTGCATTTTCTTATTTCTTTTATTTTTCTAACCAATTTAATTTCTTTTCAAATATTTTTTTAAAATACAATAAAAAATCACAAAAAATATTTTTATTTTAGATTTATGTTTAAAAAATGTTTAATTAATTTTAGACACAAAAATATTTTATTTTACTCTTCACTTTTAATTATTTTCATAATTAATTTCGAATTAACTTAGGTTTTCTTAATTAAAATCAATTCCAAAAAATACCAAAAATATCTTTTCCTCTTAATTAGGGTTTAGGACACTTATGTCTCCGTTCAAATATTTTTCTCTTATTTATTCATGCTTCATTCCCATTTTAAATTCTAGTAATCGATGTATAGGTCGCAAGGTTATTTTTGTAATAGCGTAGATTTAATTTCTCACATTTACTTTCCGCACCTCCAATAATTTAAATGCCCCAAAGCCTTATAATAGCGTAGGGTTTATTTTCCACACTTTTATTTTCTGCACTCTCTTATAAATTGTATGTACACTGCTTAGATGTATGGCTAATAGGATTATATGGCAAGATTAAAATCAACCGTTAAATAACTCTAAATTCAAAGATAACGTATCTGAATTGAATCACTATTTCACACTTGCACCCCCTTAGGGTATCCTCTCTTGTTGCCTTTCGGATAAACATAGTCAAGTCCCTCGAACGTAGGGGCACCATTAGCAAAAGTCCCTCGATTCAAAATCATCACAAAGGTCATAGTCCCTCGATGACTGTCGATGTTGCCTATTGTAACACGGTGGGAGAACTGACTTGTTTGTTTTGCGTTTTATCGCAAATGTTATGGATAGCAAAAGTCGCCATCGACTTTTCTTTTGAAGGAGAGATATCTAGAGAAAACACTCTTCCGGTCCTAGTTACTTTGCTTGATCCGGTGATATTGTCAACATCATAACTGGTAGCTTCAACCGTACTGTCTCCGATGGTTAATGGTTCTTGCTTGACGCCATAATAGTAAACCTCGACTCCATAATTCCAAGGTATAGCTTTGTCAGAGGAATATGGAATTGATATGGGCGAGGTAATAATTAGAGGGGCCACTCTAGGTGCAGGATTAGAGGTAATATTTATTGTGTTGATGTCGGCTTATTTTTCGAGATAATCATCTCCCCATCTGGTTTGCCTTGATGTCTTCAATTGCAATCTTGTAGCTCTCAGGGGCGGTATATTTCACCCTAAAATTAAACTTCCCACTTGGCTGCCCCAAGGTATCCCAGACTTCTGGTACAACTTCGCTTACGTCTTCGATCTTCAGACTTTTAGAAATATCTTCGCACAGACTCTCTACAGATGGAGCTTTTAGGAATAACACTTCTCGATTGTCCGTCATGCATTGAACACGTCTCTTCAACCAAGCACATCCATTGGATTTAGATGCGCACCAACGGATGTTGTCAGGGCATCTTGGAAATAAACGGGCTTAAAACACCTCCTTCTTGACAATCATCAGGGAATGGTCAGCTCATTCACATCAAAGATATATGAGTCATTGTCCATGCATTGGTGCGTTGATCATATTTGGAGTTTCGACAGGAGGGTCGAATTCAATTTCTTGGGCTTCAATCATGTCTTGAATCTTGTTCTTCAGGGCCCAACATTTGTTGGTGTCGTGCCCTGGGCTATTGGAGTGGTATGCACACCTTGTATTAGGATTGTACTTCGGATAGGAGGTGTTGACGTGTTGAGGAGGATCCCTCAAAGTAATCAGCTTTGCTTTCAACATGTGTTATAATGCTTGAGACTACGACATGTTGATCTTTGTAAACTATCTTCTTGGTGCGTTTTGCCTACGCACATTGTCTTGTTGAGGTTGCACTGGTGTGAGATTGGAGATTAGGACTGCCCCCACAGATTGATTGCGATCAGCTTTGTCACGACCCTTCTGACCTTTTACAACATTGACTTCTTTCTTCCCACCAAAAGATCTCTTTGCAGCACTTGAAGATGACTCGACTTGTATTTTTCCACTTTTAATTCCAGCTTCAATATGTTCGCCTGTCAATATCAGTTTGGTCAATCTGGCTGAAGAGTTTCCAATCATATGATTGAAGAATGGGCCTGCCAGTGTTCCCATGAACATATCAACCAATTCCCTATTAGGCAAGGGTGGTTGAACTATGCCTGCTAGATCTCTCCATTTATGAGCATAGTCCTTGAACTTCTCATCACGGCCCTTAGACATCATATGCAGCTTCGGGAAAGAAATGCCATCATACTTAGCAAAGGTAGGGACCTTGAACTTGCGGGTAATTACCACTCTGGGAACCAGGCTTAAATCATCAAAATTCAACCATGACATTTTCAGATTTTCCACAGCATTCAGGCGGTCTTCAAGTTGTCTGTACTTTTCGTTGTCAGGATACTGCTCGCTCATATAGTCTTCCTCTTCATTTTTCAGACTCATGATGGCTTCCTTCATTGTTTTTGACACTTCCTTCAGTTTCTCCGCTCTTGTATGAGAATTCAAGTTGTCTGACTACCTTGATTGGACCTCTGTGCTTTCTTCCCAGATTGATAATGCCAGCAATCTTCTTCTTTTTGGTGATGTGCTTTTTCAGATCTTTCTTACCTTAGGCCAAATCGGTGAACATCTACTGGAACCGAGCATTCTGAGGCTGGAGATCTTTGACAGTTTGTTCAAGAGCCATTTTTGCTGAAATAAACAGCGAGAGAATAAGAAAACTGGTCTTCAGAGTACCTGTTATGAAATGTTATGCCATGATATGCAATGTTATAAAATGTTATGTTTTCAAGGACCTTAGGAATTAAATTTGGTAAACAAGTGTTATACTCCAAAATTTGCCCTCCTACTTTTAAGGTCAAGATACATCTCCATAATCATTAATTCCTCAAGGATTGACCAGACAAACCCTCTCCTAAACAATCAACCCACAACTTGGGTTTTGCTTCTCTCAAGACAAAATTAAGTTCTAATGACTCAAGTGGTAATCATACCTCTTAATATGTCTCAAGGTATCACCATGTCAAGTTGCAAGCCTCACAGCTCAAGTTTGCTCAGTCAATTGCTCAAATGGTTGAAAATCAATTGTATTAGACAAATAGTCAATTGTGGTCAACATTCAGTCAAACTTCATCATTTTTGGTCAACGTCAAGATTTTAAAGTCACATTCATAATTTGATCAAGGGTTGATCATGAATCATCAAGAAAACTCAAGATTTGATCAAAAGTCAAAGTTTCCAAATTAGGTTTTTTTGACAAAAAGTCAACAGAACTTTGACCAGCCATAACTTTCACATACTTTATCAGAATTTTTTCCACCAAAGCTCATTTTGAAGAGAACTTAATTCTATAAAACTTCACGTATCACAAGCTTTGGCAAAAAATGCTTCATTTGAGAGTTACGGATCAAGACATTATAGGTCATTCTAAAAGTCAACAAAAAGTTATCATATTGCAAAGAAGTGTACATGAATATAGAAACTTCAATGAAGATGAAAACAAAAGGAGTGTTTAGAAGACATCTTGAGATTTCTAAAAAGTCCAATAACACTCAAAAATGTTGAAAATTGAGCAAGATACAAGTTGTGCAAGTTGTTCAACCGACTAAATAATACTTCATACACGTATACTGATTAATTCACAACTTCAATATTTTCAACAACTAATTCAAAAAAAACTCTGAATTATTTAATTAAATAATTAATTAAATTTTCGGGCGTTATAACTCTCGCCTACTTAGGATATTTTCATCCTCGAAAATCCATCCAACACAACCATCCTCAACTCGTTTCCGACCTCCTTCAACATTCATCACAACATTGTCTTGAAAATCTCATAGATACAACATCCATCACTCTACTCACCATTAGGATAGCAAGACAAGTATATACCATCCAATACAATCCCGTCTACCATCAATAAGAGATTAAGGGTGATCAGTTTCTCAATTTGTCAATAGATAGCCGACAACCATACCGGAGTACAAACCATCGTTACCAACATTAATAGTGTTCCTTTAGGACTTGCACTCACGTCACCAAAAACATCATAATTCCAGTAACTTCCAAAACCATCCGAACATGCTAACACTAACGTCATACAGCTAAATACTACCACATCTCTGATGATAACATCAGAAAAGATCCTTTACACCATTACCAATACTTCCTATTCTTTTAATCATACTCTTCACATTTCCAACTATGACTAGCGGTTCAAAAGATTCCATCAACTTCAACAGCTTCTACAACTTTTTGAATCACTTACCAACAATTTGTCACTTAATCATTACTCATATGTCAACATCTTATGCAAGACTACTTAAACAACAACTTCACAGTCCTTCAACAATGTTGAATGTAACAACTTTCTAAATTCCATCTTATAGCAATTATTCTTTTCCGAGACACTCCAATTTGTTAGACAACCAGAATCTTAAATTCATGTTACCTTCGAATTCAGAAAGTAGCAAAGCTTCAACAACACTTGTACTGTAGTCACCAGTAGTATACTAATCTAACATCTCACAACCGTACACATCCGAGAAGCAAAACTTCTCCCCCACTTAGCTTCAACTTAATTCATGCAGACAACATATCAGAAACACAACAAGTACCGACAGTGTTTCACACACTTATTGCGTACATGGGAATAAACAACATTAGACGACACTGGCCGGACGGACCGACCTGCTATGTTACCACTAATGTAACACCCCATTTCTACCTGATATAAATAGGGTATTAATACTTCTTATAATTACCGGGTAGAAATGGGGTGTTACATTAGTGGTATCAGAGCAGGTCGGTTCATCCGGCCAGTGTTATCTAATTTAATTGTTCCTCTGTACGCGATAAGTGTGTGAAACACTGTCGGTACTTGTTTCTTTTCTGATTGCTTGTTATAGGGTTGGTTTGAAGCTAAGTGGGGGAGAAGCTTTGCTTCTCAGAAAGTGTTTCGATTGTGAGATATTGGTGTCATATGTTACTAGTAGCAATAGTGCAAGTATTGTTTAAGTTGTGTTGTTTCCCGATGGTGAGATGAATTCAAGATTTCGTTTGGGGATCAAATTGAAAGGCCTTGATAGAGCATGGTCAGAAGATGGTGAGATGAGAAGTAATATAGCGGTTGTTGGTATACAAGTAGAATGAGAATTCTTTATGTTTCTAAAGGTGAAAAGTTAAGTAACAAGGATGAAACTTTTAGCAGATGGAATTTAGAAGGTTGCGATATTTTAGCGTTGTTGGTGGACTGTGAAGTTGTCAGTTGATGTAGCCTTGCGTAGGATGTCGATGTTGGAACAATGATAGAGTAATAGATTTACGTGGATGGTGTCATGGAATTCTTGTGATGCTAATTAATTTGTTATAGAAGGTTGAATGATTTCGTCGTGATGTTAAGTTGAATAACCTTGTGATAATCATTGTCATAAGCTATGATAGTTGGTTTCCGATCTGAGATGGAATCAAATGGAAGCCTGGTGTTAATGGTGTTGGAGAAATGTTGTTCACACAGAAAACCTTTATGTTATGTTCAGTTCGCGGCGCCAACATGTGTACGCGGCGCGAAATGTGTTTTTCTGCAAGGATCGCGGCGCCAAGGATTGCTCGCGATGCGTAATGTGTGATTTTTGCAAAGATTTTCAGAAGTTGATTGTTACCTCTTAGTGATTGGAATGAAGAGGCCATATAGAGTATGGTGCTTGAGTACAAGTTGGAAAGGAACATTATGATAGTTAGTAACGATGGTTTATAAATCCATTATGATTTTCGGATATCTATTGACAAATTGAGGAACTAATCACCCTTAATCTCTTGTTGATAGTAGACGAGATCGTATTGGAGGATGTAGAATGGAATTGCTATCTTAATAGTGCGATCAGTAATGGATGTTATGTCGTGAAGATGGCTACTTTCGAGTTGATGAGAATTAACAGAGATGTACCCATGGAAAAGTCGAGGAAACGTTGGACAATTCGGGATAAATGGTTTATGTGCGAGCTAACGTCGCAAAGCAAAAGATTGATGCATGTGAAGGGAGTTTGAGTTTTGGTTAAAGCTGTGAATCTTATAAGTGGATAGGAACTCTAATAAGGACGGTGAATTAAGATGGATTGTATGGTTGGTGGTCGAACTATCATTATTAAGTTGGCATTATAGAATTTTGTTCGGTTGCATGATATTGTTGTTGGTTACCGTAGGTGATGAGTAATACTCTATGAAACGATGAAGTTGATCAAGTGGACTATGTCGATGTCACTATAAGAGTGATACGACGAGATTAATAGAGTTATCATTATTCCGCGAATATGGAATGGGAAAGGTGTATGTGTTTTAGTGTTGATTATGTTGCGACGGTAATGTTGCGACGGTAATGACGCGAAGTAGCGTAAGTCAAGTATGAGCAAGCGAAGGTTGTTGATATGTTATGAGGTGTTGTTTCAAGATATTGTCAAAATGGTTGACAAGTTAATATCGATTATGTCGTACGTGTATTAGATTCAAGTCGTGTTGAGATACGGTTATATCGGGAAAGTAATGGTCGAATTGTCGTTAAGCAAAACTTGAGGATAAGAGGGTTGGATGAGGAAGCGATATTAAGGATAGTTGTGTTGGGGGAGAGTTGTAACGCCTGGATTTAATTAATTGGTTAATTGAATTATTTAAGGATTTGATTATTGTATTTACTCGAAGTTCAAGAAATCAATCGGATTTGTTGGTATTATTTTGGGAAACGTATTTGATTATTAAGTTGAAGTCGGATTTTATTCGGTTAGTCGGAGAATTAATTAAGTTGTTACGTTGAAGAAATAATATTCGGAATATTATTATTATTAATAATGGACTATTTTATTAATCGAGTTGGGCTTTAATTGTGGTATCACAAAGTAATGAGGAGGTGTATTTGCTAGGTCCATTAAGGTGAGTTAGTAAGATAAATAAAAAGGTTATTATTATTATTATTGGAAAAGGTTATAAAAGAAAGAAAATAAGTGTTTTATGAGTAGAAGAGAAAGAAAGAAGAGAAGAGGAAATAGAGAGGAGAAGAGAAAGAGGCTAGGGTTTGGAGAAGAACCAAGAGCTAGAGCCAAGCTTAGAGCTGTCATCAATGAGGTAAGGGTGGGGTTCTAACTCTATAAAGGGCTGCATGATGGATGATATGTGAGATAGGGTTTATAGCTTGCCATTGTTTTGGTGTTTTTTTGTTGTTGTGGAAATGTCAATTGAAGCTTGAAATCTATGAATCTTGTTGAATGTTATGACTAATTTTATTTTTGCTTGGTAATACATGTTGCTAATGCCTTAGAATGGTTTATTGTGAGTTGTGTGGGTGTTGAATGCCATAGATTTGGAATTGAGGGTGTTGAGGAGGGGCTCGCAGCGTCCAAAAACCCAACCTGTTACACTCAGTTCGTGGCGCCAACGAGATGACGCGACGCAAACTAGAACCTGTTAAGGTCACGGCGTGCAAGGGAGTTCGCGACGCGTACTGAGTCATTTTGGTCTTACTTTTATGATTTTGAGTTCTGCCCAATTTGGAATACTTTGGCTAGGGAAATTCAAGTAGGATTTTGAGGGTACAATATTACTAGTAATTAGTAAGAAATGATATAGGAATTGATTCGAAATAGTTCCAAATTAATTTGTCGATAAATGTAAGCGGTTTAGCCGATTAATCAGAATTGGAAGGATTGTGGGAATGACTCATATATGCAAGTAAGTTATTGTAGAATGTATGTTTTGTGGGATAAACGTTGAATAAAAGGAATCGTTATTGTGGTAAGTTGTTGTTGTTGAACATTGTTCTTGTTCGTCGTTGTTGTTACCGAACATTGTTGTTATTAAAGGCTTGATGGCCAACGCTGATGGTTGATTTGTCGTCCTACGAGATGGTTTATGTTGTCGTTATATACCGTTGGAATCAATTAAGATAAGTGATTAAGATTGGAAGGAAGTTTATTAATGAGGTGACAATGTGGTTGAATGGTTTTATTAAATTAAGTTGGATTATGTATATTATGTGAATACCGACAAGAGCGAAATGGTTGACGATAGCGGACGATGTTTTGGTTAGCCGAGGTATTGTAGTAGTGTTGAAATAGTAGGATACGGCTTGTTTTTGTATTGTAGACTAGTAGTATACTTAATGATTAGAACCAATACTAATTCAATAGTGAATGGATAGTAGCGTGATGGTTGTTGATAGTAGTGCCGAATCAAAATACTAGCAATCCAGACCGATGAGCAATTGACTAGAATTAGATGGAATCAATCCGAATGATTATAAGTTGAAATGTAGAATGAGTTAACCAGAGATTAATGTAGTAAATAGTAGTTTATTATTGAGTGGATGGAAATAGTATACGTTGATATTAAGTCGTAGGCTTCTTAGCCAGTGATGAGTTGTTGTTAATTACGTTGATTACGTCGTAGGCCTCTGGCCAATGTTGAGTTGATTAAGTTATAGACTTTTAGCCAATGTTGGATTGTATTGTGTTGTAGGCTTTTAGCTAATGTTGAGTTGACTATGTTGTAGGCTTTTAGCCAATGTTGAATTGCACTGAGGTGTAGGCCTATGGCCAATGTTGAATTTCAGTTGACTAGTTGTTATGTTGTCGTTGTCGTGTGTTGTTGTTGTTGTTGTTGTTGTTGTGTTGTCGTGATTTTGTCGATTGAGGTTGAGGTTGCATGACATACATTGCATTATTAAGTTGGCCTGGATTGGCAATTTTTATGTTGGAGAGAATGCTCAAAATGTTGGCCTGGATTGGCAAAATATTGAAGGCTTATGCCTTGTGCCTCAGAATTATTGGAAAATGTTCTAAGTTGGGAGTTTTACTCCAATGGTACCACACGCATATGCACAATTGAGTCGCATTTGAAGTCGCATAATTATAGTTGATATGTTGATGTGTCAGTTGACTTATGTTGTTGGTTGTTATTGTTTTGTTGTGAAATAGTTGTTATGTTGTGTTGGAAATGTTGTTGTGATATAATTGTTATTATTGTTGTTGTTGCTAATTGTTAGTATATATGTTGATGTAATTGTGTTTGGTATTGTCGATATAAATGTTGTTTGAATTATGTGAAATAGTGAATTATATGATCTACATTCTAATATATTATTTATCATAAATTCAATTATATTGGTAGATATCTCACCCTTTCATTTGCTTCGTCGTTGCCTTTATACTGGTAACGTGCAGGTATTCGAGATAAAAGGATTTAGTTGCTGTTAGTCCAAGTCGGTTTAGTTGCTCTGATATGTAGCACTCGGGGGGGATGAACAATTGTTGTTTAATTGTTGTTATTGTTCTAGTAGTTGAATTTTAAGTTGTTTTACTTTCACACAAAAAACCAGTGTTATGTATCTTAATTAATTGTGATTATATGAAGTTGTTTTAAGTTGAAAATGTAGCATCTCATTTTGGTTGTTGAAATTTTTGCACTCTGTTAAAACCTGACACTTTCATGGTCTCGATCCCAACCTATTCTACTTTTCTTACTTTCGTAACAAAAAGATTGATTTTTAATTACAAAAAGTCATAACCAAAAATTAAGTTAATTAAGATTTTAGCTTGGGGATAATTTAATTCCTACTGTTACTGCTATTACATACTGATACCTACTCGATTTAGCCAGACATATTTATTAATTTGGACATGCATAAATAATAAGATTCATTATATTTAAACATCTCCATAATCAAACAAATAAATATCAGGCAACAATATTTTAAATAAATTAAGACAATTAGATTAAAAACCTGAAAATAAGAATACTGGAATAAATCTTGTTCTTCGAAATAAACGAACACTCCACCAGAAGTCGGCTGGATCTGCTCGGAGACTTCTTGAATCGAAAGGAAAATATGACAAGAAATAAAAGAAATATAACTGCCTAAAACTAAAAAGATAGGAAAATCTAAGACTAAAAAATGCTGAAAGAATATTGCAGTGTTCGGTAAAAATGCCGACTGCTTTTATAAACTACTCGGGATTACTTTAAAACTAAGTTTTAAGGTGTTGGTATAATAGGGACTTAAATCGATCTAACGTGTTGGGGTTTTGAAGTGTTAGGACGATAACGATTTTGCTTTAGCCGCACTCAAGTTCTTATTTGTAAAAATAAGCAACCTTAATACTAGTTGAGTATGTCAAGATATGCGTTTGAAATTTTTCGTTATGGCTCAAGAAAATGGAGGAATTCGGAAAAGCACGAGAATGTTACATAAAAGATTTAAAATTACATAAACATGTTTTTTATTGAATAGAAATTTTGCAATACATGGAAAAAAGAAACAAAAGGGAAATACTAATAGAGCAGAAAAAAATAAAAATGAAGTAAGAAATGTTCTGACTCCCCTAAACTCAGAATGAGCATTGTCCTCAATGCGATAAAACCAAAAGAAATCATAAGGGAGGAGGGTGATTACTCGTTGCTTGGATGATAGCGTCCTCTTGGTCCTCTGCCTCTAGTACGAGGTTGTCGGCGCCTGTCAGAATCAGAATCGTTAAGATGTAAAGCATCCGTCATGCGAGCTGACATCGCTTCGAAGTTACGATCGTTTTGAAAAGCATATTCGCGTTGGTCGCGCTGTAACTCTCGAATAAGACGCAATGTTTCGGCTTGGTTTTTTTTCCATTGTTAGGAAACACTGATCCTGCCGCAAGATGGCAACATACATTGCGTCGAGGGTGGCAGCCTGTGGAGGATTTTCTTGAGGTGGCTGTGAAGTAGGTGCACCAAGAACAAAACGCCAATTGTTGCGGTTTCGCACGTCGATCTGATTCGGACAGGGAAGCACTACACCTGGGACCAGGCGTCTGTTGAACATTAAAGTATACCGTCCATCTTGTCGTGGGGAGATAATATGTGAATCACGACAGTAAATTACATCAAGTAGCACTGCAGCCATCATAAAATGTATAATGGACAAAAGCTCGTTGTGCAAGCCCAAAGCATAAGCTAAAGATGTTATTATCCCACCGAAAACAAAAGGGTTAGTACATGTCGCATTGACGCATGTATGAAAATGATTTAGCATGAAAGGTGCGACATTGATGGCGTTCCCGTTGAGGGCACAAAAAAGAAAGAACATTTAATTTTGGTTGACCTTATGGTTATTGGTCCTACCAAAAATCGTGTTCGCAAGGATACGGTGGTAATACCTCAAAGCGGGGTTGTTAATGTGGGAAGCATAAAGATCTTGCCAACTTTCAGTGGATTGGCCGGTCAGATCATGCCAAAAAGAGAAACCAACTTGATCCCAAGATATGTCTCCTTCGGTATCGAAAGGTTTGTAGTGAACGTTTTGAACTCTTGTGAACTGTAAAAGTTCAGCGATCCTTTCTTGGTCTATGGAATACTCTTGATTGAACATGTGAAAATTTGCGGTTCTGGTTGTGTATGGATCATCAGGAGGAGTGTCGTAAGAGAACGAACTGAGAAACTCTAATACGAGCGGTTCAAAAGTTGGAAAAGGACTTGTGCAGAGACTAAGCAAACCCGTGTTTGTGAGCATGAAAGTGATGTAATCCGTCATACCCAAAGTTTCTAAACAGTCGGCGTCCACGTATTAGGTGGGAACAACCGAACGTGAATAGAACTTCAAATATTTAACTTGTTATTGGCCGTCATCACTCTCCCGGAACACCACCGTAGATAGGTCGGGTGGTGGTCGGTCTGGCCTCACTTAACGATGTGTGTTTCGTGGAGCCATGGTAAGGAAAGAAATGAAAGATAAGAATGGTAGAAATATGGAGTGGATGAGAGAAAGTAAGTGAGAAGTAGATGGAAGGGATGTGGAATAGAAGAAATGGGGATGAATATTTATAGTGGTTTGAGGATTTAAGAAGAATAAATTATAATTAATTATATGTTGGGAAATGAAAAGAGAATATTTTTGTTAAATGGAATAATAAAGAAGAGTTTGAATGGAAATTATAGTGGGTAATGAAGAAATGGGAAAAACGGACGAAACAACAAGGAGACAGGAGAAATGAAAAAAAACACGCAACACATGTGGAGGTGGGGCCACTAATGATGAGACGACCGTCTCATAAAGGTAGAAAGACAAGGCCTGCATGGAGGAGCCCGTCTTGGCATGTTACGAGGGCAGGAGGCGACCGTCTCTAGAAGGAAGCATAAAGCAGGAATCTTGCAGAGGGAGGCGTCTGTCTCCATCAGTGCGTTGGGAAGTGAGGTGACCGTCCCTGGCAGTCAAGGAATCTTAATTATTAGCATAAAGCCAAAGGCGTCCATCTCAAGAATGCTTTGGACAGTGAATCAGCATGTGACTTGAGGCAGAATCTTATTATAGCACGAGGCAGAGAATAGCTTTTTCAGTTCACATGCATACATACTTGTATATATATAATATAGATAATTTAAGATTTTAAACCATAGGATATATATATATATATATATATATATATATATAATACTAATATATATAATAGTTGGCATGTATTATAATTGATAGGATAAATATTGAGAAATATTAATTCAGTATACTGATAGGAGACGGAAAAATATGATAATTAAAATACTTAATTATAACTATAAATATTAACGCAAATTATTTAATTGAGTATAATTATCGGTATTACGGGGAAGTAGTTCAAACGTATAGTAGAAGGGGTGCAACCGATAATCGAGTAAAATTTAAAAATTAACATAAAATAGAGAAATGAAAATATGAAAAAGAATGAAATTAAAACTTGATGACTCTCACGATTTTCCATGGCCATTTATCAAGCCATCTCACATATCCCTCACCTTTTCTTTTCTTATGTTTGTGGGGTGGTTCATTCTTTTGAAATTGTGGTGGTGGTTCTGGATCTATCATAAGTACCAGTTTTTCAAGTTTGGACTTAGTGATTTCATCCACCGCCTCAAAGGTTAACCTTACCCTCTTAACAGTAATTATATCCCTAATTTCATGGTCCTCTAATTTTCATTTTTTAGGCAAGACTTCAAACAGTGGTACATTGGTGTGGATATTTTTTAATACCTCAACATATGTTTTAGATTGGGAGTCTACCTGAGCTTCCATAGAAATTTTTGGGAAAGGAATCAGTGGGGTGTAGTGATTTGGGATTACAATATGTGCTTCCTTCTCTACCTCTTTTACAACCTCCTTTTCGAATGGTGTTGGTGGATTTTTCTCAATCTCTACTATTTTCTCGTCAGAACTTTCCTCGGCCACAATATCACTCTCCTCAACCTCATCATCACTCTCTAGAATTTCAAATTGTTTTTCGCTAATGGTTGTTTCAACATCCACATCCTCTTTGGGGAAAGGTCCTAGAAGGTTTTGTTCAAGTTGGGAGATGTGAGTCTCTAAGACAATGCTATGAGTCGCGAGGGACTCAACCACAATGGTTAGTTGGCTAAGGGTTTCATTATTTTGAATACTTTGTTTTCTTACCTCTTCATTTTGGATAGTTAATGTCTCTATATAGTGCTCAATCATAGACTCTAACCTAGAGTTAGTTATCATCTCATCAGAATCCTCCATTGATGTTTCAAAGTTGAAATCTTGCGATTCTTCAGAGTCTTGAAAGTGAGTTAGAGTCTCCTTTTGTGTTTCCCCAAAGCGTTCTATCATCCTAGATGTTTCATTAAAATTTTCCATTAACATTTCGAGATCATATTTATATGGTTCTGGTGATTCCTCAAAATATTGGGTGAGATAATTGTAGAGAGGATTCGGTTGAGGGTAAGTTTGGTTGAAATTATAAGTTTCTTGTGGCTCCTCAAAATGTGGGGATTGGTAGTTTTGGAGGTAATTGATAACACGAATTTATATAACATATTTGATTTAATTTTCATGGATAATGTTACTATTTTTGATCAATTATATTATTTTATTTCTGTATTACGTTGGTATTTCTTTTGTTTCAGGTATTTCTATTAAATAAAAATCTATTGAGCCAAGAAATAAAATTGAGGAAAAATCTTATTAAAAAGCCAAAGAAATGAAGCAAGGGGTGATATAGCAAAAAAGAGGAGTTAAAAGAAGGAAATAATTATACAAAGCCAAGCAAAAAGCCCAGCACACGTGGAGGCCCAGCGAGCAAAAGCCCAGTGCAAGGTGAGACGATCGTCTCATCCCTCTCTTATTCCTTGGAGGCGGCCGTCTCCTAGCAAGGAGGGACCCACGAATTTCCATGAAGAAAGTGAGATGCACGTCTCACCCTCTCTCACATCCTTGAGGCGACCGCCTCCTGCATGGGACCCACGTCTCAGGATTGTTCTCTTATTTGAGACCCACGTCTCATGATCTCTTCCACGATGAGGCGTCCGTCTCCCATTTTGGCAGTTTTATTTCACACGATCACCATTTGTTTTCATACAAGATTGGAAAAGGTAGTTACTAAGTGAAGCTATAAATACAACGTACAAGGCACAGAGGAAGGGTCGGCATTTTTACCGAACACTGCTATAGTCTTTCAGCATTCTTCTTTTATTTTTTAGTCTTAGATTTTCCTTTCTTTTTAGTTTTTAGGCAGTTATATTTCTTTTATTTTCTTGTTGTATTTTTCCTTTCGATTCGAGAAGTCTCCGAGCAGATCCAGCTGACTTGTGGTGGAGTGTTCGTTTATTTCGAAGAACAAGATTATTTTCAGTATTCTTATTTTCAGGTTTTTAATCTAATTATTTTATTTTATTTAAAATATTGTTGCTTGATATTTATTTATTTGATTATGGAGATGTTTAAATATATTGAACCTTATTATTTATGCATGTCCGAATTAATAAATATGTCCGGCTAAACCGAGTAGGTACCGGTATGTAATAGCAGTAAGAGTAGGAATTAAATTATTCCCAAGCTAAAATCTTAATTAACTTAATTTCTGGTTATGACTTTTTATAATTAAAAATCAATCTTTTTGTTACGAAAGTAAGAAAAGTAGAATAGATTAGGATCGAGACCACGAAAGTGTGAGGTTTTAATCGGATAGCTAAAGTTAGGCATTCGATTTAAATACAGCGTGAGCGCTTTAAAACGAGTTAGATTTTATTAAGTTTTCAAAGAATATTTTCTAAACACTTATTGGCTAGCGAGAGCAGGCATAGGGCTTTAGGAGTATAATCCGAGATAAGACCACGAAAGTGTGAGTTGAGGATTTTTAAACTCATAATCTCTACAGAAAAATTAAGTTAACCATCTTTATACGCTTAGGTTCGATTAAATCCGCTTAGGTTCACTACATTACGTACCGATATCCATTTTATTTATATTTTTCTTTAACCATTATCTAAAAGAATTATTCGCCTTTGCTATATACAGTAACTTAGGATAACAATAGATCGATTTATAGTCTCTGTGGGTTCGATATCTTTTAAAACTACGCGATAGGACTGTGCACTTGCAGTCTCCCGATTAATAGACGATAAAGTCGCGATCAAGTTTTTGGCGCCGTTGCCGGGGACTATTTAAGTCGATATTGTAACTCTGGTGTTACATCGTATAGACTAAGGCACTTTTACCTTATTTACTATGTATAACCCAAATTTTTCCTACGCCCATTATCAGTATTTTGAGGAATCACAAGAATCCCATAAACCCGACCTCGAAATACTGATGGAAGATTTCAATGCTTCACAAACCTACTCTTACCCAAACTACCTCCAAAACTACCAATCCCTACATTTTGAGGAGCCACAAGAAACTTATAATTTCAGCCAAACTTATCCTTAACCCAATTCTCTCTACAATTGCCACACCCAATATTTTGAGGAATCACCAGAACCATATAAATCTGACCTCGAAATATTAATGGAAAATTTTAATGAAACATCTAGGATGATAGAACATTTTGGGGAAACACAAAAGGAGACTCTAACTCACTTTCAAGAATCAAAAGAATCGCAAGATTTCAACTTCGAAACATCAATGGAGGATTCTGATGAGATGATAACTAACTCTAGGTTAGAGTCTACGATTGAGCACTTTGTAGAGACACAAACTGTCCAAAATGAAGAGGTAAGAAAACAAAGTCTTCAAAATAATGAAACCCTTAAGTAACTAACCATTGTGGTTGAGTCCCTCGCGACTCATAGCATTGGCTTAGAGACTCAAATCTCCCAACTTGAACAAAAATTTCTAGGACCTTTCCCCGAGGAAGATATGGATGTTGAAACAACCATTATCGAAAAACAATTTGAAATTCTAGAGAGTGATGATGAGTTTGAGGAGAGTGATATTGTGGCCGAGGAAAGTTCTGACGAGAAAATAGTGGAGATTGAGAAAAATTCACCAACACCATTCGAAGAGGAGGTTGTAAAAGAGGTAGAGGAAGAAGCGCATATTGTTATCCCAAATCACTACACCCCACTGATTCCCTTCCCGAAAATTTCTATGGAAACTCCAGTAGACTCCCAATCTAAAACTTGTGTCGAGGTATTGAAAAATATCCACACCAATGCACCTTTGTTTGAAGTCTTGCCTAAAAAGAGAAAATTAGAGGACCAAAAAATTAGGGATATAATCACTGTTAAGAGGGTAAGGTTAACTTTTGAGGCGATGGATGAAATCACCAAGCCCAAATTTGAAAAACTGATACTTAGGATAGATCCAGAACCACCACCACGATTTCGAAAAATGAACCACCCTACAAACGTAAGAAAAGAAAAGGTGAGGGATATGTGAGATGGCTTGATAAGTGGCCATGGAAAATCAACGAGTAGTTATTCTAGTTTTTAATTTCATTCTTTTTCATATTTTTCTATTTTATGTTAAATTTTAAATTTCACTCGATTATCGATTGCAACCTTTCTACTGATACGTTTGAACTACTTCCCTGTAATACCGATAATTATACTCAATTAAATAATTTGCGTTAATATTTATAGTTATAATTGAGTATTATTTTTAATTATCGTATTTTTCCGTCTCCTATCAATATACTGAATTAATATTTCTCAATATTTATCATACTAATTATAATGCATTATATATATTGGTATTATATATCCTATGGTTTAAAATCTTAAATTATATATATATATATACACACAAGTATTTAGTATGTATGCATGTGAACTGCAAAACTATTTGAAATTCCTGGCAGCAGATAAGTGATGTCACCGAGAATGTTATGACACACTATCTGACACCCTGTTAACAATTCACACAATAAGTGTAAACAAAGAAGAAAGAACACAATAAGTTGTTTACCCACCAGGTCTAACTACACCTACATCCGGGGCTACCAAGCCAGGAGGAAATTCACTATTAGTAGAATTAATTCAGAATAAACCAACCGCTTTATCTCCTTCACTTAAAACCTACCCAATGCAACTTCAACCTAAGTCCTACTTAGATCAAAGTACCCACTACTCCCCTCAATCACAAGCAGGATATCAACTTATTGAATAATTGAATTGTGAAGACACACTTCAATAAACTATCTTGATCTCGCTCAAAGATTTCAATCAAGAGACAAACACTGTGTTTTAAAGCTTTGAGTGATAAACTACCCTTACAAATAAATCCTAGTCCAATGCACTTATCAATTGATAGTTGCTTGGCTCACAAGAGAAACTAGAATTACAAATACCAACTGTTATAAATCCTAACAAGACACAAATAACAAGTCGCTATCTCTTCAATACATTCCAAGGGCGCAATACGCTTGTAAGGGTTGAATTTTTATAGAAGCGCCCGAAACTTCGCTTTCCATAAAGATAGCTAGGTTCACTTAATTTAATCCTAAAACATGGTCTTTTCAACAACTAATTTAGGTTTAATTAAGATTAACCTAGCACCACGTGAGCATGCTTTCTAATAACAAAACATAAAATAGCAGCTCAACAAACTTCCGAAAAGTCTCAGAAAACAGATTCGCATCGTATGTCACATCGAATGTCATAACATCCGCATGACATCGATCGCTTCCATTTCCAAAGACAGCCTTTAGCTTCCAGCCTCGAGTGTCTTTAACATCCTTAGTGTAGGATTTATCTTCAATCTCTGAATGTCATGACATTTATCATGACATTGCTAAAGCCTAGTTTTACCAAAATTAATGCCAACTTAAAACACTAACAAACTCCCCCTTTGGCACATTTTTGGCTAAAACTACTTAACACATCAGAGTACCTATGCAGCAGAAGACAAACTAGTTCTAAGCTTAAAGAAACTAGAACCTAGAGATAAGATAAATTCTACCCATACAAAAATCCCACAATTCCCACATACAAAATTTTAAACAGGCCATACAATTCCCCAGAGTCCCAGCCACTGTCACACACAGTTGCTACAATTCCCACACACAGATTCTTCTCCCCCTTTTTAGCCATAAAGGGCCAAAGGAAACAATACAATTTCCCAAACTTTCAATCATAAAGAACCAACACATAAAGTTATATCTCAGTTAAGGATTACAAGTCTGTCAACACAAATGATTACAATCATTCAAAACAAAATACAAAACAAGAAAACAAGAACAAATTGATGTAATAAAATCGAGGCAACACGGGCAACACCAAGTGCTTTTTCTCCGTAAGAAGCACCGTGAAAGGACACATCTTCGAGCCTTCTTTACCAAAGAATCGCTTGGTCAAGATCATCATCTTCCTCCATGAAAGCAGAAGTATCACCATCAAGCCTTTCTTCCTCAACCTCTCGTGTCTTTTTCCTTTTCAAGAGTAGAGATCTGCTTCAAGGGTCCGCTTCTTACTTCAAGTTCCCTACAGTCTCCTTTAGCACAAAGAATGACATCCGCCTTTCCGAGAATTGGCCTTGACATTTGATGTCTCAGCTGATGTCATGACAATGTCAGGAACATGCTTCCCTTGAAATAGTTTGTAGTGGAAGCCAAGGGCAGGAGCTCTTTTGCATATTGAATCTCTTTCACCAAGTATGTCAGGGTACTGATCTACTAGAATTCCACACAGTAGGGAGAGAAAGGCTATTGGCCCCTTAATAGCATAACTGTCAGCATGTTTTAGGATTTGATCAAAAATGTAGCTTCCATAATCAAATTTTGCTTTTGTTCCAACAACAAAGATGAACCTTCCCAGACCAATGGAGATGGTTGACTTGTGATTTGTGGGAACCCAGTTGGCTGCACCTATCTTGTGCAGAATAGAAAATTTGACACTTAATTTGCTAGCAGAAAGCTTTCCTTCAAAGGCCAATGTTTTACTTGCTTGGCAAGAATTGTCCGACACACCGATTGTCGCTTCTTCAAGCTCGTGTTAAGCCTCATCCGATCTCCCAAATACTTGTTGATTACACTGGGAAAACTTCATTTTTCTTCCTCTCGACAAACACAGTTTAAAATCACGATCTTTCATCAAGACAACCACTGACAGTTCACAATATACTCCTTCACTGCACCTTCATAATAATTTGAGAACTTCACCACGCTCTCATCAACCCGCCTTCCTTGATCAGTCAATCACATTTTTGCATTCAAGAGCATCTTTGTTCCCTTTCTAGTGCAATTCTTCAAACTCACATATTTCCACCTATTAGCATTTTCTGGTGGTGAAAGGAAATGTTGTCAATTGGCACTTCAGAACTATGGGCATTTTCCCAAGAGACAACCTTCTTTTGAATGAATGTCGAGACATTCTCTGAACATCAAAGTCGAATCATCCCGATGTGAGGCTCGTGTACTTTCCTTTTCCTTACAATTGAAGTGTTTTGCTTTAGGGTATCACCAACATTCTTTACTTTATCCTTCCCTTTGAAGTTCCAACCTTGTTGCCCTTACCGCATTTTTCTACGCCTTCCTCACCCTAAGAGTCTTGCAACCAACTTCAAAGATTCTTCTCATGAATGTAGCTTGAACAACACTTTTCTTCCCTTTCCTATTCATTACCCTCCTAGCAATGCGGGATTAACCTTGGCTATGAGGTCATTATCGTAAAACTCCTCATCTAGATTGATGATATGAGAAACCATATTCGATTGGTGTTCTTCTCAGAGTGTCTTCAAGAATGCTATCGACATGTTATCGCAGAGACAACATGAGGTTTATCGAGGTACTATGATCCGAGATTTTCAAGAATCTCATCGAAATCTCATTCACATTTGTAGTGGGATTCAATTACATTATCATCTACATCCTTCGTGAGTCGGAGCGTATGATTTACATCACTTTTGTGGAATCATCATCACCGATGTCTTGACATTCTCATTGACATCTGGATCAACCGCTAAGCTAGGCTAGCGACTTATGATCTGGGAACCAAATCCTGTGCATGACTTATTCTCGCTTAGGATATCACCACATCCTAGCTATGGCCTCATGCACCGACCTAGATCCTTCTCTGCTTACTAGTTCTGGGGAACAGAGGATGATGGTATCAAGTCTTACCCGAGGGAGATACTTGTGCCCTTCTTGCATTTCTTTGTGCGTAGCTTGAACTTTATGGGTCACCATTGCACGCAAAGGTGTCACCAGAGTTTCATTGCATGGCTCAAAGGTTTGCTATAACTTCACCATGGAGGGAGACAAGGATCCGATTCTGAGATGAAGAGGATGATGAAGACATATTTCACGATGGTTTTGAGAGAGAGAGAGAGCGAAAATGGCAAAGGGTTTCGTGGTTTCTTTGAATGAAGAAAGTGTGATACTACTTTCAAAAGAGAAAACTATTATATGTGGGTGTCTCTTCCTATTCTGGATCTTTTAAAATAAGGATGAAAATTCCTAAATAACCCACTTATAAATAATTGAAGTAAACAATCCTTTCACCCCTTGTAGGCATGCTTAATTGCTACAACTCCTCAAATTGACAAATATCCAATTTGTCCCTTAAAGTCTTAAATTGATCACCTCAAGAGCTTTAGTAGCAACACAAGACAATGTCATGACATCCTCGATGACATTGTGGTCAACAAGATCCGCTTTATCCAGATCATCCTAAAGGGCCCTCTCGCTATGTATTTAACATAGTATAAAGCTACACGATTTTCTTCATCGATTCAAGAGATAAGATTGCTTCTTGAGAAGAGACATCCATCAACAGGGCTTTTACACAAGCTTTGATCAACACTTTCTCCACTTGTTTTCTTGGACAACTTCAAATGTGGAGGGGTAAGAGTCCTAGTGTGACTGCCATTATTCAGTCCAAGCTTCTTGACACAATTCCTTGCATACTTGCTCGTGAAAGTAGTGTCGAGCCTCCATCAATGTGTCCAAATTCCTCCGATACTATGTTATCAACATAGATGGAAGCCACCATGATCTTTTCTCCTCTGACAAAGAGAGTTTCATCCAAGACTCCTCTCCTGTATCTTTTGACAGTAAGGTACTTGGTTATCCTTTCATGCCAGATCCTAGTACTTTGCTGTAGTACTTTAGGAGTGGTTAGATGTCTAGACATTGAGTGTGACATTCCGATTTCGTCCAACCTTATATTTACCATGCATTCTCCCTTTGTCCATGAAAGATCTTGGTATCCTTCCGACTCTCTATGGAACCTGATCCTTTTCATTCCTCCGAGGTGGATGACCGATTCTTGCCGACACAACTTTACTTCCTCTTCATCTTTGTCTCAGAACTCATAGAGGATGAGTGGTGTTCTCGATTCCTACATGTAGCAGCTTGTCCTTTGATCCGACTCTCTCATAATCACTACTTGTTCATCATTGATTACGAGACATTCAAATTTTAGTGAAGTTGATGTGAATCCCATATCACATAGCCGACTTATGCTAATGAGATTTGCATTCGCACCTTTTACTAGCAAAGACTCCATTTAGGTTTGGAACTCCGTGCCGCTGAGTTTCCAACACCTTTGATTTCTCCTTTAGCTCCATCTCCAAAAGTAACAAGTCGGTAGAATGATGCTTAACATCATTGAGAAGATTCGTGTTCCAATATGTGCTTGGAACACCCACGTCAAAGTACCAATCTTTCTTGGTAGACACACTAAGAGAAGTGTTAGCTACCGTAGCAATTTCTTCTTCCAATGAGAGTATGTCTCTGCTGGTTTTAGGCTCACATAAGACCCTTGATTAGATATCCATGTAGCGTGTAGCAAAAAGATTTTATGTGACCAAACCTTCCACAATAATGACATTCCATCTTTGAAACTTTTGTTCATGTTTCTATGATTTTGATGTTGCACCCAATGTTGTGAGATCTGCTTTGACATTGGTTTATTAGGTCTGTTCTTCCTTTTGTTATTGACAAACTTCTTAGTCTCCACATATCCCGAGGCGCACCTATTCCTGCTTTTGTGGTATGACATCTTCTTTGCCATAGACCGCCAGTTTGTTCCTTTCCGGTTATTAATGTATCTCTTTGCGCCACATACCCCGAGCCGATACATTTCTGCTTTGTGTCAGGACAACTGCTTTGACATTGGTTTCCCATGTCTTTCTTCTTAATGTCACCAATGATTCTTTTCACCACATATCCTAGACCATGCTTATTTCCGCATTTTGTCCAAGTCAAGAATTTCTTCCAACTTATCGCATCAGATGTCAACATTTTGATGATTTAGACATCTGATCAAGTTTGGAGTTCAAGATTACAATATCACTATTGAGGTGATTTATAGTGGTCAGTGTTTTCTTTTTCTCACCTCCACCTTCACATTCTCGCCCAACTTCTCAATCGCCTTTTTCTGCTCCTCATTCTCACGACAAACTTCACAATTTTTATGCACAACTTCCTCAGAGGTTTCAAAGAAGCTCTTCAAATGTCACTTCCTCATCACTAGAATCCATATCGTAATTGTACACCCAGAGAGCAAAGGACAAGTTTGGCACCTTCTTCCCGATTCACTTCCCGAATCACCATCGCACCAAGTGATGCTCCTTTCTTTTGTTTCTTTAGAAAGGTGGGACATTCATTTAATATGTCCAAATCCTTCACATTCATCACATTGGATTTTACCGCTTGACTTTTTCTTCTCGACTTGGATCTTCTCCTGAGTCATAAGATCTCGCCGATGTCGATGCAATGTCCTTGACATTCGACCTTGACTTTGGATCAATCCTCCCGATCGCTTTGTTGAACTGCCTTCCAAGCATGGCTATAGCTTCGTATATCTTCTCTTCATCTTCCACCTTGCATTCCTCTTCAAGATTGGATACAAGTGTTATGCTCTTGTTTTTCTTGTCAATCAGCCACCGATTCCCATCTCAAAAGTCATAAGGGATCCAATAAGTTCTTCAACCTTCAAGGTGTCGATGTCTCGAGCCTCTATTGCAGTGACTTTCATTGCAAATCTCTTAGGCAAGGATCTGAGAATCTTTCTCACCAGCTTCTCTTCTGACATCTTTTCACCAAGTGCTCCTGAGGTGTTGGCAATCTCCAAGATATTCATGTGAAACTCATGAATAGTCTCATCTTCTTTCATCTTCAAATTCTCAAATTTGGTAGTGAGCATCTGAAGTCTTGACATCTTTACCTTGGATGTCCCCTCATGTGTAGTTTTGAGAGTGTCCCAAACATCCTTGGCCAGCTCACATTGATGAACAAGTCTGAAGATATTTCTGTCAATACCATTGAATAATGCATTCAATGCTTTAGAGTTCCCAAAGGCCTCCTCTTCCTCTTTGCTCCATTCTTCCTCAGGTTTCAAGACACTAGTCCCATATTTCTCAAGCTTGGTGGGATGTTTCCATCCTTTGTCAGCAGCTCTCCAAGCTTTAATATCCACTGATCTTAAAAAGGCAATCATACGAGGTTTCCAAGACTATAATTAGACCCATCCGTATAGGTGGTCTACCTCCAAATCCTCCTTCCTTATCCATTACGCCGTAAACTATTATCCCTAGATCTCACCTGTAAATAACGGTGCCCGCCTCGATGCCAATTGAAATTCCGGCAGATAAGTGATGTCACAGAGAATGTTATGACACACTATCCGACACTGCTAACAATTCGCACAATAAATGTAAAAAGAAGAAAGAACACAATAAGTTGTTTAACCGGTCTAACTACACCTATATTTGGGGCTACCGTGGAGGAAATTCACTATTAGTAGAATTAATTCAGAATAAACCAACCGCTTTATCTCCTTCACTTAAAACCTACCCAATGCAACTTCAACCTAAGTCCTACTTAGATCAAAGTACCTACTCACTCCCCCTCAATCACAGCAGTGATATCAACCTATTGAATAATTGAATTGTGAAGACACACTTCAATAAACTATCTTGATCTCGCTCAAAGATTTCAATCAAGAGACAAACACTGTGCTTTAAAGCTTTGAGTGATAAACTACCCTTACAAACAAATCCTAGTCCAATGCACTTATCAATTGATAGTTGCTTGGCTCACAAGAGAAACTAGAATTACAAATACCAATTGTTATAAATCCTAACAGTACTCAAATAACAAGTCGCTATCTCTTCAATACATTCCAAGGGCGCAAAGACAGCTTGTAAGTGGTTGAATTCCTTTATAGAAGCACCCGAAACTTCGCGGTTTCCATAAAGATAGCTAGGGTTCACTTAATTTAATCCTAAAACATGGTCTTTTCAACAACCAATTTAGGTTTAATTAAGATTAACCTAGCAGCCACGTGAGCATGCTTTCTAATAACAAAAACATAAAATAACAACAACAAACTTCCCGAAAAGTCTCAGAAAATGATTCTCAGTATCAATGTCACATCGAATGTCATAACATCCGCATGACATCGATCGCTTTTCGCAGTAATTTCTAGCATGCCTTTAGCTTCCAGCCTCGAAATGACTTTTAACATCCTTAGCAGGTAGGATTTATCTTCAATCTCTGAATGTCATGACATTTATCATGACATTGCTAAAGCCTAGTTTTACCAAAATTAATGCCAACTTAAAACACTAACACTATTCCCTGTCTCGTGCTGCCTCTAGTCACATGTTTTCTTGAGACGGACGCCTTGGCTTTATGCTAAGATTCCCTGCCACGCATGATGCCTATGGGGACACTCGCCTCCTGCTCATGCTGCCCAATCTGAGATGGTCGCCTCTGGCTTTGTAAGATTTCCCATTGCCTTGAGACAAACACCTCCTGCTCTATGTTTCCCTCTTTAGACGGGTGCCTCTGTCCTTATGCTCATCTGGAGACGCACGCCTCCATGCATGCCTTGTCCTTCACCTTTAATGAGGCGACCGTCCCAAGCTTTGTCTCGTCTTCTGGTCTCCTTGTCTCATTTATGTTTCATCCGTTTCCCTTCTCTTCATTTCCCACCATAATTTCCATTCAAACTCTTCTTTATTATTCCATTCAACAATATTATTCTCTCCTCATTTCGCCAACACATAATTAACTATTATTTATTCCTCTTAATTCCACAACCACTATAAATATTCACCTTCATTTCTTCTCATTCCACATCCCTTCCATCTACTTCTCATATATTTTCTCTCATCCACTCCATATTCCTACCATTCTTATTCTTCACTTCTTACCTTACCATGGCTCCACAAAACACACATCGTCAAGTGAGGCCAGACCGACCACCACCAGATTTGTCCACAGTGGTATTCCGAGAGAATGATGACGGCCAACAAAGAGAGAAATACTTGAAGTTCTATTCATGTTTGGTTGTTCCCACCAAATATGTGGACGCCGACTGTTTAGACACTTTGGGTATGACGGATTGCATTACCTTCATGCTCACAAACACGAATTTGCTTCATCTCTGCACAAATCCTTTTCCGACCTTTGAACCACTCGTTTTAGAGTTTCTCAGTTTGTTCTCCTACAACACTCCTCCTGATGATCCATACACAACCAGCACCGCAAATTTCAGCATGTTCAACCAAGAGTATTCCATTGACCAAGAAAGGATCGCTTGAACTTTTACAGTTCACAAGAGGTCAAAACGTTCACTGCAAACCTTTCGATACCGAAGGCGACATCTGTAACGCCCTGTTTCAATTAATATTATATTATATTAATATTTTCGAATTACCGATCGATATTTATTTTGCGACGAGATTAAATATATTAATCGATATATATGATAATATATTTGACGATGTTTTGTTCGGTCCGACTTTTATTCTGTTCGGTTCGGTAAAATATTATTCGGACCCGATATTTAATTCCCCAAAATTATTTGAATTAATTGAATTAATGATATAATTAAGTTAGGGGTGTGGGGAGCAATTAGTGAGGATTGGGTTTTCACCCTTGTTGCTAGTAAGAAACACATTATAAACCATTTCTCCTCATTTTCCTTCCATTTCAAAACACAAAGCCAAATAGAAACTTGGAAGCTAGTAAGAAACATAATTTATAAAAACCATATTTCCTCATTTTCTTCCCATTTGGAAAATAAACCAAACTTAGAACTTGGAGAGAAAAGACAGGGTTTGGGAAGAAGAAGAAGAGGAGCAAGAAAGGAAGAAGAGGAAGAACATGAGCAAGCTTGTGGATTGAGCTTTGTAGAATCATCATGGATCATCCAAAATAGAGGTAAGGGGTTTGATTTTCCTTTCCATATAGTTAGGGTTTGATAGATATATGGTGAATTTGGGATAGAAATTGATGTGGTGATTTATGAGTTGTATGTATGATTGTTGAATAACTTAGCAAGGTTGAGTTAGGAGTATAGATTGTGGGTATTTTAGTTTGTAAGCTAGCAAGAATAGGTTGCAAGCATGAAGAAAAAATAAGAAAAACTGGTTTTGAGTGAAGTTTTCACGCAGGTCCATCAACACGGGCCGTGTTGATTAACACGGGCCGTGTTGTCCTCTTGTATAAGAAATTTTGGTTGCAAGGTCCATCAACACGGGACGTGTTGATCAACACGGGTGCCCGTGTTGATTCACTGACTTTGGGTTTTTTGTGTTTTCTGGGGGCTTTTCAACACGGGCCGTGTTGATTCACAGGGGGGCCCGTGTTGATGCATCTGTAGCCTCCCAAAATTCTGATTTTTTACACTTCTTTTGCCCGATTATGTCTCGATTTTCCGATTTCGATAAATTCGACGACTGAGCAAGTTGCTCCGAATTCAACGAAAATTGACGTGCTAGCTAAGTTTGACATGTAGAACGTAGTGGTGAGGTTAGTTTTTAGAAGTTGCGAGTTTTTACGAGATGACCCGAAATAGGCCAATTTACGATTAGATTGAATCAGATTGCATTTTAGTGGATTTAAGGCACATATGGACAATCCGATTTCGATGTTGATGATTATGATTAATGCCGGTTTTTAGGAATGGCTTTCGCGACGATTATAGGGTTTGACTATTTTTCCGTATTCGGAATTTAGTGAATGAATCGATAATGATGTGGTGTGATTAAACATAATGTTGCGACGACGTATTACTTAATGAATACTTGTGATATGCGATGTGATGATATATGTCTTTGTATATGATGATGTGATGATTATATTGATGTTGTTAATAAATGCTTCCGATTTATGAATGCATGACTTTTTAATGATGATGAATTATTAGTGATGTTTTGCATAATGCAATTATGATGCGATGATATATTTATCTTGATATGGATAAATTATGGCGATATGGGCTTTATGCCAATTTTGATGAGCGACGATGGTGTTTTGTGTTGTGTTGTTTTATAGTCGAGTCACATACATTGCATTGGCAACGATGGGCTTTTATGCCAAGCGACGAGGCTTTTATGCCAAGTGTTCCTAATTATGGACAAAGCGACGGGTACCACATGCATAACATAGTCGTGTCTCATGGAGTCGGTTATGTTTATGTTTGAGTTGTTTGGCGTTGGGTTTTAATTGATGTACGATGTTAAATTGCGATGATATATGATGCTTTGTTGGATGATGATCTTTATGATGAACATGAAATGAATATAACTTAATAATTTCATGATAACTATACGATGAATATAAATGATGAGTTTTGCGATGATTTAACTTGATGAAATGCTTAATGCAAACACAATGTGATGATGTTTGTGACGATGGGATTTTATGCCAAAAGCGACGATGGGCTTTTATGCCAAGAGCGACGATGGGCTTTAGCCAATTTGTGATGATTTGTTTATGTTGCTTATGTCATTAGCATTATTTAATGTTGTTGGTTGATGTTGTTGTTTAAGACTGCCGTGTTAATTAGTGATGTATTAGCTTTTGACGATTTCATGGTGACGGAGGTTTATGTGTTGTTGTGATGATTTGTGCCGATGAGGTTAAGGCGATTAATTGTAGATTATACACTTAGAATGGCGATCAAAGTAGGTGAGATTTAGATAGGTGTTGGAATGCACTCACTAACCTATATCTTTTATAATTCCAAAACTATATATATACTTATCATGCCTTTAATTATATGTTTTGGAGTATCTCACCCTTTACTTGTTTCGCCGTTACCTTTATATTGGTAACGTGCAGGTTATGAAGACGAAGATTATAACTGCTATTAGTTGAGTCGGTGTCGCTCTAATACGTAGCACTCGGGGGGAATATTTATGTCGTCTTGTTGTTGTTCTTTTGTTGTTTTCCTTTGTAAATAAGAATCATACTTTATGAAAATATGATTTATTAAGGAAGTTTATTAAAGAAGATGTTTTGATGTGTTTGAATCAATTTATGTCTTCCGGCGATGCTATGTATCCGAGATTTATACTTTAAAGCAAATTGTTTAAAGTGAGTTATTTTTGAAGGTGTGATGCCTGAATATTTAATTTATTAAAATTTTAAATTACTCTGATTTTTGCATATTAAACTTTGGGTAATATTGGGGTGTTACAACATCTCTTGGGATCAAGTTGGTTTCTCTTTTTGGCATGATCTGACCGGTCAACCCATTGAAAGTTGGCGAGATCTTTATGCTTCCCACATTCACAACCCCGTTTTGAGGTATTTCCACCAAATCCTTGCGAACACGATTTTTGGTAGGACCAATAACCATAAGGTCAACCAAAATGAAATGTTTTTTCTTTTCTGTGCCCTCAACGAGAACGCCATCAACACCGCTCTTTTCATGCTTAGCCATTTTCACACATGCGTAAATGCGGCAGGTACATACCCTTTTGTTTTTGGTGGGATAATAACATCTTTAGCTTTTGCTTTACGCTTAACCAACGAGCTTTTATCCATTGGACATTCTATGATGCCTGCAAATCTACTTGATGTTATTTACTGTCGTGATTCCTATATTATCTCCCCACGACAAGATGGACGGTACACTTTAATGATCAACAGACGTCTGGTGCCTGGTGTAGTGTTGTCCTAATCAGATCGACGTGCGAAACCGTAACAATTGGCGTTTTGCTCTTAATGCACCTGTTGCGCAGCCACCTCAAGAAAATCCTCCGCAGGCTGCCAATCTCGATGCAATGCATGCTGCCATCTTACGGCAGGATCAGCGGTTCCTAGCAATGGAACATAGCCAAGCCGAAACATTGCGTCTTATTCGAGAGATACAACGCGACCAACGCGAATATGCTTTTCAAACGATCAGAATCAAGTTGTCACCGCATGGCGGATGCTTTACACCTTAACGATTCCGATTCTCGACAGCCCACTAATTCTGCACTAGAGGCAGAGGAGCAAGAGGATCTAATCATCCAAGCAACGAGTGATCACCCTCCTCCCTTCTCGATTTCTCTCGGTTTTATCGCATCGAGGACAATGCTCATTTTAAGTTTAGGGAGTCGAACATTTCTTAGTTCGCTTTTTATTTTCTTTGCTCTATTTAGTATTTCCTTTTGTTTCCTTTTTTCTCAGACAAAATTTCCATTCAATAAAATACATGTTTATGTAATTTTAATCTTTTATGTTAAATTCTCGTGGTTATTCGAATTCTTCCATTTTCTTGAGCCATAACGAAAAAATTCAAACGTATATCTTGACATACTCAACTAGTATTAAGGTTGCTTATTTTTATTAATAAGAACTCGAGAGAAACTAAGGCAAAATCGTTATCGTCCTAACACTTCAAAACCCCAACGCGTTAGATTGATTTAAGTACCTATTATACCAACACCTTAAAACTTAGTTTTAAAGTAACCCCGAGTAGTTTATAAAAGCAGTCGGCACCGCCTTAAACACAAATTACGTGGAGAATCGATGAATATAAGTGATTGATCAAGATTCTTAAGAGAAATGTTTATCAGAAGATGCACTTATTAAGTTAGATGGTCCTTACCAGATCATTTAATCCAACAACTGCGGATACTATAAAATCTTTATGCAAACAATCCATTATGAATTGGTTCAGTGGTTCCTGGTGTTGAACTTGGTAGGGCGGACTACGGTCCGATCCCCCGCAATTTGTAATTGGATAAAGGAGTACCAAATATAATTACCAGAACTCCTAGCTGGATTACAAAGATCAAATTCACTAACCGGTTACTCCACTATGTGCGCGTAAGGCAAAGGGCATAATGTGATTGCACCAGAATGAAAACGGGTGAAACGAAATGAAAGTATTAGGTCGAGCTATAACAACATGACTTAAATTGGTCTGCAAAAATGGGGTTATCTAGTATTTTTACGATAATTTTGGTGTCGAAGTCTAAACTTGAGTTATCCAACAAAGAATTGAATTGCAACCAAGTACGAATGAAAGTGTGTTTTATATCTGCGTTTGACTTATGCTTAATGATTTTCATTTTTACTTTTTGCTTGAGGAGAAGCAAAGGTTTAAGTATAGGGGAGTTTGATAACACGAATTTATATAACATATTTGATTTAATTTTCATGGATAATGTTACTATTTTTGATCAATTATATTATTTTATTTTTGTATTACATTGGTATTCCTTTTGTTTCAGGTATTTGTATTAAATAAAAATCTATTGAGCAAAGAAATAAAATTAAGGAAAAATCTTATTAAAAAGCCAAAGAAATGAAGCAATGGGTGATATAGCAAAAAGGAGGAGTTAAAAGAAGGAAATAATTATACAAAGCCAAGCAAAAAGCCCAGCACGCGTGGAGGCCCAGCGAGCAAAAGCCCAGTGCAAGGTGAGACGATCGTCTCATCCCTCTCTTATTCCTTGGAGGCGACCGTCTCCTAGAAAGGAGGGACCCACGAATTTCCATGAAGAAAGTGAGACACACGTCTCACCCTCTCTCACATCCTTGAGGCGACCGCCTCCTGCATGGGACCCACGTCTCAGGATTGTTCTCTTATTTGAGACCCACGTCTCATGATCTCTTCCACGATGAGGCATCCGCCTCCATTTTGGCGCTTTATTTCACACGATCACCATTTGTTTTCGTGACAAGATTGAAAAGGCTACTAAGTGAAGCTATAAATACAACGTATAAGTCACAGAGGAAGGGTCGACATTTTTACCGAACACTGCTATAGTCTTTCAGCATTCTTCTTTTATTTTTTAGTCTTAGATTTTCCTTTCTTTTTAGTTTTTAGGCGCTATTCTTTTTATTTTCTTGTCGATTTTTCCTTTCGATTCGAGAAGTCTCGAGCGCATCCAATTGACTTGTGGTGGAGTGTTCGTTTATTTCGAAGAACAAGATTATTTCCAGTATTCTTAATTTCAGGTTTTTAATCTAATTATTTTATTTTATTTAAAATATTTTTGCTTGATATTTATTTATTTGATTATGGAGATGTTTAAATATATTGAACCTTATTTATGCATGTCCGAATTAATAAATATGTCCAGCTAAACTGAGTAGGTATCGGTATGTAATAGCAGTAAGAGTAGGAATTAAATTATTCCCAAGCTAAAATCTTAATTAACTTAATTTCTGGTTATGACTTTTTATAATTAAAAATCAATCTTTTTGTTACGAAGTAAGAAAAGTAGAATAGATTAGATCGAGACCACGAAAGTGTGAGGTTTTAACCGATAGCTAAAGTTAGGCATTCGATTTAAATACAGCGAGAGCTCTTTAAAACGAGTTAGATTTTATTAAGTTTTCAAAGAATATTTTCTAAACACTTATGGGCTAGCGAGAGCAGGCATAGGGCTTTAGGAGTATAATCCGAGATAAGACCACGAAAGTGTGAGTTGAGGATTTTTAAACTCATAATCTCTACAGAAAAATTAAGTTAACCATCTTTATACGCTTAGGTTCGATTAAATCCGCTTAGGTTCACTACATTACGTACCGATATCCATTTTATTTATATTTTTCTTTAACCATTATCTAAAAGAATTATTCGCCTTTGCTATATACAGTAACTTAGGATAACAATAGATCGATTTATAGTCTCTGTGGGTTCGATATCTTTTAAAACTACGCGATAGGACTGTGCACTTGCAGTCTCCTGATTAATAAACGATAAAGTCACGATCAGTAATTTGGGTAGGAGTGGGTTTGGGAAGCATTGAAATCTTCAATCAGTATTTCGAGGTCGGATTTTTGGGATTCTTGTGATTCCTCAAAATACTGATAATGGGTGTAGAAAAAATTTGGGTGATACATATTAAATAAGGTAAAAGTGCCTTAGTCTATAAGGTGTAACACCGGAGTTACAATATCGACTTAAATAGTCCCCGGCAACGGTGCCAAAAACTTGATCGCGGCTTTATCGTCTATTAATCGGGAGACTGCAAGTGCACAGTCCTATCGCGTAGTTTTAAAAGATATCGAACCCACAGAGACTATAAATCGATCCATCATATCCTAAGTTATCAGATATAGCTAAGGCTAATAATTTTTAGATAATGGTTAAAGAAAATATAAATTAAACGGATATCGGCACGTAATATAGTGAACCTAAGCGGATTTAATCGAACCTAAGCGTATAAAGATGGTTAACTTAATTGTTCTCAGAGATTATCGCTTTAAAACCTCAATTCACACTTTCGTGGTCTTATCTCGGATTATACTCCTAAAGTCCTATGCTCCTCGCTAGCCCATAAGTGTTTAGAAAATATTCTTTGAAAACTTAATAAAATCTAATTGCTTTAAAGCGCCTCGTATTTAAATCGAATGCCTAACTTTAGCTATCCGTTAAAACCTCACACTTTCGTGGTCTCGATCCCAACCTATTCTACTTTTCTTACTTTCGAATAAAAGATTGATTTTTAATTACAAAAAGTCATAACCGTAAATTAAGTTAATTAAGATTTTAGCTTGGGAACAATTTAATTCCCATCATATCGCTATTACATACCGACACTACTTGGTTTAGCTTTATATATTTATTAATTCAGACATGCATAAATAATAAGATTCATTATATTTAAACATCTCCATAATCAAATAAATAAATATCAGGCAACAATATTTTAAATAAATTAAGACAATTAAATTAAAAACCTGAAAATAAGAATACTGGAATAAATCTTGTTCTTCGAAATAAACGAACACTCCACCACAAGTCGGCTGGATCTGCTCGGAGACTTCTTGAATCGAAAGGAAAATATGACAAGAAATAAAAGAAATATAACTTCCTAAAACTAAAAAAGAAAGGAAAATCTAAGACTAAAAATAAAATAAGAATGCTGAAAGAATATTGCAGTGTTCGGTAAAAATGCCGACTGCTTTTATAAACTACTCGGGATTACTTTAAAACTAAGTTTTAAGGTGTTGGTATAATAGGGACTTAAATCGATCTAACGTGTTGGGGTTTTAAAGTGTTAGGACGATAATGATTTTGCTTTAGCCGCACTCGAGTTCTTATTTATAAAAATAAGCAACCTTAATACTAGTTGAGTATGTCAAGATATGCGGTTGAAAAATTTCGTTATGGCTCAAGAAAATGGAGGAATTCGGATAAGCACGAGAATGTTACATAAAAGATTTAAAATTACATAAACATGTTTTTTATTGAATAGAAATTTTGCAATACATTGAAAAAAGAAACAAAAGGGAAATACTAATAGAGCGGAAAAAAATAAAAATGAAGTAAGAAATGTTTTGACTCCAAAAACTTGATCGCGACTTTATCGTCTATTAATCGGGGAAATACAAGTGCAAAGTCCTATCGCGTCGTTTTAAAAGATATCGAACCCACATAGACTGTAAATCGATCTACTGTTATCCTAAGTTACTGTCTATAGCTAAGGCGAATAATTCTTTTAGATAATGGTTAAAGAAAAATATAAATTAAACGGATATCGGTGCGTAATATAGTGAACCTAAGCGGATTTAATCGAACTTAAGTGTATAAAGATGGTTAACTTAATTGTTCTGTAGATATTATCAGTTTAAAAACCCTCAACTCACACTTTCGTGGTGTTATCTCGGATTATACTGCTAAAGTCCTATGCCTGCTCTCGCTAGCCCATAAGTGTTTAGAAAATATTCTTTGAAAACTTAATAAAATCTAATTCGTTTTAAAGCGCTCTCGCTGTATTTAAATCGAATGCCTAAGTTTAGCTATCCGGTTAAAACCTCACACTTTCGTGGTCTCAATCCCAACCTATTCTACTTTTCTTACTTTCGTAACAAAAAGATTAATTTTTAATTACAAAAAGTCATAACCAGAAATTAAGTTAATTAAGATTTTAGCTTGGGAACAATTTAATTCCTACTGTTACTGCTATTACATACCGATACCTACTCGGTTTAGCTAGACATATTTATTAATTCGGACATGCATAAATAATAAGATTCATTATTTTTAAACATCTCCATAATCAAACAAATAAATATCAGGCAACAATATTTTAAATAAATTAAGACAATTAGATTAAAAACCTGAAAATAAGAATACTGGAATAAATCTTGTTCTTCGAAATAAACGAACACTCCACCACAAGTCGGTTGGATTTGCTCGGAGACTTCTTGAATCGAAAGGAAAATATGAAAAGAAATAAAATAAATATAACTGCCTAAAACTAAAAAGAAAGGAAAATCTAAGACTAAAAATAAAATAAGAATGCTGAAAGAATATTGCAGTGTTCGGTAAAAATGCTGACCCCTTCTCTGAAACATGTACGTTGTATTTATAGCTTCCTTCTGTAACTTCCGTTTCCAAATCTCGTATGAACATGTGATCGTGGGGAAAGTTGAATGCCTTGAAAATAGGAGAGACGGACGCCTCCTCTCCAAGAGAGAAATGTGAGACGTGGGTCTCAAATAATGAAGATGATCATGAGATGTGGGTCTCAAAGAGTGAAGACGCTGGGAGGAGATGTGCGTCTCAATTATGTTACGTGGAAAAGGTGGGGCCCCTTAGATGGGAGGCAAGCGCCTCCAAGCTGAGTGAGAGGATGAGACGCTCGTCTCGCTGACGTGGCTTAAATCAAAGGCGTCCGCCTTCATTGTAGGGAGTGAGCTTCTCAACTTGGTCTGTGGGATGGGCTTTTGCGTGCTCTTGGATAATTATTTTCTTCTTCTTTAACTCCTCTTTTTTTCTATATCACCCTTTGCTTCATTTCTTTGGCTTTTTAATTAGATTTCTCCTCAATTTTATTTCTTTGCTCAATTGGTCTTTATTTAATACAAACACCTGAAACATTAAAAATACCAACGTAATACAGAAATAAAATAATATAATTGATCAAAAATAGTAACATTATCTATGAAAATTAAATCAAATATGTTATATAAATTCGTGTTATCAAACTCCCCTATACTTAAACCTTTTCCTGTCCTCAAGCAAAAAGTAAAAATGAAAATCACTTAAGCATTTTCAAACGCAGATATAAAACACACTTCAATTCGTACTTGGTTGCAAGTCAATTCTTTGTTGGATAACTCAAGTTTAGACTTCGACACCAAGATTACCTTAAAAACACTAGATAACCCCATTTTTGCAAACCAATTAAAGTCATGCTATTATAGCTCGACCTAATACTTTCGTTTCGTTTTACTCGTTTTCATTCTGGCGCAATCACATTAAGCCCTTTGCCTTACGCGCACATAGTGGAGTAACCGGTTAGTGAATTTGATCTTTGTAATCCAGCTAGGAGTTCTGGTACTTATATTTAGTACTCCTTTATCCAATTACAAATTGCGGGGGGTCGGACTGTAGTCCGCCCAACCAAGTTCAGCACCAGGAACCACTGAACCAATTCATAATGAATTGTTTGCATAAAGATTTTATACTGTCTGTAACTGTTGGATTAAATGATCTGGTAAGGACCATCTAACTTAGTAAGTGCATCTTCTGATAAAAATTTCTCTTAAAAATCTTGATCAATCACTTATATTCATCGATTCATCACGTAGTTTGTCGTTTGAGGCGGTGCCGATTGCTTTTATAAACTACTCGGGGTTACTTTAAAACTAAGTTTTAAGGTGTTGGTATAATAGGTACTTAAATCTATCTAACACATTGGGGTTTTGAAGTGTTAGGACAAAAACGATTTTGCTTTTGTCGCACTCGAGTTCTTATTTATAAAAATAAGAAACCTTAATACTAGTTGAGCATGTCAAGATATACGTTTGAATTTTTTTCGTTATGGCTCAAGAAAATGGAGGAATTCGAATAAGCACGAGATGTTTACATAAAGGATTAAAATTACATAAACATGTTCTTTATTGAATAGAAATTTTGCAATACATGGAAAAAGAAACAAAAGGGAAATACTAAATAGAGCAAAGAAAATAAAAATGAAGAGATGTTCTGACTCCCCTAAATTCATAATGAGCATTGTCCTCAATGCGATAAAAGCAGGAGAAATCAGAAGGGAGGAGGGTGATCACTCGTTGCTTGGATGATAGCCTCCTCTTGCTCCTTTGGAAAGTCATGGCTTTGAGGAATTCTCGGGCTTTCTTTATTAGGAACTTGGCAAGTAAACCCTTAACTCCGCTTCTGGTTTCCCAATTGGCTTCAATGTCTGAGCGCTTTAGATGTAGCGTTGATGCAATGTCTTCGTACTTAGGAGCCTTTTCTAAACCGGTGAATGACATTTGGTCAAGAATAGGTATCCCAAGTAGCTTAGAGAACTCTTCCAAGGTAGGAACTAATTGATAGTCAGGGAATGTAAAGCAATGCTGTTTTGGATCGAAGAACTGGAATAAGACGTGCATCATATCTTCTTCAAAACCGGAGATACCCAAGTCAAGTAGATAACCATGTCTTTTGACAAACTGAGCATGATCGAAAATTTCTGAAACCAATTCTTTGAGCTGAGAAGGTATACCCATGAAGTTGATTCAAATAGTCTTTCTAGAAGCCATAATCCCTACAAAGCAGAGCAAAGATAAATCCCTAGGTCCTTGAAATAGTTAGAAATGATATGCAATGCGATGATGTCATGATGTCATGTTTAGCAAACACAAGCAATTCACACAATAGCCCTAAGTTTTAAGGCTTGCATGAGGTATAGGTGTTTACCCTACCAAAGTTTGAGTGGGTTCATCCTGTCCTATAATAGTAACCGGGTTCTAGGAATCTCATATCATTGATCTTTCTCGTAGGCTTTTATTTCAATACGACTACCAAGTGGTCGACCGAAAATATCCCAAAAGTATGATCTTAATGAGCGTAGCATCGAGTATCATCCAACCTCGGTCTACACCAAAGCCGGCCATCTCAATACCTTCTAATGGCCAAGATGGGTCAATTAGGGTTCTAAAAGTTGAGTTAGTGCTGATGACACCACGCAGAAGCCAAATACTATCCTCAACTTGGAAATGAGGAGTATCAGGATATCCAAAGTGTCACACTAACGTAGCCATCATGTTGACTGTTTCGGTATACGCCTAACGATCGCGACGATCTATTGCTACTTACCTAAGGAAACCTGGAGCCGGGTGTAGGATCCCCCACAAGTATAATACCCACACAAACAAAGTGTAAAGATATAATACCCATTCTCTTTCATCCAATAATGGGAGAACCGATTTGTTTTGCTTTTATCACAAAGCGGTAGCAAGAGTAACACCCTTTCCATCCGTAGTTATTCACGCCTTAGTTGCTTCTAGCTCATCTTTAAAAATTACTTTCGTGTTTGACAAAAATGTTTTTGAAATTTCGGCAGCAGATACGTGATGTCACGTAGAATGTTATGACACACTATCTCGACACTGCTAACAATTTACACAAGAAATATAAATAACAAGAAAGAACACAATAAGTTGTTTACCCGCTGTCTAACTACACCTACATCCGGGGCTACCAAGCCAGGAGGAAATTCACTATTAGTAGAATTAATTCGTGAATAAACCACCGCTTATCTCCTTCACTTAAAACTACCCAATGCAACTTCAACCTAAGTCCTACTTAGATCTGAGTACCCACTCACTCCCCCTCAATCACAACAGTGATATCAACCTATTGACTAATTGAATTGTGAAGACACACTTCAATAAACTATCTTGATCTCGCTCAAAGCCGCTCAATCAAGAGACAAACACTGTGCTTTTAAAGCTTTGAGTGATAAACTACCTTACAAACAAATCCTAGTCCAATGCACTTATCAATTGATAGTTGCTTGGCTCACAAGAGAAACTAGAATTACAAATACCAACTGTTACTAATCCTACCATTACACAAAAACAAGATGCTATCTCTTCAATACATTCCAAGGGCGCAAGACATTGTGGTTGAATTCCTTTTATAGAAGCCCGAAACTTCGCTGGGTTTATAAAGATAGCTAGGTTCACTTAATTTAATCCTAAAACAAGGTCTTTTCAACAACCAATTTAGGTTTAATTTAGATTAACCTAGCAGCCACGTGAGCATGCTTTCTAATAATGTAAAAACAATATTTAGCACCAACAAACTTCCGAAAATCTCAGAACAAATGATTCTGAATGTATGTCACATCAATGTCATAACATCCGCTTATGACATCGATCGTCAGAATTTCCAAAGACAGCCTTTAGCTTCCAGCCTGAAATGTTTTAACATCCTTAGTGTAGGATTTATCTTCATCTCCGAATGTCATGACATCTATCATGACATTGTTAAAGTTCAGTTTTACCAAAATAATGCCAACTTAAAAACACTAACAAACTCCCCTTTGGCACATTTTTGGCTAAAACTACTTAACCCATCGAGTACATATGCACAGAAGACAAACTAGTTCTAAGCTTAAATAAACTAGAACCTAGAGATAAGATAAATTCTACCCATACAAAAATCCCACAATTCCACAATTGCCCACATACAAAATTTAAAAACTTCATACGCTTTTCCTAAAGTCCCATACTATCACACAAGAGTTCTTCTCCCTTTAGCCATAAAGGGCCAAAGGAAACAATACAAGTGCCCCAAGCAAATAATCATATATTAAGAGAAAAGTACCAAGATTGTCAAGTGTTACATCTTAGTCAAGATTACAATTCACAACAAAATTACAACCATCCCAAAGAAGAAAAATGAAAGTTCAATCCAAGAAACAAGAGACAACAGATGTAAGTAATCAAATGTATAACAAGGCACTGAGAGCAATTTAAGTGCTTTCCTCCGTAAGAAGCACCGTGGAAGGAAGCATCTTCGTAACCTTCAAAGACCAATATCCAATATCATCATCTTCAAGATCACCAACAAAGATCATTATCGCCTTTCCTTCATCCTCAACCTCGTGTCCGCTCTAGTTGAGAGATTAGCTCTTCCGGACTTTGCTTTCTTCCTTCAAACTCCTTGCAAGTTGCTCTTAGCACAACAATGACATTTGCCTTCTGAGAATTTTCTTTGACAGCTGATGTCTCAGCAGATGTCATGACAATGTCTGGGACATGCTTCCCTTGGAACAGTTTGTAGTGGAATCCAAGAGCAGGGCTCTCTGCATCAATCACTGTCACCAAGAATGTCTGGATATTGATCAATGATTATTCCACACAGCAGAAGGGAAAGGCTATTGGTCCTTGATAGCATAGTCCAAGATGCTCGAGGGTCCGCTTCAAATACATATGATCCATAGTCAAACTTAGCTCGAGTGCCCATGATATATGAATCTCCCTAGTCCAATAGAGATGGTGGATTTGTGATTGGTGGGACCCAGTTAGCAACACCAATCTTATGCAGTATGGCAAATTTGACACTCAACTTGCTTGCTGAGAGTTTTCCCTTCAGAGGCCAATGCCTTACTTGTTGGCGCTATGGTTTGACAGATCTTGTTGTCGGCCTCCACCTGGCCGAGTATCATCGATCTACCCAGAACTGCTGATTATACTTGGAGAAAACCCGACTTTCTTCCTCTCACATACAACCGTAGTCACAGACCTCCCATCCCCACAGCCACTTGACGATTGACTATAAATTCTTTCACTGTAACTTCATAACAGCTTGAGAAACTCATAACTGCTTTCATCGCATGCCTCCTTGATCAAGTCAACAATCTCCTTGCACTCTAAAGCACTCTTGTTCAACTCTCTTCTAGTGCAACCTCTTTAAACAAACATACTTCCATCTTCCAAAGACTTTCGGATGATGGAATGAGATGTTATCAATTGCCACTTCAGGACCTTGGGAAGTTTTCCAAGAGTTGGCTTTTTCTTGAATGAATGTCGACATTCTCCTCAACATCAAACTCGTAGTCATGATCGACTCCATGTGTTCAGTTCCTTCCTCTTTTCACAATAGGTGTTCTCTTTGGTCTAGAGTCACCATGCTTACTCTACATTTCTCTCAGAGGTTCCAAATTTGGGATACTTTTCACCTTATGCACATCTTCCACACCCTTTCTTTGATGACGTGAGACCGCTCGCTTTTCCTTCCTTTTCATCATTCTTTTGCAATGCTTGATTAACATTGGCAATAAGATCATTGTCGAGAACATCTCATCTAAATCAATGACCTGAGGTTCGCTTATATGATTAGATTCTTGAACTGTGACTCTTCCAAAATGTCACGTAAATGTAGTCATCGTGGACTTTACCAGAGGCACACTTTGTGGTGATTTTTCAAGAATACTATCGTAAATATAGTCAAGAGAGGCTTTATCGAGCAACAATTTGCTGGGGACCTCAAGAATACCGCCGAGATCTCATCTTCCTTATCGCAGAGATTTTATTACAAGCATCATCAACACCTGCTTCAGACTCTTTAACAAAAAGGTCTTCATTATTCTTGGTGGGAAGTATCATGATCACCGATGTCTTGACATTCTCAAGGACATCCTGATCAACCGCTAAACTAGGCTAGCAGACCGACGCTTAGGGAATTGAAACCCCAGAATGATTGGTCTTCATTGAGGATCCTGGTTACCAATCTAGCAATGGCTATGTGCACATCCCTAGACTCCTCTGTGTTTACCATTTCTGAGGGAACAGAAGAGGATGGTACAGAAGTCTTACCCATGGGAGATGCATGAGTTCTTCTTGCATTCCTTGTGCGCAATTTCTTGACCTTTTTTGGGTCAGTAGCTATTGCACGCAATGTGTCATACCCCAAATTTTGACCTAATATACCACCTTACATTTGCATCATGGCATAACTAACAGTTCAAACATCATTAATCGGGTATAGCACTCACAGGTCAAAACTAGGGTTTCACCAGATTTTCATCTGATTTAAGAGCTAACCAATTAGGGTTTGAGATTTTCTCACTCCATTTGATCTATCTTGATCAAATCATCAGCTTTCAATCCTCAGATATCCATTTTCTTCACTGATCAATCGAGGATCGACCAATTAAGGTTTTGGTCGAACATGAGAATTCTCTGACTTTTTGAACAAGAAATGACTTTTTTGGATAGAGATTGGTCATTATATCTTAGATATAACATCTTGACCTAATTTCTGGATTCAAAACATCACAGAGGTTCACAGACTTCATCAGTCAATTTCAGAAACGTCTGATGAAATTTCATCTGCACAGAAAAGTCAAACTTTGACTTTTGGTCAAAAATTTCAAAACAAAACTTTTTCCATCATCAAAATACTTCAAATGATCCATCATGATCATAAAATATCAAAGAATTTGGAAAAGTCAACAAAAAGTCAAAATTTCTATACTTAGAAAAATTTCTAAGTGTTGAAATTTCACATTTTTTTCCAAACTTCAAACCATTTTTTCACCTAGTTCCAATTGGAATTTGAAAAAACTCAAAACATGAAAGTTGTAGCTTGTGGAAAGATCTTTCCAAAATGTCCAAGAACTCTCAAATCCATGGAGTCTAGATACACTTTTGAAATTGAAACATAAGGCTCCATGAAACTTGATTTTCAAAGATCAAAACATCAATTATAGGTCATTTTTTGAGTTTTCTTCACCAAGAAGTAATTCAACCTTGCCACCTTGCCAAAATGAGTCATCAAACTGATAAATATCAGCCTAGAGTGATAATTGAAGAGATATGGATCAAGTTGTAAAAATAGCACATGGTGAAAAAGGAAGGTTCCTTTTCTTTTGCAAAAGTCATGTTTACCCCTTAAGGTAACTTTGAATCACCAAAAGCCATGGACACTTGCCTAACATTTCAGAGCCTATTTGCCTATAAATTGATCATATTTCAAGCTTCAATGAACACCAAAAACAATACAAATTCATGCTTTCTTTCACTTTCTTGAAAATCAAGTAAGGTAGTGCAAATTGAGAAAAAACATAGCATTTTGAATTTGAGCCAAAACCATGATGAAATTTGGTGTCATACATGTTGTATAATCACTAACAAACTTGTTCCAAACTTAAAATCAAACTAAAAGCAAGAGGAAATCAGAATTGCATTTCTACTTTTCCAAACTTTCCAAACTGCCATAAGCATTCGAATTCATGGTTTTAATGGAACAAGTTGTGTTTTGATCATCCATATACCTTCCATAAACATCATAGGAGTGATCCAAGACAAGAACAACAAACTGTAACACCATTAATCTCGATTTCCAGTTTCCATTTTTGAACTGTGCAGTTGACTGTGTAGCTCGATTCAAGCAAGTTCGAGCAAGGTGCTATCCATAGAGCATCCTTACATGCCGCTGAGCTTAATCAATCGAGAAACAACAACTGAAACACGCTTGCATCGAGTTCAATCTTCACTTTTCCAGGTATGAACACGAGTTTGGTTCTCATGATTCTTTGAATCTTTTGACAAAAACTCTTGGCCATTCTCTTTCTCGCACTTAACACGATCCTTAACCCTCAATAAAATCAAACAATCATGAACAATACATCATTTAATTTGAAAATCGCTTTAGGGTTCATCACGATTTTAAATCAAAACATGATAGGCTTAAAATAAATGAAATTAACAAGCATATTCATATTCGTGGTGCAAAACCGATCAAGATTGATGTTTATTTCACTCAATTTGGTTGAGAAACGAAGATTTGAGCAAGGATTTAACAATCAAAATCAAAACTCAAGCCTTAATACGCTGTTCTTGGTGTTCTTCGCTTTAAAAAATTCAAATTAACCAATGTTATATCAACGCGTGTTTTAATCCACTAACACTCAAAGGTGTTTGGCTCATTGGTTGTTTGCTTGCTCTTAAGGCTTTGTGACACGTCCCACTCAAAGGTCATGGGTTCAAAACCCAAGAAGACCATTTTTTCACTCTTTTTTCACAAAACTTCAATATTTTCATGTTTTTTTATCAAACTTCAACAATTTTTTTAACCAATCAAAACTTCTCATTTTGAGATGATTTTTTACACACTTGTCATTTAATATATATATATTTTATGATTATGTCAAAAAAAATCCAAAAATATTTTCTTCTGATTAAATTTTAATCGAGCCGAAAACGACGTTCTGAACACTTTTCAAACCTCCTTAAAAGGTGAATTTTTCAAGTTTTCGACTTCCGATTTTTTTCAAAACTTCTCATAAATGAATCTCACCTTTCAAATCATTTTCAAAAACATTTCATCAAAACTTGCATCTTTTACCATGATCAATCCGATTTGAAACGATAAAACTAAATTCGTTCTTTCTCGAATTTCTCGATCGATCATGGGCCTCCCTTATGGTGTAAGTCCCAATCCTTTGTGTACATATTTAGTTTTACTTGTACATACTCAAATTATCATTGTTAATATTCAAACGTAAACAAATTTCTTTCGTTTTCATTCATTTGTTTATACCGAATCCATTGGTTCTAAAGGAAGGTTTCTTCCGAGCTAAATTTTTGACCAATGGGCCTCCATCACGTGTAAGTCCCATAACATTCTTTTATGTACATAATATTTCTTTGTACATATCAAACTTTTGTCAAACACTTTTACAAAGTTTCATCTGTACATAATACGATATTTCTTTTATACTCAAGTACATAAACTTCGATCGCTTGTTTTTACATCACTGTATATTCAAACAAAATAGTCTTTTGTGTACATATTTTCTGTACATATCAAATACTTTTCATACAAAACTTTTCATCCGTATAACATATATACTTTTTTCAAAACTTTTATTTGTACATAATACGATTCTTTTTGAAAATACTTTTACCGATAAACTTTGATCAATCATTTCGCTTCATCTCCGACATTTTACATCGAATACCATTGGTATTGAAAGGAGCATTATTCCCTCGTGAAACTGCTTTCAAATCAATGGGCCTCCTTACGTGTAAGTCCCAACCTCCTATGTACATCCATCTTTCTGTACATAAATACTTGTTCGTGTACATATTCATTTCCTTGTACACAAGACAAACTTGTGAATAATCAAGTTACGCTGCTTTAACGCTCGTTTACGTACACTTGTTTATATTTCATAAACCGTCAAATAAACATCATGCATTGTTTATATTTCCTTCATAAACTCCCGTGAATACATATCACACACACACACACACTGCTTATACAAAATGTCTAATAATAACATAACAATTAGACTAATCAATAGGTTTCCTGTAGTTTAGCCTCCGCTGGGCTTCATACAAGATAACTTATCCCTCAAAGATGGGTCACCTTCTTGGGCCTTGTACAAAGAAACTCTCCCACAGTAGTTAGCCTCCGCTAGGCTTCAGATAAGACAACACTGCTGAGTCACCTCCTCTTGGGCTTCGCTCAAAAGAACTCCTCATTGAGTTTAGCCTTCGGGCATCATACAATGAAAGAGACAGAAATCTCTTAACAGCCTCCTATTGGGCTTCCAATACAAAGAATCACCCGCTTAAGATAGAACCCGAAAGGATGGTTTCCTGAAATCACTTTCAAATTCCCCAATGAGTAAAATTTCCTGAAGTTGCTCTTATTCAAAAAGGATGGTTTTCTGAAATCCTTTCAAGCCAAAGACACCATACCCTATAGCTTCCTCTCGAGCTTCATACAAGGACCTCGATGACCTCGATGACCCTAATGCCTCCTCTGGCTTACAATATAGGACCCACGGGCTTCTTAAAAGCATCCCTTTAATCCAATCAATTTCTCCTTGAGATTTAGACATCTATCATCTCTATGGAAGAAGTATCTCATCTATCACATCACATACAACAAACTCCTTTCAAACTCTTTTCAAACAAAACATCTCTAACAAGAAGTAGTAACGCTTGTACACTCAAGCAAAACACCCAATACTTACGCTAAAAGATTCAATCATCTTTTTCAAACATCTTTCTTAAACATGTAAGTGGTAACGCTTGTACACTCAAGCAAAACACCTAATACTTACGATTTAAAGATTTCAATCAATCAAACTTTTCAAAATGTATGTGATGAAATAGATTAGATACATTTTCATTAAGATGACATTTGTCTGCCTCTTACTAACATCCCGCTGCTTTCCACTAGCATAAGTGGGAACTACGATTGCTCGACTTTCTCAACATCCTTTGAGAATACGAGGCACAAGGTCTCATCCTTGCCGAGCAAATTTCTATCTCCTGCACCAAACAAACCATAGAACCTTGTAGATCCGAGCTACAAATGCTCCGATTCCCACTAGATATGTATGCGTAAGATCCACGATCTTTATGAGCACAATAATAACAAAACCTAGAATCCCACATAATCTACTATTTCTTAAAATCCAAAGGAGAAACTTTCCCAATCATAGAAATAGCAATTTAAACACACAAACATATCAAATATATTCATATATAAAGTCAGATAACTACATATATTTAGGTGCTCCATCTATTCCCTTTATATACCAATCCCCTTACTCGAATCTCCCAATGCGTTATGTCTAGTTTGCGCTAGTCGTTACGCATACCAATATCAATTGAGGGTATTTCTTCCCCTTTTCATAATCATTAAATCATCTTTCTTGTGTTGAAAATAATAAAGCTTGATGCTCATGCATCTTTATAAACAAATCAAAAGATTTAAATCGCTATGCACGTAAGATCCGAACTCACGTCAGATCCTCAGCGCGTAACCTTTAACGCGAACAGAAAATGGCGACTACTGAGTAGTAAACTTTGATTTTCAAAAAAGAAAACGCTACTCGTCCGAGAGCACCAAGCTTTTTTGTTTTCAAAAGAAAAGAAAGGGATAAGCTTTCATATTTTGCATATATCTATTTTCTTTATTGTGTGTTTCATGATTTCACTTGATGGAAAGAAATCCTAACCCGGATTTAAGAAACATTTTAAGATCTAGGTGGAGGTATTAATACGTGAGCGCTCAATGCTTTCGGGTTAATATTTCGCAAAGGAGGTTGTCTTGAGGGTATTGTGTTTAGCAAGTAATTGCGAAGACGCTGTATTTTCTGGGAACTTAAGAAGTCGAGTGGATCAGAACACATAAACCATCCCGCCATTAGGATGTAGTGCGTAGATTATTCGTGTAAGCCTAGAGTAATTGTCATGCGATACTACGATCAAAGTAGTTTTCTTGAAAATATTATTGGACCATCGAGTATTCAACAAATCCAATAATGTTTTGAAGGGAGTGTTGAGCTCAGATATCGTGAGAACCCGCTTCACGTATGAATAAGCCCTTAGAACTTAACCCCGCTGATTCTTATCGCTGGCTTCATGCTCGTGACTTCAACGCTGACCGTGTGTATAACTACTAACCATGTTTGCTGATTCATTCATTCATTCATAAAACAAAAAATTTCATTTTCTTCCATTTCCAAAGAATTTAGAGATTTTTCTTTGTAAAATATTTTAGGTTAGAGTGATGGACGTTAGAGGAAGATTCACCAAAAGATACGCTTTAGGATTCCCGATGTAGGAAAGTTGAGAGAGTTAGCATCCTTGGTAGAAGATCCCTGATTTCGTAAAACGCTATGGAACTTTTTAACTCTTCTCGAACGCTAACGCCGATGAAGGACTTCTCAAAACTTTCGCTCGCTTCCACGATCCGCCTATCGCTTTTACTTTCCCCGATTATCGCTGATGCCTACTTTGGAAGAGTATGCGATATCCTAGGTATCTCAAGATCGACAAAGTGCCTTTCAATGGTTTGAAGCCATTCCTAAGTCACAAGTCATTGCAACAATGACTCATTTAAAGAAACTGAGATAGACAAAACCTAACTACCGAGGAAAACTCTTAGGACTAACTTCAAAGTTCCTAATGGAGAAGGCTCTCAAGTTCTCTCGAATCCGTAGTATGGTAGCCTTTGAAGCTATTTTAGCTCTCCTCTATGGATTGGTGTTGTTTCCCAACGTCCCAAATTTCGCTGATATCAACGCCATAAGGATCTTTCTCGATTGGAAACCTGCTCCCACTCGCTTGGTGACACGACGCCTCTATTCATCATAGGAATCGCCAAGGAGACGGAACTATCGTGTGTCAGGTACTGCTTTTCAAATGGATTGTCTCACACCGCCTAAATCTCCTATCTTCCGCGAAACAAAGACGAGTGGCATTGGTCCGTAAGACTCATGTCTCTTACAAACGCCGATATCCATTGGTATACCTTGGCAAACAATGAGATGGAAATCATTGAGAGTGTGGAGAATTTGCCAACGCATCTCTCATTGGTACGAAAGGAGGAATCAACTACAACCCATTCCTAGCAAAACGTCACTCGGATACGAAATTCGTAAACCTCCCGCTTTACAAGAGAAAGCTACTTATCATGAAGGAGAGGATTCCCAAGGATCAAGGCTAGATGATCAAAGCTTGGCATCACATCCGAAAGAAAGGAAAAGGTAAGGCAAAGAATTGTGTAGCCATGGAAACCTACACTTTGGATAAAGAAAAGAGCGAAGGAATTCAATGCCTTACGCTTATGAGGATCCCATGTTCTCACCGCCCAAATCGACAAATTTTCCCGCTGAAGCGTGGGAGAATACCAAGAAGCCTTGACCAAGATAAGGTTTGAGAAAGAAGCTTTGGAAAGCAAGTTCCTTAAGACTAACCTTGAGAATAAGAAGCTCAAGAAGCAAGTCAAAGATCATGAAAAGACGCCTACTTCCAAGATGAATGGCTCATGGAGAAAGATGAGAAGATTCGCCGTAAGGATAACGCCATCCGTAAATACCAAGGAAAGGAAAAGAAAGCTCGAGGAAATGACAACCAGAAGCCCGCTCCTAACAAGTGGAAGAGAGTCATTAGCAAGCTAAAAGCCGAGAAAGCCAAACTAAAAGCTCACTATGGAAGGAAACTCGTCAAGTCGCATCAAGTTTTGATCGCCATCCGACTAAGATGTTTAATTAGTTTAATTTAGTTTGTAATTTTATCATTTATTTTATCATTTGTGTGAGCAATGCTCCAACAAAAACAATTGTTGTAATCTTCCTTCATTAATCAATAAAATTGTGTTTTCCATCCAAATATTTGCCGTAAATATCTCGCTTAGCGAAATTCTTGGAAATTTCTTTTCTTTACAATCATATTCATGCATCATACTTTGCATTTAAGTCTACCATCTAGAGTCTAATCATTCACGCTTTGAACCGTCACTTTTCCGATAGAAAAATTGTCAAGTCGTTGCCTTAGAGTTTCTCGATCGGTCCGCACCAACTCGAACGCACGATACCGCATCAAAAGAAGAAAAGTAATGGAGAATTTTGAGCAAGAAAACGTTGAACTCGTAGTACGGTAACTACGCTACAAGAAGAAGTGGAAAGACTCACATCTTTGGTCAACTCGCTACACAACAAGAAAGTCAACAAGCAAAGATCGAGCAAATATAACCAAATAGCAACTTCAGAGGATACTACTACTCAGCCACCGTCGCAGCCAAGAGTTCACCTTTCAAAGATGCCGTAGGGATATCCATGGGAATGCCTTTAACTTCGGCATTGAGTTCGCCAACCGACTTCTCAAACAACTCGCTTGAAATACCTACTTTGCAAAGAAAACGCCACGCTCACTCCACAACGTGGAATAACTCTTCCACAAGTAACAATGTCGGCTCAACCGATCATGTTGAACTCACCTGAGTGCACGCTACCACAAGAAGTTCATCACACTCCAAGAAATAGCACGAACGCCGTGGTTCAATGGAAAATCTCCGTGAACAACTCCTCAAAATGCAGCTTGAGATAAAACGATTCAAGGGAAAGAATTGTTTGGGAAAAGCGCCTGTGATCTCTCGCTAGTCCTCGTAAAATATCACGAAATTCAAAACCCGGATTTTGAAAAATACAAAGGGAATTCTTGTCCTCAAAGTCATCTTACAATGTATGCTAGGAAAATGTCTACGCACAATGAGGATCATCACCGTTAATTCATTACTTCCGTGATAGTCTCACCGTGCCGCATCAAGTGGTACATGGGTTTAGACAAGACGAATATCCAAACATTCAACGAATTAGGTAAAGCCTTCCAAAGAATACAAGTTCAACTTGATATGGCTCTCGATAGGGATCAACTCCGCTCCATGTCTCAAAAGGAAAGAGAGACATTCAAGGAATATGCGAACGATGGAGGGAAATTGCGCCCAAGTCAACCCGCCTTGGAAGAGAAAGAGATGACTAAGGTATTCTTGAATACTCTAAACTCATTCTATTATGAGCGAATGATCGCTAGCGCTCCCGAGACTTCAATGAAATGGTAAGCATGGGAATGCGACTAGAAGAAGGGTTTGACAGACGCCTAACCAAGGAAGTAGGATCTTCTAGTAATACCAAGAAAGTTGGAACTAGTTTCCCAAGGAAAAAGAACATGACGTAGGAATGGTATCCCGAGGAAACCACGAAGAATGTCATCCAACAACGATGTAGCCGCCATAGCACCCTATGTCAACACCACTCCGTGAATTGCTCCGCATTTCAACAAAATCAACAAACTCAAACTCGCCAATGTGCTCAAGCCACAACCAAAACAGACGCCCGGTCACCTCTCGACCCAATTCCCATGACGCATACGTAACTTTACCCTCACCGATAGAAAGGAATCTAATACAAACAAGGTTACCACCTCCGTCCCCGAAAACTACCATGGTGGTACAAAGTCGACATGTCTTGCCCTTTTCATCAAGGGCACCAGCCATGACCTTGAGCATTGCATAGCATTCAAGGCGTAAGTACGTAGATTAGTGAAGGCTAATCTTCTTCCTTCGTAAACACAAGTCCGAATGTGCAAGCCAATCCACTTCCCACCATAGTGGACACTCATGAATCTAATGCTAAGGAATACAAACAGTACCTTGTCACGATGTAAACTTAGTCAAAGGAAACTTGGTGCATCTTCATGAAGCATACAAGACTATGAGCACCTTCACTAAGCATGATTATGCAAATTGCTATATCTGCTCCAAGAATATCCATGGATGTCCCACCATAAGAGCGATATTCAAGATTTGTTAGACATTGGTGATTTACAAATCTACGTAAACCGAGATGACCATGACGTAAATACCGTAGGACATTTTCCGCATGAGCTTTTAGTCTCGTGATATCAACTCGAAAACTCAAGTAAACGCTAGATCCCTTGTTTCAACATACCCGATCATGTGGAGATCGCATGCTGGTTCCAACATTCCAACATCTCCTTTGGTGATTTGCCCACCTGGTCCTGTTCCGTACAGTTCTACCAGAGCAATTCCTTACCAGTACAATGCAACCTTGATAGAGGATAGGAAGGAGAAACCCATGCCTACACTCCCAGCTAATGTCAATATAACAGAAATCGGACGAGTAACGCGAAGTGGACGAGTACACGCTCCATTGCCACCAAAATCGCCTTCAGCTCCTATTGATAAACAAAACCAAGTTAACATATCCTCAGAGAATCTTGCAACGATTCCCATTGTTAACCCAGGTACAAACATTGGTTCTACTGATGGAACCAACATCAACTCAGACTTTGACGAGATCCTGAAACTAATCAAGAAGAGCGAATATCGAGTCGTAGACCAATTGATGCACTCTTCAAAATTTCAATACTGCCTTTACTCCTTAACTCAAGCTCACCGAGAAGCTTTGATGAGAGTACTAGACCAGCTTATGTGGATCACGATGTGACTACTGCACCAATTTGGAGGATCGCTCCAACATAACAAACTCGCAATAACTGAGTTTTAGTGACAAAGAACTTCCTAAGAAGGAAAGATCACAACTTGGCCTTGCACATCTCGATGATTTGCCACGATTCCCTATCCAATGTATTGGTGGATACAGTTCGCCTTTAAATGTAATGCCAAAACGACGCCGCTCGCTTAGCTTACAAAGGAACGCCAATGAAGTTCAACGACATCATAGTAAGAGCTTGATGGATCGAGAAAGTCGCTTATGGAAGTTGATCTCCAATAACAATTGGCCCTCACACTTTCAAAATTACGCTCCAAGTCATGGACGTATCACCCAGATAGTTGCTTGCTAGGAAGACCTTGGATCCACGATGTGGCAACAACTTCTACTCTCCATCGAAATTAAAATTCACAAGAATGGAAAGTTGGTGACCATCACGTGAACAAGCTTTACTTGTAAGTCATCTATCCCGCCTTCATCACCGCTAATGACATTGAAGCACCGATCTCCTAGAAAACTGCTAGAAGATGAATCTACTAAAAATGATCATCTATCTCTTCATATAAAGAAGCGCACAAATGGTGAAAGATGGCAATACTGAGGATGGGGACAAGTTATCAAACCCACAAGAATGAACGAAGTTGACTCGGGTTCACACCGTGTCCTCCAAAGAAAATGTAAAGATGAAACACTTTCCCGATCAAGGAAGTATTTCATAGTGGAGGTTTTAAACCCTGCTCCACAAGAGGTTAATATTGTAACCATTGAAGAGGATGAAGATGATCCATCCGAATCAAGAATGAAGCACTTATTTGAATAGCCTCGAATATGTGTCTCAAGAGGAATCATATGCACCGATCGATCAATTCAAAGACATGTCCTCAAAGAACATGAAAATCCGCCCCCTCAAGTTTGGGATACCTGGGAGAACCAAGTGGCAACACGACTACATGGTGAAATACTGCGTAAAGCTCAAAATCCGGATCGAAGATATCCAACCCATGTGATGGGGTGATGACTTTGACTACCCTAGTCAATCGTAAGAGGAATACTGCCTTCTCAAACTAATCAACACCGAGGTCCCAAATGAAGACTCGCTTCAACACGCCTGTGGATTTCACCAAGCCGATCCTCGTTACCACTACATCAACATGATCATCAAGATCAAGAGTATGATTCAGATACGACGGAAAGTGTCACGACAACGAGTCTCTTCATTCAAGACCGGAAGGAACATCCCCAAGATTCCACACAAAGATCAATAGGAAGTACAAAGGCTATCTCTCATACTTCCCGATCCGTTAATCAAGAAGATCGCTTAGCAAGACCAAAGGCAAAGGCCATCGCCCGTAGTCTTCAAAGCCTCGCCACCAAAGAATCAAAGTTTACTCAAGGGTTAAACCAAGCGGAAAATTACCCGAGTACTCGACTTCCAAGGAGTTCGCACTATTGGAAACTTGTTGAAGTTAGGACTAATGTTCATAACTCTAAGTAGTTTATCTTTTTTTGTTTTGAACTCGCTCGCCCAAAGCTAAGAGATGTTTTATAGGGTTTAGCTTTTAAATAATTTCTCTTTGTCTTGCCCAAGACAAATGAGTTTGTATTTTAGGCCCTGCTCATATTGTGAAACATAAATAAAATGCGTTGTTTTGTTTCCACACTGTGTTTATTTTCATTTTACCCTTTTCGAAATGATAATAAAAAACAACATAAAAAAATCTTCAAAAAAAAAATCATAATCGCAACACTTTCACATTAACTTTCAAAAAAAAAATGATGATGATAAAAACTTTTTTTAATCAAACATAAATAAAAAATGCAGATTAAACAAATGGACAAATCCATTGAAAGCAAGAACTCTACACTCTTCTCAACTTTGAAATTCCGTGAATTCACCAAGAAGAAGTTGAAGAAGAGATCCCTGATGAAATTTCTAGACCGAGGAAAGGATCATTCACCTCACAAAGAACCCTGAAGCAATCAACTTGGGTTCCGAGGAAGATACAAAAGAAGTCAATATCGAGCTTCACCAACAAAGTGTCAAAGGCAAACCGATAAGTCTTCTCAAAGAATACGTTGATGTGTTTGTTGGTCCTACCAGACATGCCAGTTTGGATACCAAGATCGTGGAGCATCACTTGCCGTTAAGACCGTAATGTCCGCCGCTACAAAATCGAGGAGAGTTCATCCTAAATGGCCGAGAAAATTAAAAGGAAGTTCAAAAAAATGATAATCGGTTTCCTTGTCACTCGAGTATCCTCAATGGCTAGCCAACATAGTACCCGATCCAAGAAAGATGGAAATGTCGAATGTGTTGACTACCGATCCGAACAAAGCTAGTCCAAAAGACGATTTCCCACTTCCGCACATCGACATGCTAGTGGATAGTACCGCCAAATTCAACGCCTTTTCCTTCATGGACGGTTTCTCCGGTTATAATCGATCGTAATGGCTCCCAAGACATGGAGAAGACATCTTCATCACGCCACGGGCACTTTTTGCTACAAGGTAATGCCATTTGGATTAAAGAATGCAAAGAACTTACCGAGGGCAATGACTACTCTCTTCATGATATGATGCACAAAGAGATCGAGGTCTACGTGACTACATGATAGCAAAGTCCGACAATCAAGAAGAGCATATAGACTATCTCTAAAGTTGTTTCAACGACTAAGGAAATTTCATCATCAATCCTAACAAATGCACCTTTGGGGTGAGGTCCGAAAACTCCTAGGTTTCATCACAACAAAGAGGAATTGAAGTTGACCCCGACAAAGTCAAGGCTATTCAGAAATGCCTACACCACGCACGTAAAAGCAAGTAAGAGGATTTCGACGATTGAATTACATCTCCGATTCATCTCTCGATGATCACACTGGCCGATATTCAAGCTTCTCCGCAAAGATCAAAAGGTTGTATGGACACCGATTGTCAAAAAGCATTCGACAAGATTAAGGAAAACTTGTCGGAACCACCAATACCGATCCTCCAAAGAAGGAAGACCATTGATCATATACCTCACTGCATTAGAAGAGTCCATGGGCCGCGATTGGACAACAAGATGAAACCAGAAGAAGGAGCATGCATCTACTACCCGAGTAAGAAGTTCACAGATCGTGAAACTGCTACTCCATGCTCGAGAAAACATGTCAGCTTTGTATGGGCTTCAAAACGCCTTCGCCAATACATGATCAATCACACGACTTGGTTAATATCCAAATGGATCCAATCAAGCACGATTTGAGAAGCCCGCTTAACCGGAGAATCGCCGATGGCAAATGCTACTATCCGAATATGACATCCAATACCGCTACCGTAAAGCGTTAAAGGAAGCATTCTCGCCGATCACTGGCTTATCACCGCTCAACGAATACCAATCTCTCAAGTTTGATTTCGCACGAGGATGTTATGTACTTGAAGATGAAAGATTGTGACGAACCGCTACACCGAGAAGGACCGATCCGTAATCCGATGGGACTAGTCTTCGATGGAGTTGTAAATGTTTTGGCAATGGAATGGGGCGCCATCATCACTCCCGATGGTTTTCATATCCCGCTTTCCGCCGATTGCTATTTGATTGCACCAACAACATAGCGTAATATGAAGCATGCATCATGGGTATCAAGAGGCTATCAACTCGAGGATCAAGATCCTTGATATATATGGAGATTCACCGTGATCAATCAAATTAAAGACAAGTATGAAACTCATCATCTTGGTCTAATTCCTGTGGATTATGCGAGACGATCGTTGACTTTCTTCAACGAAGTATAATTGCATCATATCCTCGAGATCAAAATCGGATGGCGCTGGCTACTCTATCTTCCATGTTCAAAGTCAATAATTGGAACGATATGCCTAGAATTCGATCGACGCCTTGAAAGACCCGCATATGTATTTACAATGTAAGCCGACGATAAGCCGTGGTTTCACGACATCAAACGCTTCCTTCAAACACGAGAGTACCCACTGGGCATCGTGACAAGGATAAGAAAACTCTAAGGAGACTTTCCAGAATTTCTTCCTCAATGAAGATGTTCTATACAAAAGAAACTTCGACATGGTTCTCGCGATGCGCCGATGACAAGAAGCACACGATCATCCATGAAGTGCATGAAGGGTCCTTCGAACCCATTCAAATGGGCATGCAATGTCTAGAAAATCTTGAGAGCAGGATACTATTGATAACGATGGAATCGATTGCGCAAACACGCCAAAAGATGTCACAAGTGCGATCTACGCAGATAAGATCCATGTGCCTCCGACTCTACTCAATGTTCTCCTCTCCGTGGCCTTTATCCATGTGGGGCATTAACATGATTGGAATGATTGAACCAAAAGCGTCCAAAGGACATCGCTTCATTCTAGTGGCTATTGATTACTTCACCAAATGGGTCGGCAAAGATTCACGCCAACGCCACAAGACAAGTGGTTGTGAGGTTCATCAAGAACAACCTCATTTGCCGATATGGAATTCCAAGTAAGATCATTCCTGACAATGGATCAAACTTGAACAACAAAATGATGAAAGAACTATGTGAGGAAATCAAGATCGAGCATCATAACTCGCCTCCTTACCGCCAAAGATGAACGCGCTGAAGTCGCCAATAAGAACATCAAAAGATCGCCCGTAAAATGGTCATCACTTACAAAGACCGGCACGAAATGTCGCCATTTGCTCGCATGGGTATCGCACTCAAGACGCACTTCAACAGTGGACAACTCCTTTTCTCTAGTATACGGCATGGAAGCAAGGGCTCCCGTAGAAGTTGAGATCCCGCCAATGAGAGTCCTCATGGAAACTAAGCTATCCGAGGCCGAATGGTGTCAAAGCGATATGACCAATTGAACTTAATTGAAGAAAAGCGCCGACCGCCCGTGTCACGGACAATCGTATCAAAGAAGAATGAAGAAAGCTGACAAAAAGGTCCGACCGTGAATTCCGAGAAGGTGATCTCGTGCTTAAAAAGATTCTATCTTTTCAAACAGATTCTAGGGCAAATGGACCCTAACTACGAAGGCTCATACATCGTCAAAGGAGCTTTTCCTGCTATGACTCTCACAACCATGGACGGTGATGAACTCCCGTGATCTCGTGAATGCCGACGCAAAAAATACTTTGTCTAAAACAAAAGAACATCGGTAAGTCGAAACCCGAAAAGGGCGGCTTAGGCAAAAAGAGCGCCTCGTGGATTGAAAACCCAAAAGGCGATCCGTGCAAAAATTAGAGACAATAAAATGAATTATCCCGATAGATCGAAAACCCGAAAAGGCGATCTAGGCAAAACAAGGATACAAAATGACAAAGTAATCGTAGTCATCAGATTTTGTCCACATGAAGAATCTTCCATCGACGGATCTTCAATCAACTCTTCAAGCAACAAACACAGCTTGGAATTCAAAGTTGTTAGGATAGTAGTGGTTATTTGCTTTCAATGTAGCCTTTTCCCAATAAATTATCATTTCCAACTTTTGTAAATAGTTCATGGAATCACGCCTTGGCGATCACCATTCTATTCAATAAATTTGAGCCTTGGCCTTTGTTTGCAATTCCTACTTTATTCGCTTTGCAAAATAACGCTTTTATTGTGAAAATCACTTTTGAAACTAAAATGTTTTAAATGAATTTTTACTCAAAATTTTGAAACAAAAGCAAAATTCTCCTTGAAACTATGAACACGGAAATAACTTCAACCGCTTTCTCCAAGAGTGTTTCGATCCTTGGAGTCGCCAATCACATGCAGCCTTCTCCTCATCAGAAATCATCAAAGGACGGTATTCTTATCCAAAAAGAATCCCCAACCAAGCTGCCCATAGAATGCTTTTCTCTGAAAGTTTAAAGCATGCAACTCAAATTCTTCATTAGTGAACATCTGCACCATTGTTGCAATTTTCACCAAGTATTTGTTCGAACTGTGACGTGGTCCTTTTCCCAAATATCCCTTTAGTGTCTTTGTCAAGTATTGTTAGCATGCATATAACATTCATGAAATTCATACATAATAGCATCATTCGTTGCATTTTTTGCATCTCTCAAAATGTTTGCTTCCAAGTTACTGGTATAAATCATGCTTACTCATACGAGTACAAGTCTGTTCCCAGTAGAATATCTCCAAACAGAAAAGATACTTTTTTCCTTGTTTCTCCAACGGAGTATTCCCAAACATAAAGGATACGCCTTCCTTTTCCCCAAAGTCCCCAAACAGAAATGCATTTTCTTCTCTATCATATTCTCCACCGAGATTATCCTCGTTGGGAATAATGTCTTGATTAACTTTCTTTCCAGCTCATTCCCGGATAGAACATCGTCTGTTATTCACAAAGTCAATACGCAACAACTCATTTCTCAAGATTTACCTTGTTATAGTTATCACTACCGATAATTGGTAATATCTTCAAAACCCATTACCATACTATATCACAAGGTCGATAGTTGGTAATATCATTTCCATTTGCCTTAAACATTGTCACAAGGTCGATGTAGGTAATCTTTTGTTTCCCAAAACGAAACAGATGATCACATTTTCTGTGAATCAATCTTTCCCCAATAGGACGATTCACAAATTTCCATTCACTGTGTCATTTCTTTGATATCCTTTGGGTGAAACTTTTGCAATCATTTTGCATCATCCGCATTTTTGGTATCTTAGGTCCAAATTTTATGATTTCGATATTTAAGTCTCTTTACACCTATCAAAACGAAGATATTCATCTTCATCTCTCGTGTTAAAGAAACTTAAATAGGGGCATCTGTCATACCCCAAATTTTGACCTAATATACCACCTTACATTTGCATCATTGCATAACCAGCTCAAACAAAGATTAATCTGTATAGCACTCACATGTCAAAACTAGGGTTTCACCAGATTTTCATCCGATTCAAGAGCTAACCAATTAGGGTTTGAGATTTTCTCACCCATTTGATCTATCTTGATCAAATCATCAGCTTTCAATCCTCAGATATCCATTTTCTTCACTGATCAATCGAGGATCGACCAATTAGGGTTTTGGTCGAACATGAGAATTCTCTGTATTTTTGAACAAGAAATGACTTTTTTGGATAGAGATTGGTCATTATATCTTAGATATAACATCTTGACCTAATTTCTGGATTCAAAACATCACAGAGGTTCACAGACTTCATCAGTCAATTTCAGAAACGTCTGATGAAATTTCATCTGCACAGAAAAGTCAAACTTTGACTTTTGGTCAAAAATTTCAAAACAAAACTTTTTCCATCATCAAAATACTTCAAATGATCCATCATGATCATAAAAAATCAAAGAATTTGGAAAAGTCAACAAAAAGTCAAAATTTCTATAGTTAGAAAAATTTCTAAGTGTTGAAATTTCACATTTTTTTCCAAACTTCAAACCATTTTTTCACCTAGTTCCAATTGGAATTTGAAAAAACTCAAAACATGAAAGTTGTAGCTTGTGGAAAGATCTTTCCAAAATGTCCAAGAACTCTCAAATCCATGGAGTCTAGATACACTTTTGAAATTGAAACATAAGGCTCCATGAAACTTGATTTTCAAAGATCAAAACATCAATTATAGGTCATTTTTTGAGTTTTCTTCACCAAGAAGTAATTCAACCTTGCCACCTTGCCAAAATGAGTCATCAAACTGATAAATATCAGCCTAGAGTGATAATTGAAGAGATATGGATCAAGTTGTAAAAATAGCACATGGTGAAAAAGGAAGGTTCCTTTTCTTTTGCAAAAGTCATGTTTACCCCTTAAGGTAACTTTGAATCACCAAAAGCCATGGACACTTGCCTAACATTTCAGAGCCTATTTGCCTATAAATTGATCATATTTCAAGCTTCAATGAACACCAAAAACAATACAAATTCATGCTTTCTTTCACTTTCTTGAAAATCAAGTAAGGTAGTGCAAATTGAGAAAAAACATAGCATTTTGAATTTGAGCCAAAACCATGATGAAATTTGGTGTCATACATGTTGTATAATCACTAACAAACTTGTTCCAAACTTAAAATCAAACTAAAATCAAGAGGAAATCAGAATTGCATTTCTACTTTTCCAAACTTTCCAAACTGCCATAAGCATTCGAATTCATGGTTTTAATGGAACAAGTTGTGTTTTGATCATCCATATACCTTCCATAAACATCATAGGAGTGATCCAAGACAAGAACAACAAACTGTAACACCATTAATCTCGATTTCCAATTTCCATTTTTGAACTGTGCAGGTTGACTTGTGTAGCTCGATTCAAGCAAGTTCAGAGCAAGCAGGCTATCCATAGAGCATCCTTACATGCCGTTGGAGCTTAATCAATCGAGAAACAACAACTGGAAACACGTTTGCATCGAGTTCAATCTTCACTTTTCCAGGTATGAACACGAGTTTGGTTCTCATGATTCTTTGAATCTTTTGACAAAAACTCTTGGCCATTCTCTTTCTGCACTTAACACGATCCTTAACCCTCAATAAAATCAAACAATCATGAACAATACATCATTTAATTTGAAAATCGCTTTAGGGTTCATCACGATTTTAAATCAAAACATGATAGCTTAAAATAAATGAAATTAACAAGCATATTCATATTCGTGGTGCAAAACCGATCAAGATTGATGTTTATTTCACTCAATTTGGTTGAGAAACGAAGATTTGAGCAAGGATTTAACAAAAATCAAAACTCAAAGCCGTAATACGCGTGTTCTTGGTGTTCTTCAGTTTTAAAAAAAAATTCAAATTAACCAATGTTATATCAACGCGTGTTTTTAATCCACTAACACTCAGCGTGTTTGGCTCAGTTGGTTGTTTGCTTGCTCTTAAGGCTTTGTGACACGCGTCCCACTCAAAGGTCATGGGTTCAAAACCCAGCAAGACCCTTTTTTCACAAAACTTCAATATTTTCATGTTTTTTTTATCAAACTTCAACAATTTTTTTAACCAATCAAAACTTCTCATTTTGAGATGATTTTTTGCACACTTGTCATTTAATATATATATTTTATGATTATGTCAAAAAAAATCCAAAAATATTTTCTTCTGATTAAATTTTAATCGAGCCGAAAACGACGTTCTGAACACTTTTCAAACCTCCTTAAAAGGTGAATTTTTCAAGTTTTCGACTTCCGATTTTTTTCAAAACTTCTCATAAATGAATCTCACCTTTCAAATCATTTTCAAAAACATTTCATAAAAACTTGCATCTTTTACCATGATCAATCCGATTTGAAACGATAAAACTAAATTGCTCTTTCTCTCGATCGATCATGGGCCTCCCTTATGGTGTAAGTCCCAATCCTTTGTGTACATATTTAGTTTTACTTGTACATACTCAAATTATCATTGTTAATATTCAAACGTAAACAAATTTCTTTCGTTTTCATTCGCTTGTTTATACGAATCCATTGGTTCTAAAGGAAGGTTTCTTCCGAGCTTAAATTTTTTGACCAATGGCCTCCATCACTGTAAGTCCCATAACATTCTTTTATGTACATAATATTTCTTTGTACATATCAAACTTTTGTCAAACACTTTTACAAAGTTTCATCCGTATATAATACGATATTTCTTTTATACTCAAGTACGCATAAACTTCGATCGCTTGTTTTTACATCACTGTATATTCAAACAAAATAGTCTTTTGTGTACATATTTTCTGTACATATCAAATACTTTTCATACAAAACTTTTCATCCGTATATAACATGTATACTTTTTTTCAAAACTTTTATTTGTACATAATACGATTCTTTTTTGAAAATACTTTTACCGATAAACTTTGATCAATCATTTCGCTTCATCCGTACATTTTACATCGAATACCATTGGTATTGAAAGGAGCATTATTCCCTCGTGAAACTGCTTTCAAATCAACGGGCCTCCTTACGGTAAGTCCCAACCCTCCTATGTACATCCATCTTTCCCGTATATAAATACTTGTTCGTACATATTCATTTCCTTGTACACAGACAAACTTGTGAATAATCAAGTTACGCTGCTTTCAACGCTCGCTTTACGTACACTTGTTTATATTTCATAAATCAGAATAAACATCATGCATTGTTTATATTTCCTTCATAAACTCCCCGTGAATACATATCACATACACACACACTGCTTATACAAAATGTCTAATAATAACATAACAATTAGACTAATCAATAGGTTTCCGTAGTTTAGCCTCTTCATACAAGATAACTTATCCTCAAAGATGGGTCACCTCTCGGGCCTTGTACAAAGAAACTCTCCCACGTAGTTAGCCTCCGCTAGGCTTCAGATAAGACAACACCCCGCTGAGTCACCTCCTTGGGCTTCGCTCAAAAGAACTCCTCATTGAGTTTAGCCTTCTGGGCATCATACAATGAAAGAGACAGAAATCTCTTAATGCCTCCTATTGGGCTTCCAATACAAAGAATCACCCGCTAAGATAGAACCCCGAAAGGATGGTTTCAGTTGAAATCACTTTCAAATTCCAATGAGTAAAATTTCCTTGAAGTTGCTCTTATTCGTAAAAGGATGGTTTCTATGAAATCCTTTCAAGCCAAAGACAACATACCCTATAGCTTCCTCTTGAGCTTCATACAAGGACCTCGATGACCCTAATGCCTCCTCTGGGCTTACAATACAAGGACCCACGGGCTTCTTAAAAGCATCCCTTTAATCCAATCAATTTCTCCTTGAGATTTAGACATCTATCATCTCTATGGAAGAAGTATCTCATCTATCACATCACATACAACAAACTCCTTTCAAACTTTTAAACAAAAACATCTCTTAAAAGAAGTGGTAACGCTTGTACACTCAAGCAAAACACCCAATACTTACGCTAAAAGATTCAATCATCTTTTTCAAACATCTTTCTTAAACATGTAAGTGGTAACGCTTGTACACTCAAGCAAAACACCTAATACTTATGACTAAAGATTTCAATCAATCAAACTTTTCAAAATGTATGTGATGAAATAGATTAGATACATTTTCATTAAGATGACATTTGTCTGCTCTTAATAACCTCCCGCTGCTTTCCACTAGCATAAGTGGGAACTACGATTGCTCGACTTTCTCAACATCCTTTGAGAATACGAGGCACAAGGTCTCATCCTTGCCGAGCAAATTTCTATCTCCCTCGCACCAAACAAACCATAGAACCTTGTAGATCCGAGCTACAAATGCTCCGATTCCCACTAGGATATGTATGCAAGATCCACGATCTTTTGAGCACAATAATAACAAAACCTAGAATCCCACATAATCTATCGCTTTTAAAATCCAAAGGAGAAACTTTCCCAATCATAGAAATAGCAATTAAAACACACAAACATATCAAATATATTCATATATAAAGTAGATAACTACATATATTTAGGATGCTCCATCCATTCCCTTTATATACCAATCCCCTTACTCGTAATCTCCCAATGCGTTATGTCTAGTTTGCGCTTAGTCGTTACGCATACCAATATCAATCGAGGGTATTTCATTTTCCCTTTTCATAATCATTAAATCATCTTTCTTGTGTTGAAAATAATAAAGCTTGATGCTCATGGCATCTTTATAAACAAATCAAAAGATTTAAATCGCATGCACTAAGATCCGAACTCACGCTCGCATCCTCAAAGGCCACCTTTAACGCCAACACAATGGTGTAACCTCAAGCCACTTGCATGGCTTCAAAGGTTTGCTCTAACTTCACCATGGAGGGAGACAAGGATCCGATTCTTGAGATGAAGAGGATGATGAAGACATGTTTCACGATGGTTTTGAGAGAGAGAGAGAGAGAGAGCAAAATGGCAAAGGGTTTCGTGGTTTCTTTGAATGAAGAAAGTGTGATACTACTTTCAAAAGTGGAAACTATTATATGTGGGTGTCTCTTCCTATTCTTGGATCTCTTAAAATAAGAATGAAAATACCTAAATAACCCACTTATAAATAATTGAAGTAAACAATCCCTTTACCCTTGTTGTAGGTACGCATTGTTACAACTCCTCAAATTGATAACTATCCAATTTGTCCCTTAAAGTCTTAAATGACCATTCTCAAGAGATTTAGTAGCAATAAACACAAGACAATGTCATGACATCCTCGTATGACATTGTGGTCAACAAGATCCGCTTATCCGATCATCTTAAAACAGCTTTCTCCCTGCTATGTATTCAACTTTAACATTGTATAAAGTTAAAGCTTTTGCTCCTGTCGATCCAAAACATGAAATTGTTTTTCAAGAAGGAACATCCATCCACGTGAATTTTACCCAAGTTTTGATCAACACTTTCTCCACCGGTTTTCTTGGACAACTTCAAATGTGGAGGTGAGAGTCCTGTGTGGCTGCCATTATTCACCCAAGCTTCTTGACATAATTCCTTGCATACTTGCTATGTGAAAGAAGTGTTGAGCCTTTTATCAATGTGTCTGAAATTCCTCCAGATACTATGTTATTAACATAGATGGATGCCACCATGATCTTTTTCCCTCTAACAGAGAGGGTTTCATCCAAGACCTCTCATGTATCCTTCGACAAGAAGATACTTGGTTATCCTTTCATGCCGATCCTAGTACTTTGCTTCAAGATTTTAAAAGTGGTCGATGTCTAGACAATGAGAGTGACATTCTGATTTCCGTCAAATTTTATACTTACCACGATTCTCCTTTGTCTATGAACAATCTTGGTATCCTTCTGACTTCCATGGAACCGATCCTTTCATTCCTCCGAGGTGTGGATGACCGATACTTGCCGCCACAACTTTACTCCTCTTCATCTTTGTCTCAGAACTCATAGAGGATGAGTGGTGCTCTCGTATTCCCACTTGTAGCAGCTTGTCCTTGATCCGACTTCTTATAATCACTACTGATCACCATTGATTACAAGACATTCAGACTTAGTGAAGCGATCGTGAATCCCATATCACATAGTCGACTTATGCTAATGAGATTTGCAACAAATCTTTACCAACAATACTCCATTTAGGCTTGGAACCTGCACCGCTTTAAGTTTCCAATGCCTTTGATTTCTCCTTTAGCTCCATCTCCAAAAGTAACAAAGCGGTAGAATGATGCTTAACATCATTGAGAAGATTCCTGCTCCACCATGTGCTTGGAACACCCACCGTCAAAGTACTAATCTTCTTGGTAGACACACTAAGAGAAGTGTTAGCTACCGAGCAATGCCTTCTTCTTCCACCGCTGAGAGTATGATACCGCTGGTTTTAGGCTCACATAAGACCCTTGATTAGGATATCCATGTAGCCTGTAGCAAAAAGATTTTATGTGACCAAACCTTCCACAATAATGACACCTCCATCTTTGAAACTTTTTGTTCATGTTTCTATGATTTTGATGTTGCACCCAATGTTGTGACATCTGCTTTGACATTGGTCTATTAGGTCTGTTCTTCCTTTTGTTATTGACAAACTTCTTAGTCTCCACATACCCTGAGGTAGACCTATTCCCTGACTTGTAGTATGACATCTTCTTTGTCATTGACTTCCCAGGTTTGTTCCATTCCTGGTTATTAGCAAATCTCTTTGCAGCCACATACCCTGAGCCGTATTTCCTGCTTTGGGTCAGGACACCGCTTTGACATTGTTTTCCTATGTCTCTTCTTCTTGATGTCACCAATGTGTTTCTTTTCACCACATATCCTAGACCATGCTTATTTCCTGCAGTTTGTCCAAGCTAAAGTATTTCTTCCAACTTATCAGTACCAGATGTCAACATTTTGACAGATTTAGACATCTGATCAAGTTTGGAGTTCAACATTACAATATCACTATTTAGGTGATTTATAGTGGTTGTGTTCTCCTTTTTCTCAGCCTCCAACTTCACATTCTCAGCTTCCAACTTCTCAATCAGCTTTTTCTGTTCCTCATTTTGCTGACAAGCTTCACCATTTTTTATACACAGCTTCCTGTAGTTTTCAGCAAGCTCTTCAAATGTCACTTCCTCATCACTAGAATCCATATCAGAGTTGTACACTCCAGAGCAAAGTGACAAATTTGGCACCTTCTTCCTCGGGATTTACTGAATCACCATCGCACCAAGTGACAACCATTCCTTTCTTTTGTTTCTTTAGAAAGGTGGGACACTCACCTAATATGTCCAAATCCTTCACATTCATGACATTGGATTTTATCGCTTTCCTTTTTCCTCCGACTTGATCTTCATGAGTCATAAGATCTGCTGATGACAGATGCAATGTGTCATACCCCAAAATTTTCCCTCCATCTACTCAAAAGATTTCATACATCCATACTCAAGGATTCCTCAAAAGTTGATCAGACAAACTCTCTCCTAGACAATCAACCCAAACTAGGGTTTGGTATCTCTCAAGTCAAGATGGATTTCCAACATATCCAATGGTCTTCATGCCTCCTCATATGCTTCAAAGATTCTCCATGTCAAGTTTCAAGCTTCACAAGTCAAGTTTCCTCAGGCAATTGCTCAAATGGTTGAAAATCTAGTATTGGACAAAAAGTCAACTATGGTCAACATACAGTCAAAACTTCTGATTTTTGGTCAACATCCTCATTTTGAAGTTACATTCATCATTTGATCAAGGGTTGATCATGATTCATCAAGAAAACTCAAAATTTGCCCAAAAGTCAAACTTTCTAAATTAGGGTTTCTAGATGAAAGTCAATCAACTTTGACTTATCATAACTTTCTCATACTTTCTAAATTTTTCCACCACCTCTTGTTTTGAAGGAAATTCAATTCTCTACAACTTCATGTCTCACAAGAATGTCCAAAAATGCTTCATTTGAGAGGTATAGCTCAAAACATTACAGTCATTTTCAAAGTCAACAAAAGTCAACTTTTGTTTTGAAGATATATTGAGCATGGTAACTCCAATTGAGATGAGACCAAATACATTGGTTAGAGGACTCTTAGAGCTTTCCAAAAGTCCAAGAACACTCAAAATGTGGAAAATTGAGCAAGTTACACCATCCACAAGTTGGGCAATTTTGAAGAATGCACAAAGAGAGATACTTCAAAAATCAAATCTTTGCAAATGGGCCTACTTTTTCTTCATCCTAACTTGTTCCTCAAGCAATTAGAGTGTCCAAGCCCAAAGCCACGAATTTTTGATTTATTTTTCTATTTAATTTGTAATTTATTCATTTAAATGCAAATTAAATCTTAAAATAAATTATAAAATTGAAATTAATGGCAAAGATTGATTTTATTCTTTCCTTAAGGTCCAATTAACTCACAAATGCCAGCAAATTCGAAATTGGAGCAAGAAAGGCAAGATTGGATTGAAATTGATCAAGCTTTGAAGATTTGATTTTCATGGAAATATCAAATTTGATTTCCATTGAATATTGATTGATTCTTTCCAAATTCAATCCCAAATCCATCCAGTATAAATACATGATGCATATCTATCAAGAGAGAACGAAAAAATTGCTCTACAAACCCTAATCCAAACTCAAAGAAATCGTGTTCTTGAAGCAATTGGCAACCCTAGTTCCAGCCGTTTTCAATCGATTCTAAGGTGTCCATTGCATTCCTTGATACCTCCAGAGTGAATCCAGACCTTCACATTGCTCGAATCCATCCAGAAACAAGAAATCCGAGTTTGGTTTGTTCTTGAAAAATCCAAAATCGTATTTTAATTTTCATGCATTATTAACATGTTTCATTGTTGTTTTTGTGATTAGAATGAAGTTTGCAAGCGATCTGGGTTATTTGATTGCATTTCCATGGCTTGAATCGTGATATACCATAACTAGGGTTTCGTGCCGCTTTAGGGTTTCATAAAATAGAAAAATGGACCTCAAGACCTATACCATTGAACTCTGAACAATGTCCTGAATCGAACCATGGTCTTGGATGTCATTTATATTACGTTTGCTTGATTTTTTGAATTTGCCAGGGACCTTAGTGACGGATAATGGCCGACGCTAGCTTCAAATATTTGAATCGGGGACGATGAAGTCAGGCCGAGGAAGCAGGGACTACACTTGTCTTTGTTTCACTCGATCCGATTTCAAACACGATGCACACATGGCGAGTGGTAAAGGCGCCATGCTTCCAGATACCTCAAGGGTCATGGGTTCAATCGCTGTGGCATGTTTTGCTTCTTTTTTCACAAACTTCACTATTTTCATATTTTTTTTCAATTTCTAATATTTTTGCATATTATTTTAATTGTTTTCATGATTTTTATTCTGCATTTAAAAATTACCAAAAACATTTTTTCTTTTTACATTATTTTTCTAAAAACCTTTATTTAATTTAATAAATTAAAAAATATAATTTTTGCATGCATATTTATTTTATTTTTATTTTAGCATTTAAATCATTATAAATTGCATTTTAATTATTAAATCTTTTCCAAAAAATCCCAAAAAATTATTTTAATATATTTATCTTATTTCCAGCATATATTAATTTTCTCATATTAAAATTGCATTTTTCTAACATTTTCTTATTTCAATTTCATCATATTTCCCGATTTTCTTATTCTTTCACAGTTGCAACCGATTCGGACGCTTTTTTTTATCGCTTTATTTTCCAATAATGTAATTGCTCATGGGTTGTAATAGTTTAATCTAGGTTTTATTTTCCGCAAAGTTTAAATTATGTATCTCGCCCTAAAGCCATGTAATAGCGTAGGATTTACCTTTCCGCATTTTACATTCCGCATTTTACTTTCCGCACCTTTATCAATCGTTAGTAACTAGGCGTATGGCAAGATAATAATTGGACATAGCTCACACTAATCTTCAAGATAAAATACCGAATTTGACACACTTCTCTCACATGCACCCTTAGGGTAATTCTCTCGCTGCTTTGAATACAAAATGGTCATGTCCTCGAACGTAGAGGTATTCTAGCACCGCTGCCTTCCAAACAAATCATCATAGTCCCTTCGATACAAAGATCATAAGACCCACGATGTCGCCCGAATACATGATCTTGACCTCGATTGTCGCCACGAAAATGATGATAGTCCTTCGAATGTGCTAGGATACTTCCTACAAGTTGCCTTCTATGACCATCCGATGTCCTTCGAATGTCCCGCTTACATCCAACGAATGGAGCTACCTACTAACTAATGGTATGGCTAGCTATTCTAAAGGAATGTAGAAGTATAACAAAACGACCAATTCGAGTGGGTAAATAAGTCTTTAGTTGCTCGCCTATCAAATGCTTTTCACACCACACACTTTTTTCAAAGTTCAAATTCTTTTCAAAACAAAACATTTCCGAACACTTTGTATACACTCCTACATGAGTCATTACAAAGTCAAAGCGAAATGCCTTTTTCAAAACATTTTGTCAAACACACAAAAGCAATTTTAAGAAAGTGATCTAGAGCAACTAAGAGCCCGTGAGATAACTACGGATGGAAAGGGTGCTAATACCTTCCCTTTTCATAACCATTCTCCCGAACTCGTAATCTAACGAAGGTCTTTTTCTCTACTTTTACCTTCCCTTAATTGGATAAAATAAAAGTCGGTGGCGACTCTTGCTATCCGCACATTTGGATACAAAATCCTACGAAGTCGGGCTTCATCAGACACACAATGTCCTTGACATTTGACCTTGACTTTGGATCAATCCTCCGATCGCTTGTTGAACTGCCTTCCAAGCATGGCTATAGCTTCAGATATCTTCTTTTCATCTTCCACCTTGCATCCTCTTCAAGATTGGATACAAGTGCTATGCTCTTGGTTTTCTTGTCAATGTTCACCGATTCCCATCTCAAAAGTCATAAGAGATCCAATAAGTTCTTCAACCTTCAAGGTGTCGATGTCTTGAGCCTCCTCTATTGCAGTGACTTTCATTGCAAATCTTTAGGCAAGGATCCGAGAATCTTTCTCACCGCCTTCTTCGACATCTTTTCACCAAGTGCTCCCGAGGCATTGGTAATTTCCAAAATATTCATGTGAAATTCATGAATATTCTCATCTTCCTTCATCTTCAAATTCTCAAATTTGGTAGTGAGCATCCAAGTCTTGACATCTTCACCCCGGATGTCCCCTCATGAGTAGTTTTGAGAGTGTCCCAAACATCCTTGGCCACCACATTGATGGACCATCAATATGTTCTCGTCAATACCATTGAATGAGCATTCAATGCTTTAGAGTTCCCTAGAGCTAGCTCTTCTTCCTCTTGCTCCATTCCTCCTCGTGTTTCAAGACAAGAGTCCCATCTTTCTCAAGCTTGGTGGGATGTTTCCATCCTTTATCGCAGCCTCCAAGCTTTAATGTCCACCGATCTTAAGAAGGCAACCATACGAGGCTTCCAAGAATCATAATTAGACCCATCCGTAATAGGTGGTCTTCCTCCAAATCCTCCTTCCTTATCCATTACGCCGTAAACTATTATCCCTAGATCTCACCCAAATAACAAGCAGTGGTGCCCGCCCGATGCCAATTGAAATTCTCGGCAGCAGACACGTGATGTCACAGAGAATGTTATGACACACTATTCGACACTGCTAACAATTTACATAGTAAATATAAATAACAAGAAAGAACACAATAAGTTGTTTACCCGCCAGTGTCTAACTACACCTACATCCGGGGCTACCAAGCCGTGGAGGAAATTCACTATTAGTAGAATTAATTCAGAATAAACCACCGCTTATCTCCTTCACTTAAACTCACCCAATGCAACTTCAACCTAAGTCCTACTTAGATCCGAGTACCCACTCACTCCCCTCAATCACAGCAGTTGATATCAACCTATTGACTAATTGAATTGTGAAGACACACTTCAATAAACTATCTTGATCTCGCTCAAAGCTTTCAATCAAGAGACAAACACTGTGCTTTAAAGCTTTGAGTGATAAACTACCCTTACAAACAAATCCTAGTCCAATGCACTTATCAATTGATAGTTGCTTGGCTCACAAGAGAAACTAGAATTACAAATACCAACTGCTACTAATCCTAACAAGACACAAAAACAAGTTGCTATCTCTTCAATACATTCCAAGGGCGCAAAGACGCAGGTGGTTGAATTCCTTTATAGAAGCAATCCGAAACTTCGCTGGCTTCCATAAAGATAGCTAGGGTTCACTTAATTTAATCCTAAAACAAGGTCTTTTCAACAACCAATTTAGGTTTAATTAAGATTAACCTAGCAGCCACGTGAGCATGCTTTCTAATAAAAAACAATATTTAGCAGCTCAACAAACTTCCCTAAAAATCTCAGAACATACTGATTCGCAGTATCGTATCGTCACATCGAATGTCATAACATCTGCTTATGACATCGACTGTCGCAGATTTCAAAGATGCCTTTAGCTTCCAGCTCGAGTCAGTTTTAACATCCTTAGCGTGTAGGATTTATCTTCATCTCGAATGTCATGACATCTATCATGACATTGCTAAAGCCTAGTTTTACCAAAAATAATGCCAACTTAAAAACACTAACGCTTTGAAAAGGCATTTTGCTTTGACTTTGTAATGATTCATGTAGGAATGTATACAAAGTGTTCGAAAATATTTCGCTTTTGAAAAGAGTTTGAACTTTGACAAAAGTGTGAGGTGTGAAAAGTATTTTGATAGAGCAAGCAACTAAAAGTCTTATTACCTACTCGTAATGGTCGCTTTCATGTTGTTTTACGCCTTTAGAATAGTGTTATCCGCACCATTAGTTGGTAGGTAACCCTATTGGATAAAAGGACATTCAAAGGGACATCGGATGGTCATAGAAGGCAACTTGTAGGAGTATCCTAGCACATTCAAGGGACGATCATCACTTTCATAGGCAACAATCGAGGGACGAGATCATGTTTCGAGGCCACGCCGAGGGACTCATGATCTTTGATTCAAGGGACCATGATGATATGTTTGTAGGCAACGGTGCTAGGATACCTCTACATTCGAGGGACTTGACCATTTATTCGAAAGGCAACGAGAGAATTACCCTAAGGGGGCATGTGAAAAGAGTGTGTCAAATTCGATATTTTATCTTGAAATTAGAAGTGATCTACGCTCGCTTTTATCTTGCCATACACGCCTAATTACTAGCGCTTATAGGGTGCGTAAAGTAAATTGCGTAGTAAAAGCGGAAATTAAATGTCCTACGCTATTACATGACTTTGGGGCAGTTACATAATAGGAGTGCAGAAAGTAAAATCCTAATTAAACTATTACATCCCATGAGCAGTTACATAATATTTGCAAAGAATGCGAGAAAATAAATCCTAACTATTACAACCTGTAAGCAGATACATAATAATCAGAAAATATAAGAAATCCTCATAAGAGAAAAATACGTTAGTAAAAGAAAATTTTGAATGAAGGAAAATGTTTTTGGGTTAGTAATGATAATTAGATGATAGAGTAACTTTTTTGGAATTTTCTAGATTGGTTTTAATAGAGAAAAATAATTAACCGTAAATTTTATGGTTAATTAACAATTAATTAAAACATGCATGCAAAAATGGATCGAACCCATGCCATGCCTTTCACACGCGCACGCTGTTACCACTGAGCCAACCTGTGTTTGGTGTTAGTATAATGAAACGAAAAACGTTTTAAACGAAATTAAATCCTGGGAATCCAAAACACGCGCGAAGATCTTCATCTTCTTCGTTTGAATTTTCAAACCTATAGCGACGGCCTTGTTCGTCGCTACAGTCCCTACAAAATTCAAAAATCCCATACAAGCAATATAAATTTGTTATGAGTACATGGTTCGACTGGGAATTTCATTCTGAACACGATGGTGGTCTTAGTTTTGTCCAATTTTTCCTATTTTAGAAAACCCCAATTAGAGCAGATGAACCCTAACCATGGTGAATTCCGATTCAGGTGTCTAAACTCCAATCAACTTATGCAGAAAGTTTCGAAACTCCATTCTAAACACAAACAAAGCATCAAAACATGTTAAATATGCATGAAAATCAAAAATCGAAATTGAGTTAGAAAGTGCTAACCGAAATCTGGAATTCGTGATTCTGGATGTTTGGGTGGCTTGTGAGTATCTGGATCGATTCAAGGGACCTCCAGGAATGTATTCGAATGCTTAGCATTTGCTGAATCGATCTGAAACTAGGGCTGCAAGTTGCTTGTACCACACAGTTTTTTTGAGCTTTGTTAGGGTTCTTAGAGGCAGAATTTCGTCCTTTGTTCATGTGAATGCATTGTGTACTTATAGTGGATGAATTTAGGTCAAGAATTATGAGGAAGTAATATACCAATCAATGATAAAACATTTGATTTGGTATAAAACCAAATATTGCCTTTTTGATCAAATTTCAATCAATTCTCTTTCCAATCAATGCCAATTTTGAATTTTCCAGCTTGTGTGGATTGCTTGGACCTCAAGAATGAGAGAAAAATCCAATTTGCATTTAATTTTGATTTTCTACCTTTTATTTTAATTTAATTGACTTTTAAATGATTAAAATCCAAAATAAATAGCAAATAAAAGATAAAATTCGTGGTCTTGGGCTTGGAGGTTCCAATTTAGCTGAGGAACAAGTTTGAACCAAGAAAAGTTAGGCCCATTTGCAAAATTTTGGATTTTGACAAGTATTTCTCTTTGTGCACCTCTTCAAAAATGCTCAACTTGTGCAAGGTGTATCTTGCTCAATTTTTAACATTTTTGGGTATTATTGGAATTTTTAGAAAGCTCTAGGTGTCCTCTAAACAACCTATTTGGTTTCATCTAAATTGAAGTTTCCATGCTCCATAAAACTTCTTTACAAACAGTTGACTTTTTGTTGACTTTGAAAAGGACCTGTAATGTTTTGATCCATATCTTCAAAATGAAGCATTTTCTAACCAAGCTTGTGAGACATGAAATTGTAGAGAATTGAGTTCTCTTCAAAATGAGAGGTGGTGGAAAAATTTCTGATAAAGTATGAGAAAGTTATGCCTGGTCAAAGTTCTGTTGACTTTTGTTTGAGAAAGCCCAATTTAGAAACTTTGACTTTTGATCAATTCTTGAGTTTTCTTGATGAATCGTGATCAAACCTTGATCAAATGATGAATGTTACTTCAAAATATGGATGTTGACCAAAAATTATGAAGTTTGACTGTATGTTGACCACAGTTGACTTTTTGTCCAATACAACTGATTTTCAACCATCTGAGCAATTGTTTGAGGAAACTTGACTTGTAAGGCTTGAAACTTGGCATGGAGATTCTTTGAAGCATATGATGAGGCATGATGACCATTGGAAATGTTAGAGGCTCATCTGGATTTGAGGATAACCAAATCCTAGTTTGGGTTAATTGCTTAGGAGAGGGTTTGTCTGGTCAACCCTTGTGAAATCCTTGAGTATGGATGTATGTGATGTCTTGAGAAGTAGGAGGGAAAATTTTGGGGTATGACAGTTTCCCCTGTTCAATCTTCTTATACTGGAAGGGTTAGATTGGCATGCTTGCCTTTCGTGACCTGGAGGTAGAAGATGATTGAACACTCGAGTACACCTGAAAATTTACACTCGTTGTTGATTGATAATGCATGGGAATGGGCTTACAGATGCCATTTGGAGAAGCTGGAGACTTCACTGGGGAATGAGCTGTACGTTAGACTCAAGAACGTCGCCCAAATAGGAGAATCGTTGGAGATGGGCTTAAGATGCCATCTGGAGAGTCTGATGTTGGGGAACGAGCCGTACGCTAGGCTATGTAGATGTTCCTGAAGGTAGAAGAGAGCATGGAGATGGGCTAAAGATGCCATCCGGAGAGAGTCGTACGTTAGACTTCACGTTCGTCTTTGAATGAAGTTATTGGTTTGTATTGGTTTTTAACCAAATATGCAGCATTCTAAAAGTGGAGAGAGGTCGACAAGTAGTCGGAGATGGGCTTAAGATGCCATCAAAGGCAACTGAGTCGTACGCCAGAATCTGTAGTTGCTGTTGATAATAAGAGAGAGTCAGAATAAACCTTCGCCCTGGTTACTCTGGGGGATAATAGTTGGCAGAATGTGGATAGCTTCCCTGTCGTGTTTCGGGTGTCGATCCAATGCCTGTTGTCGGAGGACAACTTGGGCGGTCATGCGGATAGGGTTTCCCGTCTTGCTTCGGGTATTAATCCTGGACCTTCCATTTGGAAAAGATTTGTATGGTCTTCCAGATAGGGTTTCCCGTCTTGTTTCGGGTATTAATCCTTGACCTTTTGTTTTAGAAGTGATTTTTACCTGTTTGGGAAAAAACAAAAGAAACTTTGACAGGATATAGTTAGTCTTATGCAGATTATGATGCATGACAATGTGTATGAATGATATATGCACTTGTTATGACTTTTATGAATAATGTATAAATGATAGATGTTGTGTTATTTCAAAACATATCCATCTTGAAGAAGATGTGAATGTCCTCACTGAGATTTCGAACTTCGCTTGGGATAAATTGATGAAAACCCCGCTTGAAGGAGAAGAAAAATTGTCTTTGATTCCTCCGATGCACTATCTGACCAAGTTTCGAGCCTAAATATCAATGCTGCTGGGAATAATAGAAACCAAGGGATATTCTACTAGGGATCTTGTGCGTAGATCTTGTTGAGGATAATAGAAACTAGAGACATTCCGCTGGGGATCTTGGGCCGATCTCGATGGGAGGTCTCGATTGTTGCTGGAGACGGAGCTTGAAGAATCTGGAGCCTGCCGAAGCCTCTGGCTGGGGAATAAGTAGGTTTCCTCCGATGCACTATCTAACCAAGTCTCGAGTTTGGATATTGCCGTTGGCGAATGATAATCGTTGAGAGATATCTTGGGATGAATTCTCTCCGGTGATGAACCATATCGCTGGAGACCGACGTAACAAGATTAAGCTTGTTGGAATCATCGTCAGGGCTAACGTGATGAACCCCGAATGTTGGAACTAACGGAAGGAAATTTGTATCGCACGGGAAGGTTTGCAGTGAGCGATGACCCCGGGGATTGTACTCTGTGGGGACGCCTTGGTGACTTTAGCCATCTCAATTCCTAGAGCTCGTAGTAATTATCCTTGTTCGCTCGCTGCGATGTTTGTGAACAAGTGTTTATTGTCGATGCATATAATCATTCAAAGCAATCATTGGACTTTATGCAAAACAAACAATAACGAACATTGTAAAAAGAAAGAACTTGTATTAATTTGAAAGGTGGCGATGGCTGCAAGTTTGTATACTAGGAAAATAAAAGCTATGCGGAAACAATCTCCGAAGTTTCAACTATGCTAGTACTATATATTTCGACTATCTCATCTCCTTGTCACAGAGAAAGTGAGTGGATTGATTTTTGCCATTTGAATCTTGCATGATGATAGTAGTAGTATTGAGGTAGGTGGTCCGACGACATAGTGTACGCTTAAATCCCTAACTTATGCCTAGACTACCCTTTCGTTTTCGCCCACGGATACCCTTTTGCCCAAGTCCGTTTTCAACTTGCCGTGTACATGTTTTGTATATATCCTTAAATTTTGCCCGAACCTCTTTGGTTCGCCAGATGCCCTTATTTTTCCTAGATCACCGACCTAGCGGGTCTCGCTTATGCGTAGTACTTTTGACTATGTCTGCTCACAGGTGTGGAAGTCTTCGCCATCCATGGTGCTAAGTATCATAGCCCGCCGTAAAATACCGCCTTGACTACAAATGGTCCTCGTAGGTGGGAGTCCATTTTCCCCGATCACCTTGTGGAAGAATGATGCGCTGACTACTAGATCACCGACTTGGTAGACCTTGCTTGACCTTCTTGTTGAACACTCTAATCATTCGCTCGATAGATCCGCCCATGGCGATGGATGCAAGTCGCTTATCGCCGATCAAGTTGATCTGGTCAAGATGAGTCCGATCCAATCATCTTCGCCTAACTCGCATCCCGGACGACTCGCTGATGATTCAACCTCGATTGGCGTGGACCGCCCATACCATATACAAGAGAGAAGGGGGTTGCCCATGTGGATGTTCATACTGTAGTGCGATAACCATGAAGAGAAAATGGTAACATCTCGTGCCAATCCTTGTAGGTCACTGTCATCTTCTGTATGATCTTCTTGATATTCTTATTGGCGGCTTCCACTGCGCCATTCATCTTAGGCCGATATGGAGAAGAATTGTGATGCTTGATCTTGAACTGCGTGCAGAGTTCGGTGATCATTTTGTTGTTGAGATTAGAGTCGTTATTTGTGGTAATCCTTTCGGGAGTGCCGTACCGACAGATAAGATTATGTTTGATGAAACGAGCCACAACATTCTTGGTAACAGATGCGAACGAGGCTGCTTCTACCCACTTGGTAAAATAATCAATTGCCACGAGAATGAAACGATGTTCGTTGGAAGCGGTGGGCTTGATTTCTCGATCATGTCAATGCCCCACACCGCGAAAGGCCAAGGAGCGTTAAAACATTCATGGTACCGAGGTACGTGCACTTTGTCCGCATAACCGCATTTGTGACAAGATCGAGCATAGCGGTGACAATCGCCCATGGTGGACCAATAGTAACCTCGTTTCGTAATCTTCTTAGCCATGGTATGTCCACCGAGTGAGTACCGAACGCGCCGTAATTCTTCCATGAGTCGCCTTGTAGTTTTCGATCCACACAGCGGAGTAAGCATAAATCGTGGTTGCACTTGTATAAGATGTTGTTGCTGAGAAAGAATTTGGATGCAAATCTTCTCAAGAACTTTTTATCATTGATAGATGCCCCTGCGGGATATTCCTGAGTCTCAAGATACCTCTTCACTATAGAACCAATGTTTCTTTGTATCAAGTTCATAACAAGATGTGGTTCGTCAAACTTCTCGATGATGATTTGGGAAGCTTCGTTGTCCCATCTAACTTTGAACATAGATGACATGGTAGCTGATGCGTCTGCCAACTGATTCTCTTCTCGTGGAATATGATTGAAAGTAATGTCTTCAAGTAGGGATCAAGCTCGTAACATGCTCGATATGGAATGAGATTCGGATGTTTCGTATCCCACCGCCTTAACTGATCGATCACCAAAGCCGAGTCTCCATACACTTGCAAGAATTTGATTTTAAGTCAATAGCAATTTTGATACCCATGATGCACGCTCAGATTCGCCATGTTGTTAGTGCAATTGAAACACAATCGCGGTGAAAGGCGATGTCCGCTCGTAGTGATGTAACGATGGCGCCAATGCCATTGCCAAGTGCATTTGAGGCTCCATCAAAGACCATAGTCCATCGATCCTTGTTCGTGTCCTTCGTCCGGCCCGGTTCTTCGCAATCAAGAATTAGTAAAACATCTTCGTCCGGAATTAACTACATAGATCGATAGTCATCTATGGCTTGATGAGCCAAATGATCGGCTACTACACTTTCTTTTGATCGCTTTCTAAGAAGTATATTGATGTCATATTCGGTCAAGATCATTTGCCATCATGCTATTCTTCCGAGAGAGTGGTTTCTAATATGTATTTTATCGATCCATCTTGGAGATCAACAAAGTAGTGTGAGTCAACATATACTATCTTAGTCGGAGAAACCCAAGCCAAAGCGCCGCAAGTTTTCTAGCTATGAGTATCTTGTTTCACATCGTAAACTTTTGCTAAGGTAGTATATTGCATACTCTTTTCACTGCACTGCCATGTTGCCCCAACACACACCCCATTGAGTTCTCTAACACCGCCAAGTACATGATAAGAGGTCTTCCTTCGGCACATCGTGATAGAGGATTCAGGTACTCTTGATTTTGTCGAAAGCGATATGGCAACTCGCTCCATTCCACTACTTGATCTTTCTTCAAGAATTGAAGATTGGCTCACAAGTAGCGCTAGATGTGCAAAGAACTCCGCAATATAGTTCAATCGTCCCAAGAAACCTCCGACTCTTTCTCAAGGGACCGGCATTTCTTGAATAGCTTTAACCTTGGCGGGTCAACTTCAATACCTTTACCATCGACAACAAACCCTAAAAGTTTACCTGATCCGACCAAAAGTGCACTTGTTAGATTGAGTCTTAGTCCGCATTTCTTCAACCTATCAAAACGCAAATGATCGAGATGGCCTTCTCACCGTGGTCGAGCTATCGTGTCGTTGACATAGACCTCTATCTCGTGATGAATCATGTCATGAAATAATTCCACCATGGCACGTTGATAAGTGGCACCAACGTTCTTCAGTCCGAACGGCATGACCTTGTAGCAGAAAGTGCCTCACTGTGTAACGAGAGTAGTCTTCTCCATATCTTCAGGAGCCATTTTGATCTGATTGTAACCGGAGAAACCATCCATAAAGGAGAAAACCTCATGTTGACCGGTATTATCAACCAGAACATCTATATGAGGAAGTGGAAAATCGCTTTCTGACCGCCTGCTCAAATCAAATCCACACACATCTGCATTTCTTTACCATCCTTCTTAGGCACGGGAACCACATTTGCAACCCATTATGGATAAGAAGTAACGGCTAGGAAACCGGTGTTGAACTGTTTCATAACTTCGGCTTTGATCTTCTCAGACATCTCAGGACGCATGCGACGAACCTTCTGTTTCACAGGGAGAAAACCCTCTTTTGTCGGTAACCGGTGTACCACAATGTCAATGTCTAGACCAGGAATGTCTTCATATGACCAAGCAAAAACCTCGGTGTATAATCTTGTAGCATCTGAACCAGTCTTTCTTTGACACTGGTCTCAAGACCTGCTCCTATCTTAATCTCTTTTCTGTTTTCGTCAGTACCTAGATTCACAACCTCCACTAGCTCTTTGTGTGGCTGTTGTAATACGGTGAACTGACTTTGTAGGATTTTTCCCCAGCAGAGTCGCCAGCTCTGTAATACGGTGAACTGACTTTGTAGGATTTTTGTATCCAAATGTGCGGATAGCAAGAGTCGCCACCGACTTTTATTTTTATCCAATTAAGGGAAGGTAAAAGTAACGTAAAAGACCTTCGTTAGATTCTCGAGTTCGGGAGAATGGTTATGAAAAGGAAGGTATTAGCACCCTTTCCATCCGTAGCTTATTCTACTGCCTTAGTTGCTCTTAGATAACTTTTTAAAATTGCTTTCTGTGTGTTTGACAAAAATGTTTTGAAAAGGCATTTCGCTTTGACTTTGTAATGACTCATGTAGGAGTGTATACAAAGTGTTCGGAAATGTTTTTGTTGTTTTGAAAAGAATTTGAACTTTGACAAAAGTGTGTGGTGTGAAAAGCATTTGTTTTAGAGCAAGCAACTAAGAGACTTATTTACCCACTCAGAATTGGTCGTTTTGTTGTACTTCTACATTCCTTTAGAATAGCGCTAGCCATACCATTAGTTAGTAGGTAGCTCCATTCTGGATGTAAGCGGACATTCTGGGACATCGATGGTCATAGAAAGCAACTGTAGGAGGTATCCTAGCACATTCAAGGGACTATCATCATTTTTCGTAGGCAACAATCGAGGGTCAAGATCATGTATTCGGAGGCGACATCGTGGGTCTTATGATCTTTGTATCGGGACTATGATGATTTGTTTGGAAGGCAACGGTGCTAGAATATCTCACGCTCGAGGGACATGACCATTTGAAATCGAAGGCATCGAGAGAATTACCCTAATGTGTGAAAGAAGTGTGTCAAATTCGAATATATTATCTTGAAGATTAGTGTGAGCTATGTCCAATTATTATCTTGCCATACACGCCTAATTACTAGCAATTGATAAGGGTGCGAAAGTAAATGCGAATGTAAAATGCGGAAAGGTAAATCCTACGCTATTACATGGGCGCGATACATAATTTAAACTTCATGGAAAATAAAACCCTAGATTAAACTATTACAACCCATGAACAATTACATTATTGGAAAAATAGAATGATAAAAGAAAACGTCCGAATCGGAGCAACCCGTGAAAGAATAAGAGATCTAAAATATGATGGAATCGAAATAAGAGAAAAGTTAGAAAAATGCAAGTTTTAATATGAGAAAATTACTACATGCTGGAAATAAGATAAATAAATTAAAATAATTTTTTGGGATTTTTTGGCAAAGTTTTAATAATTAAAATGCAATTAAAAGTGAATTAAATGCAAAAATATAAATAAAATAAATATGCATGCAAAAATTATATTTTTAATTTATTAAATTAAATAAAGATTTTTATGAAAATAATGTAAAAATAAAAATGTTTTTGGTAATTTTTAATGCGTAATAAAATCATGAAAACAATTAAAATAAATGGAAAATATTGAAAATAAGAAAATATAGAAAATATGCAAGTTTTAAAAAGGAATGCAACCGGTGCCCATAGGATCGAACTCGGGACCCCGACTTCAGACTTGAGAACCAACACGACCACTACACCATGTGCGCATCCGTGTTTGAAACGGACTTAGTGGATTTTCACACGCGCCGCCTTCGATTGTTCGTTTCGCGCCAAGAACTTCATCGCTCTTGTTTGAATTCTGGGCATTTTGCGTCGGCCTCAGAGCGACGCTATGACCCTGGCAAACATCAAAAATGCAACACACGTAATATAAATTCAATTCAAAGGCATGGTTCGATTGGATTCATCATTCTAAACATGATGGTGGTATTCGTTTTGTCCAATTTGTCCTATTTCATGAGATCCCAATTCGAACCATGGAACCCTAGCTATGGTAAGTTCTGATTTCGGCCATGATAATTCAATCAAACTATGTAGAAAGCTTGCAAACTTCCATCTAAACACAAAACAAATCACGAAACATGTTAAAAGTGCATGAATGATAGAAATCGAATTTTGAAAAAGTATGACAAACCGAAATCGTGTTCTCTCAATTCTTGATGTTTTGAGAGTTGTAAGGGTCTGATCGATTCGAGAGCCTCAAGGAACACAATGGAAGGCTTGAATTATCAATCAAGCAAAACTAGGGTTGCCGCTGCTTCAAGTGCACGGATTTTTGAACTTTGGAATAGGGTTTGTAGAGCAATTTTTTCGTCCCTTGCAATTGAGATGCATCAAGTATATATGCTGGATGGATTTGGGATTGAATTTGGAAAGAATTAATCAATATTCAATGGAAATCAAATTTGATATTCTCATGAAATCAAATTTTCAAATTTTGTCCAATTTCAATCCAATCTTGCCAAATTTGATCTAATTTCAAATTGTCGGCATTTATGGGTTGATTGGATCACAAGAAAGCAATAAAATCAATCTTCCAATTAATTTTGATTTTATAATTTATTTTAAGATTTAATTTGCATTTAAATGAATAAATTACAAATTAAATAGAAAAATAAATCAAAAATTGTGGCATTGGGCTTGGACATTCCTAATTGCATGAGGAACAAGTTAGGATGAAGAAAAGTAGGCCCATTTGCAAAGATTTGATTTTTGAAGTATCTCTTGTGCATTCTTCCAAAATCGCCCAACTTGTGAATGGTGTAACTTGCTCAATTTTCCACATTTTTGAGTGTTTTGGACTTTTGAAAGCTCTAAGAGTCCTCTAAACAATGTCTTTGGTCTCATCTCAATTGAGTTACCATGCTCAATATATCTTCAAATCAAAAGTTGACTTTTTGTTGACTTTGAAAATGACCAGAATGTTTTGAGCTATACCTCTCAAATGAAGCATTTTTGGACATTCTTGTGAGACATGAAGTTGTAGAGAATTGAATTTTCTTCAAATGAGCTTTGTGGAAAATTTCGAGAAAGTATGAGAAAGTTATGATCACCAAAGTTCGCTTGACTTTTCACCTGAAACCCTAATTTAGAAAGTTTGACTTTGAGCAAATCTTGAGTTTCCTTGATGAATCATGAACAACCCTTGATCAAATGATGAATGTAACTTCAAAATGAGGATGTTGACCAAAATTATGAAGTTTGACTGTATGTTGACCACAGCTGACTTTTGTCCATACACCCGATTTTCAACCATCCGAGCAATTGTTCGAGGAAACTTGACTCAGGAAGCTTGAAACTTGACATGGAGAATCTTTGAAGCATATGAGGAGGCATGAAGGCCATTGGGGATGTTGGAACCATCTTGACTTGAGAGATACCAAACCCTAGTTTGGGTTGGTTGTCTAGAGAGTTTGTCCGATCAACTCTCGAGGAATCCTCGAGCATAGATGTATGAAATCTTTGAATAGATGGAGGGCAAATTTTGGGGTATGACAGTCAGATAACTGCTCTTCTTGCTGTCCACAAGTTCTCCGGCACTTCACAATCTTCCTCACCTTCGCCTCGTGCTTGGTAGATCTGATTATCAAGTCATATTTAGCAATAGATAGTTGTTATCAATCTAGATTCTGAGTAAACCAGTGTATCACGTGGGTGTGTGTAAGAACACATAGCTTTTGAAGGGGTGATAAAGGTAAAAGAAAGAAAATAGTATTTAAATGCAAAAGTCCAACGATTTTATTGAATGAAAATATGCAAATGACAGATAATAACCCTCACAAACGAACCATGATGCCCCGGGCAAGGCACTAGGATTTAAAGTTTCTTGTTCAAAGCGTAGAAAACGAAAAGCATAACAGAAAACAAAAGCAATTACTCATGTCTAAAGGAGATTGGTATGACGCCTTCGCCTTCCAATTGCCGAGTCCGTTCTGGAGTCGAAGATCCACTTGTCCGATGTCAAGTCGTCATCGCCTTCTAGCATGAACTCCATCTTTGCCGATGCGAAAGGAAGTATTCCACATCGCTCATGGGGCGATCATCTTCTCGACCTTGGTGGTGAAGCCTAAACCGCCTTGTCGACGGAAAGGAACATCGGGAGTTGACCCAAATAGTACTACCTCCTTCTTCAACCGCACTGAGCATCCTTCAACGAGACCATCCTAGGCGGAACTTGTGTAACTTCAGAGAAACCGAAAAGTCAACAGCATGACTCGAACTGCCTCAAAGCTGACAGGGGTTTCAAGAATTCACCTTCCATTTCGAGGTATCGTAACGATCGCAGATGACGACCATGTATTCCTTCACCACATATCGAACAACTTTCCCTCATGGTACTTCACTCGATGTGGTAAGGTAATGCCGCCCCATGTATCCAAGGGCGCCCAAAGTAGGAAGAGTAAGACGGATGTCCATGACAAATAAAGTGGAGTCAAAAGTCCGGGAACCGACTTTAACAGTGTAATGAGCTCTCCGAGTAATCGCTCATTTAGAACCATCAAAAGCTCTCACAATTATGTCACCGGGCTTCAAGACCAATCCTTCAACATCAAGTCGGTCAAAATCACTTTGGTAGGATATTCAGCGTAACCTGTGATCTACCAAAACATGAGACAATGTAACGCCTTGCATTCAACAAAGATGTGCAAGGCTTTGTTGTGTTTCCTTCCGACGTAAGTCAAATCAACATCGAGAAGCCTAGGCCGTTGTTGGCGCCTGTGCTAGCAATACAAACTTCAAACCGATCAAGAGTAGTGTCTTCATGGACGTGAGCATTCTTCAGAACTTCACCAAGGCTTTAGTATGAGCCTTAGAGCACAATAACAGAAAGCATGGAGATTTTGGACGGAGTCTCCAACTGCTCCACAACATTGTAGTCACTCTTCTTGATAATCTTTAGAATTTCCTCCATTTCTTGTTTGAGGTATTTTCAAGAACTTCCTTTGGCACTTCGTCTCGAGGTGATGAGTTATCGGTTCTTTCTCGCGCCCGGAATTGGTTCAATAGTCGGAATGCGAGTTGAGTCAGTGTCTTTTGAGGAGAGATCTCTGGAGAAAACACTCTTCCGGCCCCGTCACCTTACTTGATCCTGGATATTGTCAATGTCGGAATGGTAGCTTCAACCGTAAGATCCTCAATGGTCGAGGGTCTTTCTGACGCCATGATAGTAAACTTCACCCATAGTTCCAAGGTATAGCTTTGTCGAGGAATATGGAACCTGGTCCGGGAGAAGTAATGATGAGAGGTGCCACCCTAGGCACAGATCGCAGAGGAAACTTTATCGGTTAACATCAAGATAGTCTTCGGGAAATCGCCTCCCCATCCGGCTTGCCTTGACATCTTCAATAGGAATTTTGTAGCCAGAACAAGATACTTCACCATGTAATCGAACTTTCCACTTCTGCCCCAAGATATCCCATACTGCACACATCTTCGATCTTCGTATTCTTAGACAAGTCTTCATACGATTCTCCATAGGTGAAGGTTTAAGAAATAGCACTTCTACTATCCATCATGCAATCGAATACGCCTTCTCAACTAGCACATCCGTGTGCGTATGGGCACCAACGACAATTCTCGGGCATCCTGATTGACACCGCATAAGAAATTCTTCTTAATACCATCGAGGAATAGTCAAGTCATTTATATTAAAACATAAGAATTTTGTCAATAACATTGGAACTTTGCCATGGTTAGGCATAGGTGCGGTGATCACATTCTGATTCTCAACAGAGGATCAAACTCAATCTCTTTAGCTTCAATCATGTCTTGAATCTTGTTCTTTAGAGCCCAACAATTGTTATGTCCAGTATGCTGGAGTGGTAAGCACACTTTGCATTAGGATTGTATCTCGGAGAGGAAGTGTTGATGTTTTGAGGAGGATCCTCAGTAATCACCGCTTTCAACATGTGTTGCAATGCTTGCGACAAAGGCATGTTGATCTTTGTAAACCGGCTCGTGGCGCTTTTGCTACGCGCATTGTCTCGCTGAGGTCACGATGTAGGATCGAGATCACAACCGCCTACGATTGAGCACGGCCGGTCTTGGCTCGCTTTTCCGACCATACACAACATTGGGTTCTTTCTCACCAAAAGATCTCTTTAAGATTTGAGGATGATTCTACCAATCTTTCGCCTTGATTCCATTTCAACGCTGCTCCTCCGTCAATATCAACTCTATGAATCTAATTGAAGAAGTTCCAATCGATGATCAAGAATGGACCTGCTGTTCCCATAAACATATCAACCAACCTATGGACAAGGGTGGTTGAACTCTTTCGCTAGATCTCTCCATTTCTGAGCATACTCTTTGAACTTCTCATCACGACCCATAGACATGCTTTGTAGTTGCATACGAGTGGGTGCCAATTCAGCATTGTACTGGTACTGCTTGTAGAAAGCATCTGCTAAGTCATTCCGTGTGTGGATGTGGTACTTTCTAGTCGATAATACCACCCAACCGAGCTCCGATAAACTTTCTTGAAAGGAATGGATCCGCAGCTTCCTATCATCAGTGTGAGGATGGATCTTCTGAACATAGGACTTCAAATGCAACTTCGGACAAGAGATACCATCATACTTGGCAAAAGTAGGAACCTTGAACTTGCGAGGAATCACCACACCAGGAACTAGGCTCAGATCATCAAAATTCAGCCCGAACATTTTCAAATTTTCCACAGCATTCAGACGGTCTTCAAGTTTTTTGTATTTGTCATCTTCAAAAGAGTAATGCTCGTGCTCATAATCTTCCTCTTTATTTTCAGACTCACACTGGTCTCCTTCGTTGTTCTAGATACTTCCCTCAATTTCGACATTCTTATCTGAGAGTTCTATCCGGCTGGCCACTCTAGGACCACCTTTGTGACGTCTGCCCAAGTTGAGAACACCAATGACCTTCTTTTTTCTGTTGATGAGCTTCTTCAGATCTTCCTGGCCTTGGACCAAGCTGGTAACCACTTCCTCGAACTGAGCATTCTGAGCCTGGAGATCTTTGACAGTCTGTTCAAGAGCCATTTCTGCTAAAATAAATAGCGAGAGAATGAGAAAATCGATCTTCAATGTCCCTGTTATGCAATGTTATGCTATGATATGCGATGTTTATGCAAATGCAATGCAATGTTTTCAAGGACCTTAGGAATTTAAATTTGTTAAACAAGCACGAACAAACTTTATTAGTTTATTTTTTCTTCTTTTTCTTTTTAAGTACAAAAGATAGTTTGGAAAATAAAAGAACAAAATCCTAAAGCTCTAGGTCTCCCATGGAGCTTCCTTGGTGTTGAAGTAGGCGTTGATGTTTCGCCTCGTGAAGTAGCTTGGTCAACTCTAGCACCTTCTTCTCGCCGCATAGCATCGAGCTCGAATGTATCCCTTTCTTCTTAAGTGAATCTAGGATCTCTTCAAGTCTTCAAAATCAAGAGCATGTCGTGATGGAGAACCATATAGGTACGCCACCTATAGCAACAGTTCCATAATTACCGGTAACACGGGTGTAAATGGCATCATGAGGTTTCGAGCCCGAGTTCGCACCATTTGAGGTAAGGTTCCCAAGGAATGGAGTTTTGGTGCCCCAAACTCGGTATCGCCTTCTTTACCATGCCCCAAGCGTATGAACCTTCGATGGTAATTCGAGATCATGGTTGTAGTCGAACACAATATCTTGAGAAGCATATCATAAGGACCATCTCTTCGAGCATAACCAAACCGACGTAGAGCTAAAGAAGGGTTGTAAGTGATACCTCCTCTTATGCCAGAGTGGTACGCTGGAATTCTCCACAACGCCAATGAATGTGAAGTCCTTTTGAGAGAAAAGACACCAACGGATATCCGAATGAGAGTGACATTAACCTTGAGACCACTTCAATCTTTGCTCGCTCTTCAAAACCGATTGAGGAAGGTGCTAAATAAACCACCGAAAGTAACAGATACAACACATGAGAGTTCCTTGTCTTTGATAGTACGGTGTGGAGAGAATGTAGAATGTCTCCAAGTAAAGTAGGCATGGATCGCGAGAGGATTATCTTGATGGCGCTCACGCCAATGAACCGATTCGGAAGAAATAGAACCAAACCATAGATTAGCAAAGCCAAGATGTCTTCGAATGCTTGGAAACTCATGGCTTTGAGGAATTTTGTTTTCTTTATTAGAACTTGCAAGTAAACCCTTAACTCCGCTTCGGTTTCCCAATTGGCTTTAATGTCTCGAGCGCTTTTAGATGTGAAGCGATGCAATGTTTTGAGCTATACCTCTCAAATGAAGCATTTTTGGACATTCTTGTGAGACATGAAGTTGTAGAGAATTGAATTTACTTCAAAATGAGCTTTGTGGAAAATTTGAGAAAGTATGAGAAAGTTATGATCAACAAAGTTCAGTTGACTTTTCACCTAGAAACCCTAATTTAGAAAGTTTGACTTTGAGCAAATTTTGAGTTTCTTGATGAATCATGATCAACCCTTGATCAAATGATGAATGTAACTTCAAATGAGGATGTTGACCAAAATTATGAAGTTTGACCGTATGTTGACCATGCTTGACTTTTTGTCCAATACACCCGATTTTCAACCATCCGAGCAATTGTCTGAGGAAACTTGACTCAGGAAGCTTGAAACTTGACATGGAGAATTGAAGCATATGAGGAGGCATGAAGGCCATTGGGGATGTTGGAATCCATCTTGACTTGAGAGATACCAAACCCTAGTTTGGGTTGGTTGTCTAGAGAGAGTTTGTCCGATCAACTCTTGAGGAATCCGAGCATAGATGTATGAAATCTTTTGAATAGATGGAGGGCAAATTTTGGGTATGACAAATGCCTGCTCAATCGCCTTGTACCGAAGGGTTAGATTGACATGCTTGTCTTTCGTGACCGGAGGTAGAAGATGATTGAACACCGAGTACACCCGAAAATTTGCACTCGCGTTGGTCGATGATGCGGAACGGGCTTACGATGCCGCTTGGAGAAGCCGTGAATGAGTCGCACGCTAGACTCGAGATTGTTGATAGGAGAATTGACGGAGATGGGCTTAAGATGCCATCCGGAAAGATCGATGTTGGGAGTGAGCCGCACGCCAGGCTCAGACGCTTCGAAGGAGCATGGAGACGGGCTTAAGATGCCATCCGAGGGAGTCGCACGTTAGACTTCGTGTTCATTTTTGAATGAAGTTATTGGTTTGTATTGATTTTTAACCATATATGCAAAGATTCTCGAAGTGAAGAAATGTTGACAAGTAGCCGGAGATGGGCTTAAGATGCCATCCGGCAACCGAGTCGACGCTAGACTCGTAGTCGCTGATAATAGGAAGAGGTCGAATAAATCTTCGTGGTCGATTACTCCGAGGGAGATCAGAGTTGGCAAAAATGTGGATAGCCTCAGCATCGGTGTTGATCCATCGTTATCTGAGGATAACCGAAGGTCTTTCGATAGTTTTCCACGATCGGGCTTAATCCTCGACCCGCCGGACCAAGGGCGGTCTTCGATAGTTTTCCCGCCGGCTTAATCCTGACCCCGTCGGAGGACAACCAAGGGCGGTCTTTCAGATAGTTTTCCGCCGGTTCGGGCTTAATCTCGGACCGTCGGAGGACAACCAAGGGCGGTCTTTCGATAGTTTTCCGCGGTTCGGGCTTAATCCTCGACCTGCTTATGCTGTGATCACACTGCTTTGAGAAAACAAGAGAAACTTTGATAGAATATTCATTAGTTTTATGCAAAGTATGATGCATGACAAAGGTATATGAATGACATATGCATGAATTATGACTTTATGAGAAATGTATGGATGATAGATGTTGTGATATTTCAAAACATATCCATCTTGAAGAAGATACGGATATTCTGTTTGATGATTTTTGACTTCTGCTTGGGGAATTGTGTAGGTGAGAACCCCGCTTTTGAAGGAGAAGAAAGATATCCTGGATTCCTCCGATGCACTATCTGACCAAGTCTTGGGCCTAGATATTGTTGAGGAAGGTAGAGATTTGAGAAGCTCGTTGTTGGAGATCTCATAGACCCTGCTGAGGAGAGTCCGGGAGGCAACTCTGGGGACCTTGTATGTAGATCCCGCCGAGGAAATTTAGGAGACGCCCACTGGGATTCCGAGGTAGATCTCGCTTGAGAGCATTTGATGGTTGCCGAGAGACCGGCTAGAAGAGTCTGGAGTCCTTGTAATCTCGCCGGGAATAAAAGGTGTATGTTTCTTCCGATGCACTATCTGACCAAGTTTCGAGTCTGGATACTGCTGCCGGGGAGAAGAGGGAGGATTGAGACACGCCCCGGGATGAATACCTTGACCGGGATGAGGTGTTACCGCTGAGACCGATGTAACATTGCTCGGTTGAGTGGAATCACCGCCAGGATTAACATATACCGATGGGGATGGTGTGTCATGAGTGACACCTTTATGCCTGGGGAACTATTTGTTGACTTTCGTCATCCCACCCCGAACTCGTAGTAAGTACTTTTGCATGTCCACTTTTCGTATGTTTGCAAAGAGATTTTATTGTCAATGCGATAATCATTCAAAGCAAACGTTGGACTTATTGCAACCGACAACAAAGGAAAATTGTAAAGAGAAAGAAACTTATGCTTATTTGAAATGTGGCGATGGCCAAGTAGTTTGTACACAAGAAAGGTAAAAGCTATGGAAACAATCTCGTTAAGTTCCAACTATGCTAGTCATATATTTCGACTATCTCATCTCCTTGTCAAGAGAAAGTGAGTAGACCGATCTTCGCCATTTGAATCTTGAATGCCGATAGTAGTCTCGAAGGTGTGATCCGAAGAGACATAGTCACGCTTAAATCCCTAACTTTGCCTAGACCGCCTTTTCGGTTTTCACCACCGAGATACCTTTTGCCCAAGCCGCCTTTTCGTGTTTTCGACTTCACGTGTACATGTTTTGTATATATCCTTAACTTTTGCCCGAACCTTTGGTTCGCCAGATGCCCTTATTTTGCCTAGGTTCCGACCTAGCGGGTCTCTTATGCGTAGTATTTTTGACTATGTCTCGCTCATGTGGTGTGGGAAGTCTTCACCATCCATGGTGCTAAGTATCATAGTCCACGGAAAATACGCCTTGACTACAAATGGTCCCTCATAGGTGGGAGTCCATTTGCCCCTCGATCACCTTGTGGAAGAATGATGCGCTGACTACTAGATCACCGACTTGGTAGACCTTGCTTGACCTTCTTGTTAAATGCTTGATCATTCGCTTCGATAGATCCGTCCATGGCAAATGGACGCGAGTCGCTTCTCATCAATCAAATTAATCAAGGCGAGTCTCGACCCAATCGTTTCGCCTAACTCGCCTCCCGGAGGACTCGTCGAGGGTATCCGAACTCGATGGGTAAGACGGCTTCCATACCATACAAGAGAGAAGGGGTCCTTGATGTGCCGTAAGTGCGATAACCATGAAGAGCAAATGGTAACATCTCATGCCAATCTTTGTAAGTCACCGCCATCTTCTGTATAATCTTCTTAATGTTCTTATTGGCGGCTTCCATCGCCATTCATCTTAGGCCGATAAGGAGAAGAGTTGTGATGCTTGATCTTGAATGCAGAGTTCAAGGATCATCTTATTGTTGAGATTGGAACCATTATCTGTGATAATCCTTTCGGGAGTGCCATACCGATGATAAGATTATGCTTGATGAATCGAGCCACAACATTCTTGGTAATGTATGCATACGAGGTCGCTTTCTACCCACTTGGTAAAGTAATCGCCACAAGGATGAAACGATGTCCATTGGAAGTCGGGCTTAATTCTCCGATCATGTCAATGCCCCACATTGCAAAAGGCCAAGGAGAAGTTAAACATCGAGGTACCGGAGGTACGTGTACTTTGTCCGCATAACCGCATTTGTGACAAGATCGAGCATAGCGTGACAATCGCTTCCATGGTGGACCAATAGTAACCTGTCTCAAAATCTTCTTAGCCATGGTGTGTCCATCGAGGGTACCAAATTCGCCGTGTAACTCTTCCATGATGCGCATTGTCGCTTTCGTGTTCACACAATGAGTAAGCACAAGTCGGGTTGCGCTTGTATAAGATGTCGTTGTCGTGAAGAATTTGATGCAAACCTTCTCATGAACTTATCATTAATGTATGCCCTCGGGATATTCCCGAGTCTCAAGATACCTCTTCACGCCATAGTACCAAGGTTTCTCTTCGCCAAGCTCATAACAATACGGTTCGCCGAACTTCTCAATGATGATCCGGGAGCCTCTGTCCCATCTCGACCTTGAACATAGACGACATAGTAGCCAATGCGTCGCCAACCGATCTTCTCGTGGAATATGATTGAAAGTAATTTCTTCAAGTAGGGATCAAACTCGAACATGCTCTCGATATGGAATGAGATTTGATGCTTCGATCCCACTCCCTTAACTGATCGATCACTAAAGCCGAGTCTCCATACACTTGTAAGAACTTGATTCTTAAGTCAATAGCAGCTTTAAGACCCATGATGCACGCTCAGATTCGCCATGTTGTTAGTGCAACCGAAACATAATCTGCGTGAAAGGCGGTGTCCGCCATGGGGATGTAATGATGGCGCCAATGCCATTGCCAAGTGCGTTGAGGCTCCATCAAAGACCATAGTCCATCGGGATCCTTGTTCGTGTCCTTCGTCTGGCCTCGGTTCTTCTAATCAGAACTAGTAAAACATCTTCGTCTGAAATCGAATCGCATAGATCGATAGTCATCTACGGCTTGATGAGCCAAATGATCGGCTACTACACTTCCTTTGATCGCTTTCGAGAAGTGTACCGATGTCATATTCGGTCAAGATCATTTGCCATCTTGCTATTCTTCCCGAGAGAGCTGGTTTCTCAAATATGTATTTTATCGGATCCATCTTTGAAATCAACAAGGTAGTGTGAGTCAACATATACTGCCTTAGTCGGAGCATCCCAAGCCAAAGCGTTGCAAGTTTTCTCAAGTCGTGAGTATCTTGTTTCACACGGTAAACTTTTGCTAAGGTAGTATATTGCATGCTCTTTTCGACTGCACTCATGTTGCCCCAACACACACCCCATTGAGTTCTCTAACACCGCCAAGTACATGATAAGAGGTCTTCCTTCGCAGTGGCATCGTGATAGGAGGATCAGAGGTACCCTTGATTTTGTCAAAAGCGATCCGCAATCGCGCTCCATTCCACTACTTGATCTTTCTTAAGTAACTTGAAGATTGGCTCACAAGTAGCGCTTAAATGTGCAATGAATCGCAATGTAGTTCAATCGCCCAAGAAACCTCGACTCTTTCTCTGCGGGAGTTGGCATCTCTTGAATAGCTTTAACCTTATGGATCAACTTCAATACCTCTTCCATCGACAACAAACCCTAGGAGTTTTCCTGATCCGACCAAAGGTGCACTTGTTAGATTAAGTCTCACACCATTCTTCAATCACAAATAGTTTCGCAAATGATCAAGATGTTCTTCTTCGCTGATCGAGCTATCATGTCGCCAACATAGACCTCTATCTCGTGATGAATCATGTCATGAAACAATGTTACCATAGCGCCGATAAGTGGCGCCATTCTTCAACCGAACGGCATAACCTTGTAGCGTAGTGCCCCATCGTAACAAAAGTAGTCTTCCATGTCTTCGGAGCCATTTTGATCCGATTGTAACCGGAGAAACCATCCATGAAGGAGAAAACCTTATGTCGAGCGGTGTTGTCAACCGTAACATCAATATGAGGAAGTGGGAAATCGCTTCTGACTCGCTTTGTTTAGATCTCTCGTAATCCACACACATTCGTATTTTGCCATCCTTCTTAGGCACGGTACCACATTAGCAACCCATCGGGATAGGAGGTAACGGCTAAGAAACCGTTGAACTGCTTCATAACTTCGCTTTGATTTTCTCTCGACATCTCGTGACGCATACGATTTAACCTTCTGCTTCACCGAGAAAACCTTCTTTGTCGGCAATCGTGTACCACAATATCAATGTCTAAACCCGGCATGTCTTCGTATGACCAAGCAAAAACCTCAACATAGTCTCGTAGCATCCGAACCAACTTTTCTTTAACACTGCTCTCAAGACCCGCCTCCTATCTTGATCTCTTTCTGCCTTCGCTAGACCCAAATTCACAACCTCAACTTGCTCTTCGTGGTCAGATAACTCGCCTTTCTTGTAGTAGCCCCGCAAGTTCTCCGGCACTTCACAATCTTCCTCACTTTCGCCTTCGCTTGGTAGATCGGATTATCAAGTCATATTTAGCACTAGCATAGTCAGTATTAACTAGATTCGGAGTGATTCTCGCAGTTGTATCACGTGTGTGTAAGAAACACATAGCTTTTTGAAGGTGATAAAGTAAAAGAAAGAAACAAACAATTGAATGCAAAAGTCCAACGAATTTATTGAATGAAAATACGCAAACGATGATAATAACCTCGCAAACGAGCCATGATGCCCCGCAAGGCACCGGCTTTCAAAGTTTATTGTTCAAACATAAAGAAATACAAAAGCAAAACAAAACAAGAGCAATTACCTCGACTAAAGGAGATTGGTATGACGCCTTCGCCTTCCAATTGCGAGCCCATGATCCGAGTGGAAGATCCACTTGCCGATGTCGAAGTCGTTGTCGCTGTCTTCTATAGCATGGATTCCACTGCCGATGCGAAAGGAAGTTGGCCGCACGCTCAAGGCGATCATCTTCCGACCGATGGTGAAGCCTAAACCACCTTGTCGATTTGAAGGGAAGATCGGAGCTGACCCCAAATAGCACTACCTCCTTGTTCAACAAGAGCTTGAGCATCTTTCAATGAGGCCATCCTAGGCGGAACTTGTGTAACCTCAGAGTGACGGAGAGTCATGTGCATGACTGGTATTGTTTCAAAAGCTTGACAGGAGTCTCAAGAATTCACCTCCATCTCGAGATAGCGGAATGACCGAGATGACCGACCATATATTCTTCTTCACCACATACCGTAACAACCTTCCCTTTCACCGGTATTTCAGCTTCGATGCAAGGAGGTAATACCGCCCCATGTATCCAAGGGCCCAAGTAGGTAAGAATAAGTCGGACGGATGTCCATGACAAAGAAAGTGGAATCAAAAGTCCGGGAACCGACTTTAACAGTGAGTGAGCTCTCCAAGCATCGTGCGCTTAGAACCATCAAAAGCTCTCACGATAATGTCACTGGTCTCGTAACCAACCCTTCGACATCAAGTCGATCAAAAGCGCTTCGTAGGATATTCGAGCGTAACCGTGTCAACCAAAACATGAGATAGTAGTACCCTTGCATTCAACGTAGATGTGCAAGGCCTTGTTGTGTTTCTTTCCAAGGAGTCAAATCAAGATCGAGAAGCCTAGGCGTTGTTGGCAGCCAGCTAGCAATACAAACTTCGAATTGATCAGGTAGTGTCTCATGGCACATGAGCATTCTTCTAAACTTCACCAAGGCATTAGCATGAGCCTCGAGCACAAGAGCAAAGCGAGCATGGAAATCTTGACGGAGTCTCGCCCTAACTGCTCCACAACATTGTAATCACTCTTCTTGATAATCTTCGAATTCCTCCATTTCTCGTTCGAGGTGTCTTCAAGAACTTCCTTTGGTACTTGAGCTGAGTCACCGGTTCTTTCCTCTAGCCGATATTGATTGAGTAGCGGAATGCGAGCCGGAGTCGCAGTGTCTTTGGGGAGAGATCTCGAGAGAATACCCTTCCGGCTCCGTCACCATCGATCCGTGATGTTGTCAATGTCGAATAGAAACTTCAAAGTAAGATCTTCAATGGTCGAGGGTCTTGCTTGACGCCATGATAGTAAACATCACCCATAGTTCCAAGGGATAGCTTTGTCGAGGAATATGGAACCGGTCTGGAGAAGTAATGATGAGAGGTGCCACTCTAGGCACGTAATCGCAGAGGAAATCCTTATTGTGTTAACATCAAGATAGTCTTCTGGAAATCGTCACCCCATCCGGTCGCCTTAACATCTTCAATAGGAATCTTGTAACTCGTGAATGTGTACTTCACCATGTAATCATACTTTCCACTTGGCTGCCCCAAGGTATCCCACATGATGGCATTGCTCGCATTGTCAATCTTCAACTTAGACATTTCTTCACACAACTTCGCACATGTGGTTTCGTAAATAGTATCTCACGGTTATCCATCATGCATCGAACACGCCTTCTCAACCAAGCACAACCATCGCGCGATGGGCACCAACGACAATTCTCGGGCATCCCGGATTGACACCGCTTGCAACAAATTCTTCTTAACACCATCGAGGAATGGTCAAGTCATCTATGTTGAAAACATAAGTATCGCCACCAACAAAGATTGGAACTCTTGTCATGGTTAGGCATAGAGCGCTGATCACATTCGAGTCTCAACAGAGGATCAAACTCAATCTGCTTAGCTTCAATCATATCTTGAATCTTGTTCTTCGTGAGCCCAACAATTGTCGTTGTCGTGCCTCGGCTATTGGAATGGTAAGCACACTTAGCATTAGGATTGTACGGAGAGGAAGTGTTGACATTCGAGGAGGATCCTCAAGGTAATCTCGCGCTCAACATGTGTTGCAAGGCTTGACAATGGCATGTTGATCGAACTATCTTCGTGGCGCTGCCTCGCCGCTGTCTCGCCGAGGTTGTGCCGATGTAGGATCGAGATCACAACCGCCCCCACGATTGAGCACGGTCGGTCTTGGCTCGCTTTTCCGACCATACACAAGATTAGCTTTTCTTAGCACCAAAAGATCTCTTCGCAGATTCAAGATGTCTCTACATGAATCTTCCCACTTTGATACCACTTCAATGCGCCACAATATCACCGTGAATCCGGATGAAGAATTTCCAATCGATGATTGAAGAATGGGCCTGCTGTTGTTCCCATGAACATATCAACCAACTCCCTATTGACAAGGGTGGTTGAACTCACCGCTAAATCTCTCCACTTCGAGCATACCCTTGAACTTCGTCACGACCCATAGACATGCTTTGTAGTTGCATGCGAGTGGGTGTCAATTCAAGATTGTACTCATATGTCTCAGAAAGCATCACCAAATCACCCAAGTACGGATATGGTCATTCTCTAGTCGATAGTACCATTCCAACCTGGTTTTGACAAACTCTCTTGAAAATAGTGCATCCACAACTTTCATCGCGGGATTGATCTTCCAACATAGGACTTCAAATGCACTTGGGCAAGACATGCCATCATACTTAGCAAAAGTGAACTTTGAACTTGGGAGGAATCACAACACAGGACAAGACTCGATCATCAAAGTTCAACCCGACATTTTCAAGTTTTCCACAAGATTCGACGGTCTTCAAGTTGCTTGTACTTGTCATCTTCATCGAGTGTTGGCTATAATCGAGTGATCCTCTCCTCCTTTCTTTGGCTCACGCTGCTCACCTTCATCACCCTTGGTACTCCCTCGGTATGGACACTTCCTTCGAGAGCTCAATACCGACCACCTTAGGACCCCTTTGAAACGCTACCCATGTTGAGGAGACCAACAACCTTCTTCTTCTTGTTGATGAGCTTCTTCAAATCTTCTTGGCCTTGGACCAAGTTGGTGAACATCTCTGAACCGAGCATTCTGAGCCTGGAGATCTTTGACAGTCTGTTCAAGAGCCATTTCGGTGAAATAAATAGCAAGCAAATGAGAAAACCAATCTCCAATGTACCTGTGATGCGATGTTATGATATGCTATGCGATGTTTATGTGAATGCAATGCAATGTTTTCAAGGACCTAAGAGATTTAAATTTGTTAAACAAACAATGAACAAACATTTATTAGTACTTCTTTTTATTATTCTTTTTTCTTTTTAAGTACAAGAGATAGTTCAAAACAATAAAAGAAAACATAAACATCCTAAAGCTCTAAGTCTCCCATGGGCGCTTCCTCTTGGTGCCGATGTAAGCGTTGATGTTTCGCTCCTCGTGAAGTAGCTTGGTCAACTCTAGCACTTTCTTCTCACTTGCATAGCACTGAGCTTCAAAGGTATCCCTCTTCTTTAGTTGAATCCAGATCTCTTCAAGTCTTCAAAATCAGAGGCATGTCGATGGAGAACAAAGATAGGTACGCCACCTATAGCAACAGTTCCATAATTACCGTAAAACAAAGCGTGAATGGCATCATGAGGTTTTGAGCTCGAGCTCGCACCCATTTGAGGTAAGGTTCCCAAGGAATGGAGTTCGGTGCCCCAAAGTCTTGGTATCGCCTTCTTTACCATGCCCCAAGCATGTATAAACCTTCGCTTGAATTCGAGATCGTGATTGTAGTCGAACACAATATCTTGGAGAAGCATATCATGTGGACCATCTCTTCGCAAAACCAAACCGACGAGAGCTAAAGAAGGGTTGTAAGTAATACCTCCCTTATACCAATAGTGGTACATTAGGGAATTCTCCACAACGCCAATGAATGTGAAGTCTTTTGAGAGAAAAGATTCCAACGGATATCCGAATGAGAGAGTGACATCAATCTTTGAGACCATCTCAACCTTTGTTCATTCTTCAAAATCGATGGAGGAAGGTGCAAATAAACCACCTTGAAAGTAACGGTATACAACACATGAGAGTTCCTTGTCGCTTAGTAGTACGTGTGGAGAGAATGTAGAATGTCTCCAAGTAAAGTAGGCATCGGATTGCGGGTAAAAACAACTTGATGGCATTGACATCTATGAATTGATCCGAGTTAGGAAATAGAACCAAACCATAAATTAGCAAGGCCACAATGTTCTCAAATGCATGGAAACTCATAACTTTGAGGAATTCTCTTTCTTGATTAAGAACTTGGAAAGTAAACCCTTAACTCCACTTCTAGTTTCCCAATTGGCTTCAATATCCGAGCGCTTAAGGTGTAAGGTGATGCAATGTCTTCGCACTTAGGAACCTTTTCTAAACCGTGAATGGCATTTGGTCAAGAATAGGTATCCCAAGTAGCTTAGAGAACTCTTCCAAGGTAGGAACCAACCGATAACTGAAATGTAAAGCAATGGTGTTTCGGATCAAAGAACCGAATAGACATGCATCATATCTTCTTCAAAACCGAGATAACCATGTCTTTTGATGAACCGAGCATGGTCGGAATTTCAAACCAATTTTTGAGTTGAGAAGGATACCCATGAAGTTGATTCGGATAGTCTTTCTAGAAGCCATAATCCCTACAAAACAGAGCAAAAATAAATCCCTAGGTCCTTGAAAGAGTTAGAAATGATATGCAATGCGAATGATGTCATGATGTCATGTTTAGCACACACAAACAATTCACACAATGAGCCTAGGGTTAAGGCTTGTATGAGGTATAGGTGATTACCCTACCAAAAGTTTGAGTTGGTTCATCCCGCCCTATAATAGTAACCGGTTCTAGGAATCTCACATCACGATCTTCTCGAGGCGCTTATTTCAATACGACGGCCAAGTGGTCGATCGAAAATGTCCCAAAAGTCTGATCTCAATGAGCGTAGCATCGAGTATCAACCAACCTCGGTCTACACCAAAGCCGGCCATCTCACTACCTTCTAATGGCCAAGATGGGTCAATTAAGGTTCTAAAAGTTTAGTTAGCGCTTAATGACACCACGCAGAAGCCAAATACTATCTTCAACTTGGGAATGAAGAGTATCGGACAACCAAAGTGTCACGCTAACGTAGCCATCATGTTGACCGCTTAGTTATACGCCTAGCGGTCGCGATGATCTAATGCCACTTACCTAAAAGGAAACCCGGATCCGTGTAGGATCCCCACAAATATAATACCCAAGCAACCCTTAAAGATAAAGCATACAAGTCAAACAAAAGCAATAAAGGTTATCTAGAAATCCCTAAGGCAACTCTCTTTAGATTTCTCTCAGTGCCAGTGAACGACTTTGTAGGATCAGCAGAGTCGCCACTGTAATACGTGAACGACTTTGTAGGATTTTGTATCCAAATGTGCGGATAGCAAGAGTCGCCACCGACTTTTATTTTTATCCAATTAAGGGAAGGTAAAAGTAATGTAAAAAGACCTTCGTTAGATTCTCGAGTTGGGAGAATGGTTATGAAAAGGGAAGGTATTAGCACCCTTTCCATCCGTAGCTTATTCTACGGCTCTTAGTTGCTCTAGATCACTTTTAAAATTGCTTTCGTGTGTTTGACAAAATGTTTTGAAAAGGCATTTCGCTTTGACTTTGTAATGACTCATGTAGGAGTGTATACAAAGTGTTCGGAAATGTTTTTTGTTTTGAAAAGAATTTGAACTTTGACAAAAGTGTGTGTGAAAAGCATTTGTTTTAGAGCAAGCAACTAAGAGACTTATTTACCCACCTTAATTGGTCGCTTTGTTGTACTTCTACATTCCTTTAGAATAGCGCTAGCCATACCATTAGTTAGTAGGTAGCTCCATTCGCTGGATGTAAGCGGACATTCGAAGGGACATCGGATGGTCATAGAAAGCAACTTGTAGGAGGTATCCTAGCACATTCGGGACTATCATCATTTTCGTAGGCAACAATCGAGGGTCAAGATCATGTATTCGGAGGCGACATCGTGGGTCTTATGATCTTTGTATCAAGGGACTATGATGATTTGTTTGAAGGCAACGTGCTAGAATATCTCTACGCTCGAGGGACATGACCATTTGAAATCGAAAGGCATCGAGAGAGAATTACCCTAAGGGGCGTGTGAAAGAAGTGTGTCAAATTCGAATATATTATCTTGAAGATTAGTGTGAGCTATGTCCAATTATTATCTTGCCATACACGCCTAATTACTAGCAATTGATAAGGGTGCGGAAAGTAAAATGCGAATGTAAATGCGGAAAGGTAAATCCTACGCTATTACATGGCTTTGGGGCGTATACATAATTTAAACTTGCGGAAAATAAAACCCTAGATTAAACTATTACAACCCATGAACAATTACATTATTGGAAAAAATAGAATGATAAAAAGAAAACGTCCGAATCGGAGCAACCTGTGAAAGAATAAGAGATCGGAAAATATGATGGAATCGAAATAAGAGAAAAAGTTAGAAAAAATGCAAGTTTTAATATGATAAAATTACTACATGCTGGAAATAAGATAAATAAATTAAAATAATTTTTTGGGATTTTTTGGCAAAGTTTTAATAATTAAAATGCAATTAAAAGTGAATTAAATGCAAAAATATAAATAAAATAAATATGCATGCAAAAATTATATTTTTTAATTTATTAAATTAAATAAAGATTTTTATGAAAATAATGTAAAAATAAAAAATGTTTTTGGTAATTTTTTAATGCAGAATAAAAATCATGAAAACAATTAAAATAAATGGAAAATATTGAAAATAAGAAAAATATAGAAAATATGCAAGTTTTTAAAAAAGGAATGCAAACTGGTGCCCATAGGGATCGAACTCGGGACCCTGACTTCAGACCTTGAGAACCAACACGCTGACCACTACACCATGTGCGCATTTGTGTTTGAAAACGGACTTAGTGGATTTTCACAGCGTCGCCTTCGTATTGCTCCGTCTTCGCGCCAAGAACTTCATCGTTCTTGTTTGAATTTGGCATTTTGGCGCCTCGTAGCGACGCTATGACCCCGCAAACATAAAAATGCAACACACGTAATATAAATTCAATTCAAAGGCATGGTTCGATTGGATTCATCATTCTAAACATGATGGTTGTATTCGTTTTGTCCAATTTGTCCTATTTCATGAGATCCCAATTCGAACCATGGAACCCTAGCTATGGTAAGTTCTGATTTCGGCCATGATAATTCAATCAAACTATGCAGAAAGCTTGCAAACTTCCATCTAAACACAAAACAAATCACGAAACATGTTAAAAGTGCATGAATGATAGAAATCGAATTTTGAAAAAGTATGACAAACCGAAATCGTGTTCTCTCAATTCTTGATGTTTTTGAGAGTTGTAAGGGTCTGGATCGATTCTGAGAGCCTCAAGGAACACAATGGAAGGCTTGAATTGGCGAATCAAGCAAAACTAGGGTTGCCACTGCTTCAAGTGCACGGATTTTTGAACTTTGGAATAGGGTTTGTAGAGCAATTTTTCGCCCTTGCAATTGAGATGCATCAAGTATATGCCGGATGGATTGGGATTGAATTTGGAAAGAATTAATCAATATTCAATGGAAATCAAATTTGATATTCTCATGAAATCAAATTTTCAAATTTTGTCCAATTTCAATCCAATCTTGCCAAATTTGATCTAATTTCGAAATTGCGGCATTTATGGGTTGATTGATCACAAGAAAGCAATAAAATCAATCTTCCAATTAATTTTGATTTTATAATTTATTTTATGATTTAATTTGCATTTAAATGAATAAATTACAAATTAAATAGAAAAATAAATCAAAAATTCGTGGCATTGGCTTGGACATTCCTAATTGCATGAGGAACAAGTTAGGATGAAGAAAAAGTAGGCCCATTTGCAAAAGATTTGATTTTTGAAGTATCTCTTTGTGCATTCTTCCAAAATTGCCCAACTTGTGAATGGTGTAACTTGCTCAATTTTCCACATTTTTGAGTGTTTTTGGACTTTTGGAAAGCTCTAAGAGTCCTATAAACAATGTCTTTGGTCTCATCTCAATTGAGTTACCATGCTCAATATATCTTCAAATCAAAAGTTGACTTTTGTTGACTTTGAAAATGACCTGAATGTTTCGAGCTATACCTCTCAAATGAAGCATTTTTGGACATTCTTGTGAGACATGAAGTTGTAGAGAATTGAATTTCCTTCAAAATGAGCTTTGGTGGGAAAATTTCGAGAAAGTATGAGAAAGTTATGATCACCAAAGTTCAGCTTGACTTTTCACCTGAAACCCTAATTTAGAAAGTTTGACTTTGAGCAAATCTTGAGTTTCCTTGATGAATCATGAACAACCCTTGATCAAATGATGAATGTAACTTCAAAATGAGGATGTTGACCAAAAATTATGAAGTTTGACTGTATGTTGACCACGCTTGACTTTTGTCCAATACACCCGATTTTCAACCATCCGAGCAATTGTCTCGAGGAAACTTGACTGAAGCTTGAAACTTGACATGGAGAATCTTTGAAGCATATGAGGAGGCATGAAGGCCATTGGGGATGTTGAAATCCATCTTGACTTGAGAGATACCAAACCCTAGTTTGGGTTGGTTGTCTAGAGAGAGTTTGTCCGATCAACTCTTGAGGAATCCTTGAGCATAGATGTATGAAATCTTTTGAATAGATGGAGGGCAAATTTTGGGGTATGACAGCTGTATAACTCGTTCTTCTTGCCGTAGCAGTCTGACAAGTTCTCCTGGCACTTCACAATCTTCCTCACCTTCGTCTTCGTGCTTGGTAGATCGGATTATCGAAGTCATATTTAGCAATAGATAGCTGTTATCAACGAGATTCTGAGTATCACGTGTGTAAGAACACATAGCTTTTGAAGGGGTGATAAAGGTAAAAGAAAGAAAATAGTATTTAAATGCAAAAGTCCAACGATTTTATTGAATGAAAATATGCAAATGACAGATAATAACCCTCACAAACGAACCATGATGCCCCGGGCAAGGCACTAGGATTTAAAGTTTCTTGTTCAAAGCGTAGAAAACGAAAAGCATAACAGAAAACAAAAGCAATTACTCATGTCTAAAGGAGATTGGTATGACGTCTTCAGTCTTCCAATTGCTGAGTCCGTTGTCGGGAGTTGGGAAGATCCACTTGCTGATGTCGAAGTCGCTGTCATCGTCTTCGATAGCATGAACTCCATCTTTGCTGATGCGGAAAGGAAGTATTCCGACACGTTCGCGGCGTATCATCTTCTGACCTTTGGTGGTGAAGCCTAAACCAGTCTTGTCAGATTTGAAAGGAACATTGGGGAGTTGACCCCAAATAGTACTACCTCCTTCTTCAACTGCAGCTTGAGCATCCTTCAACGAGACCATCCTAGGCGGAACTTGTGTAACTTCAGGAGAAACCGAAAAGTCAACAGGCATGACTCTTGGAACTGTCTCGAAAGCTTGACAGGGGGTTTCGAAGAATTCACCTTCCATTTCGAGGTATCAGAACGACTGCAGATGACTGACCATGTATTCCTCTTCACCACATACTGTAACAACTTTCCCCTTTACTGGGTACTTCAGCTTCTGATGCAGGGTAGAGGTAACAGCGCCTGCCCCATGTATCCAAGGGCGTCCAAGTAGGCAAGAGTAAGCTGGACGGATGTCCATGACAAATAAAGTGGAGTCAAAAGTCTGGGAACCGACTTTAACAGGCAGAATGAGCTCTCCGAGTACTGTTCATTTAGAACCATCAAAAGCTCTTACAATTATGTCACTGGGCTTCAAGACCAATCCTTCAACATCAAGTCGGTCAAAATCACTCTTTGGTAGGATATTCAGAGCAGAACCGGTATCTACCAAAACATGAGACAATGTAACGCCCTTGCATTCAACAAAGATGTGCAAGGCTTTGTTGTGTTTCCTTCCGACAGAAGTCAAATCAACATCAGAGAAGCCTAGGCCGTTGTTGGCAGCCAGGCTAGCAATACAAACTTCAAACTGATCAGTAGTAGTGTCTTGCGGGACGTGAGCATTCTTCAGGAACTTCACCAAGGCTTTAGCATGAGCCTTAGAGCACAATAACAGAGCAAGCATGGAGATTTTGGACGGAGTCTGTCCCAACTGTTCCACAACATTGTAGTCACTCTTCTTGATAATCTTTAGAATTTCCTCCATTTCTTGTTTGGAGGTATTTTCAGCAACTTCCTTTGGCACTTCTGTCTGAGCAGGATGAGTTACTGGTTCTTTCCCTCGCGCCTCGGGAATTGGTTCAATAGCTGGAATGCGAGTTGGAGTCGCAGTGTCTTTTGGAGGAGAGATCTTTGGAGAAAACACTCTTCCGGTCCTGGTCACCTTACTTGATCCGGTGATATTGTCAATGTCGGCAATGGTAGCTTCAACTGTAAGATCCTCAATGGTCAGAGGGTCTTTCTTGACGCCATGATAGTAAACTTCAGCTCCATAGTTCCAAGGTATAGCTTTGTCAGAGGAATATGGAACTGGTCTGGGAGAAGTAATGATGAGAGGTGCCACCCTAGGCACAGATCAGCAGAGGAAATCCTTATTGTGTTAACATCAGCATAGTCTTCTGGGAAATCGTCTCCCCATCCAGTTGCCTTGACATCTTCAATAGGAATTTTGTAGCTTTCAGGAACAGTATACTTCACCATGTAATCGAACTTTCCACTTGGCTGCCCCAAGATATCCCATACTTCTGGTACAGTTTCGCTCACATCTTCGATCTTCAGATTCTTAGACAAGTCTTCATACAGATTCTCCATAGGTGAAGGTTTAAGAAATAGCACTTCTCGGTTATCCATCATGCACTGAATACGTCTTCTCAACCAAGCACATCTGTCAGGTGCAGATGGGCACCAACGACAATTCTCTGGGCATCCTGGATTGACACCGGCTTGCAGCAAATTCTTCTTAACAGTCATCAGAGGAATAGTCAAGTCATTTATATTAAAAACATAAGAATTCTTGTCAATAACATTGGAACTTTTGCCATGGTTAGGCATAGGTGCGGTGATCACATTCGGATTCTCAACAGGAGGATCAAACTCAATCTCTTTAGCTTCAATCATGTCTTGAATCTTGTTCTTTAGAGCCCAACAATCGTCAGTGTTATGTCCAGGGCTGTTGGAGTGGTAAGCACACTTTGCATTAGGATTGTATCTCGGAGAGGAAGTGTTGATGTTTTGAGGAGGATCCCTCAGGGTAATCAGCTCTGCTTTCAACATGTGTTGCAATGCTTGCGACAAAGGCATGTTGATCTTTGTAAACTGTCTTCGTGGCGCGTTTTGGTTACGCGCATTGTCTCGTTGAGGTTGCGCTGATGTAGGATTGGAGATCACAACTGCCCCCACAGATTGAGCACGGTCGGTCTTGGCTCGGCTTTTCTGACCATACACAACATTGGGTTCTTTCTTACCAAAAGATCTCTTCGCAGCATTTGAGGATGATTCTACCTGAATCTTTCCGCTCTTGATTCCAGCCTCAACGCGTTCTCCTGTCAATATCAGCTCGGTGAATCCAATTGAAGAAGTTCCAATCAGATGATTGAAGAATGGACCTGTCAGTGTTCCCATAAACATATCAACCAACTCCCTATTGGACAAGGGTGGTTGAACTCTTTCTGCTAGATCTCTCCATTTTTGAGCATACTCTTTGAACTTCTCATCACGACCCATAGACATGCTTTGTAGTTGCATACGAGTGGGTGCCAATTCAGCATTGTACTGGTACTGCTTGTAGAAAGCATCTGCTAAGTCATTCCAGGTGTGGATGTGGGTACTTTCTAGCTGATAATACCACTCCAACTGAGCTCCGGATAAACTTTCTTGAAAGGAATGGATCCGCAGCTTCCTATCATCAGTGTGAGGATGGATCTTCTGAACATAGGACTTCAAATGCAACTTCGGACAAGAGATACCATCATACTTGGCAAAAGTAGGAACCTTGAACTTGCGAGGAATCACCACACCAGGAACTAGGCTCAGATCATCAAAATTCAGCCCGAACATTTTCAAATTTTCCACAGCATTCAGACGGTCTTCAAGTTTTTTGTATTTGTCATCTTCAAAAGAGTAATGCTCGTGCTCATAATCTTCCTCTTTATTTTCAGACTCACACTGGTCTCCTTCGTTGTTCTAGATACTTCCCTCATTTCGACATTCTTATCTGAGAGTTCTATCCGGCTGGCCACTCTAGGACCACCTTTGTGACGTCTGCCCAAGTTGAGAACACCAATGACCTTCTTTTTTCTGTTGATGAGCTTCTTCAGATCTTCCTGGCCTTGGACCAAGCTGGTAACCACTTCCTCGAACTGAGCATTCTGAGCCTGGAGATCTTTGACAGTCTGTTCAAGAGCCATTTCTGCTAAAATAAATAGCGAGAGAATGAGAAAATCGATCTTCAATGTCCCTGTTATGCAATGTTATGCTATGATATGCGATGTTTATGCAAATGCAATGCAATGTTTTCAAGGACCTTAGGAATTTAAATTTGTTAAACAAGCACGAACAAACTTTATTAGTTTATTTTTTCTTCTTTTTCTTTTTAAGTACAAAAGATAGTTTGGAAAATAAAAGAACAAAAATCCTAAAGCTCTAGGTCTCCCATGGGAGCTTCCTCTTGGTGTTGAAGTAGGCGTTGATGTTTCGCTCCTCGTGAAGTAGCTTGGTCAACTCTAGCACCTTCTTCTCGCTTGCATAGCATTGAGCTTCGAATGTATCCCTTTCTTCTTTAAGCTGAATCTAGGATCTCTTCAAGTCTTCAAAATCAGTAGCCATGTCAGGATGGAGAACCATATAGGGTACGTCACCTATAGCAACAGGTTCCATAATTACTGGTAACACGGGTGTAAATGGCATCATGAGGTTTTGAGCTCGAGTTCGCGCCCATTTGAGGTAAGGTTCCCAAGGAATGGAGTTTTGATGCCCCAAATCCTGGGTATCAGTCTTCTTTACCATGCCCCAAGCGTGTATGAACCTTCGATGGTAATTCTGGAGATCATGGTTGTAGTCGAACACAATATCTTGGAGAAGCATATCATAAGGACCATCTCTTCGAGCATAACCAAACTGACGTAGAGCTAAAGAAGGGTTGTAAGTGATACCTCCTCTTATGCCCAGGAGTGGTACGTTGGGGAATTCTCCACAACGCTCAATGAATGTGAAGTCCTTTTGAGAGAAAAGACACCAACGGATATCTGAATGAGAGAGTGACATTAACCTTTGAGACCACTTCAATCTTTGCTCGTTCTTCAAAACTGATTGAGGAAGGTGCGAAATAAACCACCTGGAAAGTAACGGTATACAACACATGAGAGTTCCTTGTCTTTTGATAGTACGGGTGTAGAGAGAATGCAGGATGTCTCCAAGTAAAGTAGGCACAGGATTGCGAGTGAGGATTATCTTGATGGCGTTCACGTCAATGAACTGATTCGAGTTAGGAAATAGAACCAAACCATAGATTAGCAAAGCCAAGATGTCTTCGAATGCTTGGAAACTCATGGCTTTGAGGAATTCTCAGGTTTTCTTTATTAGGAACTTGGCAAGTAAACCCTTAACTCCGCTTCTGGTTTCCCAATTGGCTTCAATGTCTGAGCGCTTTAGATGTAGCGCTGATGCAATGTCTTCGTACTTAGGAGCCTTTTCTAAACTGGTGAATGACATTTGGTCAAGAATAGGTATCCCAAGTAGCTTAGAGAACTCTTCCAAGGTAGGAACTAACTGATAATCTGGGAATGTAAAGCAATGGTGTTTCGGATCGAAGAACTGGAATAAGACGTGCATCATATCTTCTTCAAAACCGGAGATAACCAAGTCAAGTAGATAACCATGTCTTTTGACAAACTGAGCATGATCGGAAATTTCTGAAACCAATTCTTTGAGCTGAGAAGGTATACCCATGAAGTTGATTCAGATAGTCTTTCTAGAAGCCATAATCCCTACAAAACAGAGCAAAGATAAATCCCTAGGTCCTTGAAATAGTTAGAAATGATATGCAATGTGATGATGTCATGATGTCATGTTTAGCAAACACAAGCAATTCACACAATAGCCCTAAGTTTTAAGGCTTGCATGAGGTATAGGTGTTTACCCTACAAAAGATTGAGTGGGTTCATCCTGTCCTATAATAGTAACCGGGTTCTAGGAATCTCATATCATTGATCTTTCTCGTAGGCTTTTATTTCAATATGACTACCAAGTGGTCGACCGAAAATATCCCAAAAGTCTGATCTTAATGAGCGTAGCATCGAGTATCAGCCAACCTCGGTCTACACCAAAGTCGACCATCTCACTACCTTCTAATGGCCAAGATGGGTCAATTAGGGTTCTAAAAGTTGAGTTAGTGCTGATGACACCACGCAGAAGCCAAATACTATCCTTAACTTGGAAATGAGGAGTATCAGGACATCCAAAGTGTCACACTAACGTAGCCATCATGTTAACCGTTTCGGTATACGCCTAACGGTCGCGACGATCTATTGCTACTTACCTAAGGAAACCTGGATCTGGGTGTAGGATCCCCCACAAGTATAATACCCAATCAACCCTTAAAAAGTAAAGCATACAAGTCAAACAGAAAGCAGTAAAAGTGATCTAAAAATCACTAAGGTATTCTCTCTTTAGGGTGTCTCCCCAGTAGATTCGCCAGTTCTGTAATACGGTGGGAGAACTGACTTTGGGATTTGTTTTGATTTTTGTCACAAATGTTGCGGATAGCAAGAGTCGCCATCGAATTTTCTTTTATCCAATTAAGGGAAGGTGAAAAGAACAGAAAACGACCTTCGTTAGATTCTGAGTAAGGGAGAAGGTTATGAAAAGGGAAGGTATTAGCACCCCTTTCCATCCGTAGTTATCTACGGGCTCTTAGTTGCTTCTAGCTCATCTTTAAAAAATTGCTTTCTGTGTGTTTGACAAAAATGTTTTGAAAAGGCATTTCGCTTTGACTTTGTAATGATTCATGTAGGAATGTATACAAAGTGTTCGAAAATGTTTCGTTTTTGAAAAGAGTTTGAACTTTGACAAAAGTGTGAGGTGTGTGAAAAGTATTTTGATAGAGCAAGCAACTAAAAGTCTTATTACCTTCTCAGAATGGTCGTTTTCGTGTTGTTTTACGTTCCTTTAGAATAGTGCTATGCGTACCATTAGTTGGTAGGTAACCCTATTCGTTGGATGTAAAAGGGACATTCGAAGGGACATCGGATGGTCATAGAAGGCAACTTGTAGGAGTATCCTAGCACATTCGAAGGGACGATCATCATTTTTCGTAGGCAACAATCGAGGGACGAGATCATGTTTTCGTAGGCCACGTCGAGGGACTCGTGATCTTTGATTCGAAGGGACCATGATGATATGTTTGTAGGCAACGGTGCTAGGATACCTCTACGTTCGAGGGACTTGACCATTTATTTGAAAGGCAACGAGAGAGAATTACCCTAAGGGGTGCATGTGTGAAAAGAGTGTGTCAAATTCAGATATTTTATCTTGAAATTAGAAGTGATCTACGTTCGTTTTTATCTTGCCATACACGCCTAATTACTAGCAGTTTATAGGGTGCAGAAAGTAAATTGTAGAAAGTAAAGTGCGGAAAGTAAATGTCCTACGCAATTACATGGCTTTGGGGCAGTTACATAATAGGAGTGCAGAAAGTAAAATCCTAATTAAACTATTACATCCCATGAGCAGTTACATAATATTGGAAAAGAATGCGAGAGAAAATAAATCCTAACTATTACAACCTGTAAGCAGATACATAATAATCAGAAAATATAAGAAATCCGCATAAGAGAAAAATACGTTAGTAAAAGAAAATTTTGAATGAAGGAAAATGTTTTTGGGTTAGTAATGATAATTAGATGATAGAGTAATTTTTTTGGAATTTTCTAGATTGGTTTTAATAGAGAAAAATAATTAAACGTCAATTTTATGGTTAATTAACAATTAATTAAAACATGCATGCAAAAATATTAATTTTTATGTCAAAAATTAAATAAACATTTTTCTGATTAAAATGCAAAAGGAAAATATTTGTGGTGATTTTTTAATGCATGAGAAAATTGTTTGAATAAAAAATAAATTAAAAGAGAAAAATATGAAAAGAAAAAGAAAATATGTTAGTTTTGCAAATGGTAAAAAAGAATTGTCACTGCCAGGGATCGAACCCATGCCATGCCTTTCACACGCGCACGCTGTTACCACTGAGCCAACCTGTGTTTGGTGTTAGTATAATGAAACGAAAACGTTTTAAACGAAATTGAATCCTGGGAATCCAAAACACGCGCGAAGATCTTTATCTTCTTCGTTTGAATTTTCAAACCTATAGCGACGGCCTTGTTCGTCGCTACAGCCCTTGCAAAATTCAAAAATCCCATACAAGCAATATAAATTTGTTATGAGTACATGGTTCGACTGGGAATTTCACTCTGAACACGATGGTGGTCTTAGTTTTGTCCAATTTTTCCTATTTTAGAAAACCCCAATTAGAGCAGATGAACCCTAACCATGGTGAATTCCGATTCAGGTGTCTAAACTCCAATCAACCTATGCAGAAAGTTTCGAAACTCCATTCTAAACACAAACAAAGCATCAAAACATGTTAAATATGCATGAAAATCAAAAATCGAATTTGAGTTAGAAAGTGCTAACCGAAATCTGGTATTCGTGATTCTGGATGTTTGGGTGGCTTGTGAGTATCTGGATCGGTTCAAGGGACCTCCGGGAATGTATTGGAATGCTTAGAATTGGCTGAATCGATCTTAAACTAGGGTTGCAAGTTGCTTGTACCACACGGTTTTTTTGAGCTTTGTTAGGGTTCTTAGAGGCAGAATTTTCGTCCTTTGTTCATGTGAATGCATTGTGTACTTATAGTGGATGAATTTAGGTCATAAATTATGAGGAAATAATATACCAATCAATGATAAAATATTTGATTTGGTATAAAACCAAATATTGCCTTTTTGATCAAATTTCAATCAATTCTCTTGCCAATCAATGCCAATTTTGAATTTGCCAGCTTGTGTGGATTGCTTGGACCTCAAGAATGAGAGAAAAATCCAATTTGCATATAATTTTGATTTTCTACCTTTTATTTTAATTTAATTGGCTTTTAAATGATTAAAATCCAAAATAAATAGCAAATTAAAGATAAAATTCGTGGCCTTGGGCTTGGAGGTTCCAAATTAGCTGAGGAACAAGTTTGAACCAAGAAACGTTAGGCCTATTTGCAAAATTTTGGATTTTGACAAGTATTTCTCTTTGTGCGCCTCTTCAAAAATGCTCAACTTGTGCAAGATGTATCTTGCTCAATTTTTAACATTTTTGGGTGTTATTGTACTTTTTAGAAAACTATAGATGTCCTCTAAACAACCTCTTTGGTTTCATCTCAATTGAAGTTTCCATGCTCCATAACACTTCTTTACAAACAGTTGACTTTTTGTTGACCTTGAAAAGGACCTGTAATATTTTGATCCATATCTTCAAAATGAAGCATTTTCTGACCAAGCTTGTGAGAAATGAAATTGTAGAGAATTGAATTCTCTTCAAAATGAGAGGTCTTGGAAAAATTTCTGATAAAGTTTGAGAAAGTTATGCCTGGTCAAAGTTCTGTTGACTTTTGTATGAGAAAGCCCAATTTAGAAACTTTGACTTTTGATCAATTCTTGAGTTTTCTTGATGAATCGTGATCAACCCTTGATCAAATGATGAATGTTACTTCAAAATATGGATGTTGACCAAAAATTATGAAGTTTGACTGTATGTTGACCACAGTTGACTTTTTGTCCAATACAACTGATTTTCAACCATCTGAGCAATTGTTTGAGGAAACTTGACTTGTAAGGCTTGAAACTTGGCATGGAGATTCTTTGAAGCATATGATGAGGCATGATGACCACTGGAAATTTTAGAGGCTCGTCTGGATTTGAGGATAACCAAACCCTAGTTTGGGTTGATTGCTTAGGAGAGGGTTTGTCTGGTCAACCCTTGTGAAATCCTTGAGTATGGATGTATGTGATGTCTTGAGAAGTAGGAGGGTAAATTTTGGGGTATGACAGTTTCCCCTGTTCAATCTTCTTATACTGGAAGGGTTAGATTGATATGCTTGCCTTTCGTGACCTGGAGGTAGATGATGATTGAACACTCGAGTACACCTGAAAATTTGCACTCGTTGTTGATTGATGATGCATGGGAATGGGCTTACAGATGCCATTTGGAGAAGCTGGAGACTTCACTGGGGAATGAGCCGTACATTAGACTCAAGAACGTCGCCCAAATAGGAGAATCGTTGGAGGTGGGCTTAAGATGCCATCTGGAGAGTCTGATGCTGGGGAACGAGCCGTACACTAGGCTATGTAGATGTTCCTGAAGGTAGAAGGGAGCACGAAGATGGGCTTAAGATGCCATCCGGAGAGAGTCGTACGTTAGAATTCGCGCTCATCTTTGAATGAAGTTATTGGTTTGTATTGGTTTTTAACCAAATATGCAGCATTCTGAAAGTGGAGAGAGGTCGACAAGTAGTCGGAGATAGGCTTAAGATGCCATCCAAGGCAACTGAGTCGTACGCTAGACTTTGTAGTTGCTGTTGATAATAAGAGAGAGTCAGAATAAACCTTCGCCCTGGTTACTCTGGGGGATAATAATTGGCAGAATATGGATAGCTTCCCTATCGTGTTTCGGGTGTCGATCCAATGCCTGTTGTCGGAGGACAACTTGGGCGGTCGTGCGGATAGGGTTTCTCGTCTTGCTTCGAGTATTAATCCTGGACCTTCCATTTGGAAAAGATTTGTACGGTCTTCCAGATAGGGTTTCCCGTCTTGTTTCGGGTATTAATCCTTGACCTTTCGTTTTAGAAGTGATTTTTACCTGTTTGGGAAAAAACAAAAGAAACTTTGACAGGATATAGTTAGTCTTATGCAGATTATGATGCATGACAATGTGTATGAATGATATATGCACTTGTTATGACTTTTATGAATAATGTATGAATGATAGATGTTGTGGTATTTCAAAATATATCCATCTTGAAGAAGATGTGAATGTCCTGCTGGAGATTTCGAACTTCTGCTTGGGGATGAAATTGATGAAAACCCTGCTTTGAAGGAGAAGAAAAAATGTCTTTGATTCCTCTGATGCACTATCTGACCAAGTTTCGAGCCTAGATATCAATGTTACTGGGAATAATAGAAACCAAGGGATATTCTACTGGGGATCTTGTGCGTAGATCTTGTTAAGGATAGTAGAAACTGGGAGACATTCCGTTGGGGATCTTGGGCATCGATCTCGCTGGGGAGTGTCTGATTGTTGCTGGGAGACGGAGCTTGAAGAATCTGGAGCCTGCCGAAGCCTCCGGCTGGGGAATAAGAGATGTAGGTTTCCTCCGATGCATTATCTGACCAAGTCTCGAGTCTGGATATTACTGCTGCTGGGGAAATTATAATCGTTGAGAGATATCCTGTTGAGGGTGAATTCCTCTACTGGTGATGAACCGTTACTGCTTGGAGACTGACGTAACAAGATTAAGCTGGTTGGAATCACTGCTCAGGGGCTAACGTGATGAACCCTGGAATGTTGGAACTAACGGAAGGAAATTTGTACTCCGTCGGGGAAGGTTTGCAGTGAGCGATGACCCTGTGGGGATTGTACTCTGCAGGGGAACGTCTTGGTGACTTTAGCCGTCATCTCAATTCCTAGAGCTTGTAGTAATTATCCTTGTTCGTTCGCTTTTCGCATGTTTGTGAACAAGTGTTTATTGTCAGATGCATATAATCATTCAAAGCAATCATTGGACTTTATGCAAAAACAAACAATAGCGAACATTGTAAAAAGAAAGAACTTGTATTACTTTGAAAGGTGGCGTATGGCCAAGCAATTTGTATACAAGGAAAATAAAAAGCTATGCGGAAACAATCTCGTCGAGTTTCAACAATGCTAGTACTCATATATTTCGACTATCTCATCTCCTTGCTGTCAATAGAAAGTGAGTGGATTGATTTTCGCCATTTGAATCTTGCATGATGATAGTAGTAGTCTTGTAGGTAGGTGGTCTGGACGAGACATAGTGTACACTTAAATCCCTAACTTTTGCCAAGACCCCTTTCGGGTTTTCTGTCTACCGGGATACCCTTTTTTGCCCAAGCCGCCTTTGCAGGTTTTCGACTTGCCGGGTGTACATGTTTTGTATATATCCTTAAATTTTGCCCGAACCTCTTTGGTTCGCCAGGATACCCTTATTTTTGCCTAGACCAGTCGACCTAGCGGGTCTCGTTTATGCGTAGTACTTTTTGACTATGTCTGCGTTCACAGGGTGTGGGAAGTCTTCGCCATCCATGGTGCTAAGTATCATAGCTCCACCGAAGAATACTGTCTTGACTACAAACGGTCCCTCATAGGTGTGAGTCCATTTGCCCCTGGGATCACCTTGTGGAAGAATGATGCGCTTGACTATTAGATCACCGACTTGGTAGACTCGGTGCTTGACCTTCTTGTTAAACGCTCTGATCATTCGCTTCTGATAGATCTGTCCATGGCAGATGGATGCAAGTCTTTTCTCGTCGATCACGTTGATCTGGTCAAGGCGAGTCTGGATCCAATCGTCTTCGCCTAACTCTGCATCCTGGAGGACTCTGGTTGAGGGTATTCAACCTCGATGGCGTGATCGCCCATACCATATACAAGAGAGAAGGGGGTTGCCCCTGTGGATGTTCATACTGTAGTGCGATAACCATGAAGATCAAATGGTAACATCTCGTGCCAATCCTTGTAGGTCACTGTCATCTTCTGTATGATCTTGATATTCTTATTGGCGGCTTCCACTGCGCCATTCATCTTAGGCCGATATGGAGAAGAATTGTGATGCTTGATCTTGAACTGCGTGTAGAGTTCGGTGATCATTTTGTTGTTGAGATTAGAGTCGTTATCTGTGGTAATCCTTTCGGGAGTGCCGTACCGACAGATAAGATTATGTTTGATGAAATGAGCCACAACATTCTTGGTAACAGATGCGAACGAGGCTGCTTCTACCCACTTGGTAAAATAATCAATTGCCACGAGAATGAAACGATGTTCGTTGGAAGCGGTGGGCTTGATTTCTCCGATCATGTCAATGCCCCACATTGCGAAAGGCCAAGGAGCGGTTAAAACATTCAGTGGTACTGGAGGTACGTGCACTTTGTCTGCATAAATCTAGCATTTGTGACAAGATCGAGCATAGCGGTGACAATCAGCTTCCATGGTGGACCAATAGTATCCTCATCTGGGTTTGAGGATAACCAAACCCTAGTTTGGGTTGATTGCTTAGGAGAGGGTTTGTCTGGTCAACCCTTGTGAAATCCTTGAGTATAGATGTATGTGATGTCTTGAGAAGTAGGAGGGAAAATTTTGGGGTATGACAGAACCGTTGATCCTGCCGCAAGATGGAAGCATACATTGCATCGAGGGTGGCAGCCTGCGGAGGATTTTCTTGAGGTGGTTGTGCAGCAGGTGCACCAAGAACAAAATGCCAATTGTTGCGGTTTCGCACATCGATCTGATTCAGACAGGGAAGCACTACACCTGGGACCAGGCGTCTGTTGATCATTAAAGTATACCGTCCATCTTATCGTGGGCAGATATTATGTGAATCACGACAGTAAATTACTTCAAGTAGCACTGCAGGCATCATAAAATGTCCAATGGACAAAAGCTCGTTGTGCAAGCCCAAAGCATAAGCTAAAGATGTTATTATCCCACCGAAAATAAAAGGGTTAGTACCTGCCGCATTGACGCATGTATGAAAATGACATAGCATGAAAGGAGCGACATTGATGGCGTTCCGTTGAGGGCACAAAAAAAAAAGAACATTTCATTTTGGTTGACCTTATGGTTATTGGTCCTACCAAAAATCGTGTTCGCAAGGATACGGTGGTAATACCTTAAAGCGAGGTTGTGAATGTGGGAAGCATAAAGATCTCGCCAACTTTCAGTGGGTTGGCCGGTCAGATCATGCCAAAAAGAGAAACCAACTTGATCCCAAGATATGTTGCCTTCGGTATCGAAAGGTTTGTAGTGAACGTTTTGACCTCTTGTGAACTGTAAAAGTTCAGCGATCCTTTCTTGGTCTATGGAATACTCTTGATTGAACATGCAGAAATTTTTGGTTCCGGTTGTGTATGGATCATCAGGAGGAGTGTTGTAAGAGAACGAACTGAGAAACTCTAATACGAGCGGTTCAAAAGTTGGAAAAGGATTTGTGCAGAGACTAAGCAAACCCGTGTTTGTGAGCATGAAAGTGATGCAATCCATCATGCCCAAAGTTTCTAAATATTCGGCGTCCACGTATTAGGTGGGAACAACCGAACGTGAATAGAACTTCAAATATTTAACTCGTTGTTGACCGTCATCATTCTCCCGGAACACCACTGTAGATAGGTCGGGTGGTGGTCGGTCTGACCTCACTTGACAATGTGTGTTTCGTGGAGCCATGGTAAGGAAAGAAATGAAAGATAAGAATGGTAGAAATATGGAGTGGATGAGAGAAAGTAAGTGAGAAGTAGATGGAAGGGATGTGGAATAGAAGAAATGGGGATGAATATTTATAGTGGTTTGAGGATTTAAGAAGAATAAATTATAATTAATTATATGTTGGGAAATGAAAAAGAGAATATTTTTGTTAAATGTAATAATAAAGAAGAGTTTGAATGGAAATTATAGTGGGTAATGAAGAAATGGAGAAAACGGACGAAACAACAAGGAGACAGGAGAAATGAAAAAAAACACACAACCCATGCGGAGGCGGGGCCACAAATGATGAGACGACCGTCTCATAAAGGTAGAAAGACAAGGCTTGCATGGAGGCGCCCGTCTTGGCATGTTACGACGGCAGGAGGCGACCGTCTCCAGAAGGAAGCATAAAGCAGGAATCTTGCAGACGGAGGCGCCCGCCTCCATCAGTGCGTTGGGAATTGAGGCGACCGTCCCTGGCAGTCAAGGTATCTTAATTATTAGCATAAAGCTAAAGGCGTCCGTCTCAAGAATGCTTTGGGCAGTGAATCAGCATGTGACTTGAGGCAGAATCTTATTATAGCACGAGGCAGAGAATAGTTTTTTCAGTTCACATGCATACATACTTGTATATATATATATAATATAGATAATTTAATATTTTAAACCATAGGATATATATATATATATATATATATATATATATATATAATACTAGTATATATAATAGTTGGCATGTATTATAATTGATAGGATAAATATTGGGAAATATTAATTCAGTATACTGATAGGAGACGGAAAAATACGATAATTAAAATACTCAATTATAACTAAAAATATTAACGCAAATTATTTAATTGAGTATAATTATCGGTATTGCGGGGAAGTAGTTCAAACGTATCAGTAGAAGGGGTGCAACCGATAATCGAGTAAAATTTAAAAATTAACATAAAATAGAGAAATGAAAATACGAAAAAGAATGAAATTAAAAACTTGGATGACTCCTCGCTGATTTTTCCATGGCCATTTATCAAGCCATCTCACGTATCCCTCACCTTTTCTTTTCTTACGTTTGTGGGGTGGTTCATTCTTTTGAAATTATGGTGGTGGTTCTGGATCTATCCTAAGTATCAGTTTTTCAAGTTTGGGCTTGGTGATTTCATCCACCGCCTCAAAGGTTAACCTTACCCTCTTAACAGTAATTATATCCCTAATTTCATGGTTCTCTAATTTTTGTTTTTTAGGCAAGACTTCAAACAGTGGTGTATTGGTGTGGATATTTTTTAATACCTCAACATATGTTTTAGATTGGGAGTCTACCTGAGCTTCCATAGAAATTTTCGGGAAAGGAATCAGTGGGGTGTAGTGATTTGGGATTACAATATGTGCTTCCTTCTCTACCTCTTTTACAACCTCCTTTTCGAATGGTGTTGGTGGATTTTTCTCAATCTCTACTATTTTTTCGTCAGAACTTACCTCGGCCACAATATCACTCTCCTCAACCTCATCATCACTCTCTAGAATTTCAAATTGTTTTTCGCTAATGGTTGTTTCAATATCCACATCCTCTTTGGGGAAAGGTCCTAGAAGGTTTTGTTCAAGTTGGGAGATGTGAGTCTCTAAGCCAATGCTATGAGTCGCGAGGGACTCAACCACAATGGTTAGTTGGCTAAGGGTTTCATTATTTTGAAGACTTTGTTTTCTTACCTCTTCATTTTGGATAGTTTGTGTCTCTATATAGTGCTCAATCATAGACTCTAACCTAGAGTTAGTTATCATGTCATCGGAATCCTCCATTGATGTTTCGAAGTTGAAATCTTGCATTTCTTCAGAGTCTTGAAAGTGAGTTAGAGTCTCCTTTTGTGTTTCCCCAAAGCGTTCTATCATCCTAGATGTTTCATTAAAAATTTCCATTAACATTTCGAGATCAGATTTATATGGTTCTGGTGATTCCTCAAAATATTGGGCGTGATAATTGTAGAGAGGATTTGGTTGAGGGTAAGTTTGGTTGAAATTATAAGTTTCTTGTGGCTCCTCAGAATGTGGGGATTGGTAGTTTTGGAGGTAATTTGGGTAAGAGTGGGTTTGTGAAGCATTGAAATCTTCCATCAGTATTCCGAGGTCGGATTCATGGGATTCTTGTGATTGCTCAAAATACTGATAATGGGTGTAGAAAAAATTTGGGTGATACATATTAAATAAGGTAAAAGTGCCTTAGTCTATACGGTGTAACACCGGAGTTACAATATCGACTTAAATAGTCCCCGACAATGGCGCCAAAAACTTGATCGCGACTTTATCGTCTATTAATCGGGAGACTGCAAGTGCACAGTCCTATCGCGTAGTTTTAAAAGATATTGAACCCACGGAGACTATAAATCGATCTATTGTTATCCTAAGTTACTGTATATAGCTAAGGAGAATAATTCTTTTAGATAATGGTTAAAGAAAAATATAAATTAAACGGATATCGATACGTAATATAGTGAACCTAAGCGGATTTAATCGAACCTAAGCGTATAAAGATGGTTAACTTAATTGTTCTGTAGAGATTATGAGTTTAAAAATCCTCAACTCACACTTTCGTGGTCTTATCTCGGATTATACTCCTAAAGTCCTATGCCTGCTCTCGCTAGCCCATAAGTGTTTAGAAAATATTCTTTGAAAACTTAATAAAATCTAATTTGTTTTAAAGCGCTCTCGCTGTATTTAAATCGAATGCCTAACTTTAGCTATTCGGTTAAAACCTCACACTTTCGTGGTCTCGATCCCAACCTATTCTACTTTTCTTACTTTCGTAACAAAAAGATTGATTTTTAATTACAAAAAGTCATAACCAGAAATTAAGTTAATTAAGATTTTAGCTTGAGAATAATTTAATTCCTACTGTTACTGCTATTACATACCGATACCTACTCGGTTTAGCCAGACATATTTATTAATTCGGACATGCATAAATAATAAGATTCATTATATTTAAACATCTCCATAATCAAACAAATAAATATCAGGCAACAGTATTTTAAATAAATTAAGACAATTAGATTAAAAACCTGAAAATAAGAATACTGGAATAAATCTTGTTCTTCGAAATAAACGAACACTCCACCACAAGTCGGCTGAATCTGCTCGGAGACTTCTTGAATCGAAAGGAAAATATGACAAGAAATAAAATAAATATAACTGCCTAAAACTAAAAAGAAAGTAAAATCTAAGACTAAAAATAAAATAAGAATGCTGAAAGAATATTGTTGTTTTCGGTAAAAATGCCGACCCCTTCTTTGAAACATGTATGTTGTATTTATAGTTTCCTTCTGTAACTTCTGTTTCCAAATCTCGTATGAACATGTGATCGTGGGGAAAGTTGAATGCCTTGAAAATAGGAGAGACAGGCGCCTCATCTCCAAGAGAGAAATGTGAGACGTGGGTCTCAAATAATGAAGATGATCATGAGACGTAGGTCTCAAAGAATGAAGACGGTGGGAGGAGACGTGCATCTCAATTATGTTACGTGGAAAAGGTGGCCCCCCTTAGATGGGATGCGGGCGCCTCCAAGCTGAGTGAGAGGATGAGACGCTCGTCTCGCTGACGTGGCTTAAATCAAAGGTGTGCGCCTTCATTGTAGGGAGTGAGCTTCTCAACTTGGTCTGTGGGCTGGGCTTTTGCGTGCTCTTGGATAATTATTTTCTTCTTCTTTAACTCCTCATTTTTTGCTATATCACCCTTTGCTTCATTTCTTTGGCTTTTTAATTAGATTTCTCCTCAATTTTATTTCTTTGCTCAATTGGTCTTTATTTAATACAAACACCTGAAACATTAAAAATACCAACGTAATACATAAATAAAATAATATAATTGATCAAAAATAGTAACATTATCTATGAAAATTAAATCAAATATGTTATATAAATCCGTGTTATCACCCTTATAATTACCGGGTAGAAATGGGGTGTTACAGTCAACACATCTAAGTAACAACCTGTAACACGGTGGGATAACTGACTTGTTTGTTTTGCATTTTATCGCAAATGTTGTGGATAGCAAGAGTCGTCACTGACTTTTCTTTTATCCAATTAAGGGAAGGCGAAAAGAACAGGAAAAGACCTTCGTTAGATTCTGAGTATGGGAGGCAGTTATGAAAAAGGGAAGGTATTAGCACCCTTTCCATCCATAGTTATCTACGGGCTCTTAATTGCTTAGCTCACTTTGAAATTTTCTTTCTGTGTGTGTGTTTGAAAAGATGTTTTTGAAAGGTATTTCTCTATGACTTCGTAATGATTCTCGCTGGAATGTATACGAAGTGTTTGAAAATGTTTTGTTTTGAAAAAGTATTTAACTTTGTAATGATTCACGCTGGAATGTATACAAAGTGTTTGAAAACTTTTGAAAATAGTGTGAGGTGTAAAAAGTATGTTTGAATTGATTGGAGCCAACAAAAGAGTCTTATTACCAACTCAGAATGGTCGTTTCCATGTTATTTTGCTTCCTTTAGAATAAGGTTATCCATACCATTAGTTGGTAGGTAATCTTATTTGTTGGATGTAAAGGGACATTCGAAGGGTCATCGTATGGTCATAGAAGGCAACATGTAGGGATACCTTATCATATTCGTAGGGACGATCATCACTTTTCGTAGGCAACAACCGAGGGACGAGATCATATATTCGTAGGCAACAATTGAGGGTCATCGATGGACGAGATCATGTTTGTAGGCAACTGTGCTAAGATATCCCTACGTTCGAGGGACATGACCATGTTTTGTTTGTAAGGCAACGAGAGAGGATACCCTAAGGTGTGAGTGAGTGCAAAAGTGTGTTGTATTCAGATATTTATCTTGTGATTAATATTAGCTATATTGATTGAATTAGTCTTGCCATATATGCCTAGTTACTAGCAGTTAATATATGTAAAGAATAATAGTGGTGCGGAAAATAAAAGTGCGGGAAAGTAAACCCTAGACTATTACATGGCTTTGGGGCAGATACATAATAGTAAAAATACGAGGAATTTTCTAGATTGATTTTAATGAATACTGTGAGAAAATATTTTTTGAGAATTTTCTGGGTTGATTTTAATGAATAAAAAGCAATTAAAAGCTAATTTTCGATTAATTAACAATTAATTAAAATATGAGTGAAAAATAATATTTTTTATGTGAAAAATTAAATAAGTATTTTTCTAACCTAAATGCAAAAAGAAATATTTTTTAGGCTTTTTTTGTTGTATTAAAAAAATGTTTGAAAGGAAATTAAATAAATTAAGAAAATATGAAGAAAATAGAAAAAGTGTTAGTTTGAAAAAATGCCAAAAAATACATTGGGGTAGCTGTATCAACCCCGCCTAATGCTCACCAAATACCTCCGACCATCTGAGCTAGGCATGTTAGTTGTTAGTATAATGAGACAATTAGTTTATAAGCGAAACAAAATTTTGAAAATTATTTAAAACGAAGAAAACACGCGCTGGCCTTCAACTTCTTTCTTGAGACGCAGACGTTTACCCACGGTTTTTTGTTCATAGCTAAAGCCTATAGTGATGGATTCTTTCCAGAGCGCATCCCGCAAATCATAAAACTCAGAATATGCAGTCGAAATTAATTAAGACCATAGATCGATTGGAATCGATCTCTTGAGCATGATGGTGGTCATCGTTTCGCCTAATTTTTCCTGAGACAAAAAAGCCCTAATTCTGAGCTACGAACCCTAACCATGGTGGATTCATATTCCTGCACTCAAACTTAGATTAAACTATGCAGAAAACTTCGAAGCTTCATTATAAACACAAATATGCAATCAAAACATGTTAAATATGCGTGTATGCACAAAATCGAATTTGAAATTAGAGTATGCAAACTGTGATCGTGAATTCGTGATTCTGGATGTTTTGGTTGATGATGAAGGTCTGGATCGACTCACGGGACTCCCAGGAAGCGATTGGAATGCTTGGTTTGGCTTGAATCGATGCAAAAATTGGTCTCCAAGTTGCTTGAATGACACGAGTTTTTGGAGCTAGGTTAGGGTTCTTGGAGCATCAACTTTCATCCTTTGGCATCTGGAATTCATATGTATATATAATAGGCTGAATTAGGTCAAGAATTGATGAGAAAATATATCTCATTCAATGAGAAAATATTTGATTTGTCAATCTCTTCAATTTGCATCAAATGCTTCCAATCTTGTACCAATCTCATGCCTTTCGAAATTTTGGCTATTTAATGAGTATCTTGGACCTCAAGAGTGTCAAATATTCAGCCTTACATTAATTTAATTAATTTTGCTATTTTATTTTAATTAAATTGACTTTAAATGAATAAAAAATCAAAATAAATTAAATAAAAAGCTCAAGGGCGTGGCATTGGGATTGTAGGTTCTAATTGAGATTAGAAACAAGTTTGAATCAAGAAAAGTTAGGCCCATTTAGAGAAAATTTGATTTTCTTAAGTATTTCTCTTCATGCACCTCCTCAAAAATGCCCAACTTGCACAACTTGTATCTTGCTCAATTTTCAACATTTTTTAGTGTTCTTAGACTTTTTAGAAATATCAAGATGTCCTTTAAACACTATTTTTGGTTTCATATTTATTGAACTTTCCATGTTCATGAACACTTCTTAGCAAAAAGATGACTTTTTGTTGACTTTTAAAAGGAACTGTAATGTTTTGATCCATAACTTCCAAATGAAGCATTTTTGGCCAAAGCTTGTGAGACATGAAGTTGTAGATAATTGAATTTCCTTCAAAGTGAGCTTTGGTGGAAAAATTTCTGATAAAGTATGTGAAAGTTATGCTTGGTCAAAGTTCTGTTGACTTTTGTCTAAAAAACTCTAATTTAGAAACTTTGACTTTTGATCAAATCTTGACTTTCTTTGAGGAATCATGGTTAACCCTTGATCAAATGATGAATATTACTTCAAAATATTGATGTTGACCAAAAATTATGAAGTTTGACTGTATGTTGACCATAATTGACTAGCCCATTTGACTTTGAACATGGATGCCAAAGTAGCTAAGGCATCAGTCAGATTGTTCTCTTCTCACGAAATGTGATCGAAGGTAATCTCCTCAAAGTAAGGAACCAACTTCATGACATGTTCACGATAAGGAATCAGATTTGGTTGACGAGTCTCCCAATCACCATTGATCTGGCTTATCAGTAGAGCTGAATCCCCATACACTTTCAAGTGTTTGATTCTCAAATCAATTGCAGCCTCGATACCAAATATGCAAGCTTCATACGCAACCATGTTATTCGTATAATCATAATAGATTCTGGATGTGAAGGGAATGTGGAAACCCCCTGGAAAAGTGATAACAACACCAATACCATTACCCAAGCATTAGAGGCACCATCGAACACCAATGACCATCGTGATCATGGTTCAGGTCCTTCTTCTGCCTCGTCTCGGAACTCAAATCTCATCGGTTGATAATCATCCATAGGTTGATGAGCAACATAATCTGCCAATACAATACCCTTGATTGATTTTTGAGTAGTATACTGGATATCATACTCTGTTAAGATCATCTGCCATCTGGCTATTCGGCCTTTCAAGGATGGCTTCTCAAAGACATACTTGATAGGATCCATCTTGGATACCAATAGAGTAGTATGAGTCAACATATATTGTCTTAGTCGGCGAGCAGCCCGAGCCAAAGCACAACAAGTTTTCTTGAGCAGTGAATATCTTGTTTCATAGTCGGTAAACTTTTTGCTAAGGTAGTATATTGCATGCTCTTTTCGACCAGACTCGTCATGTTTCCCCAACATGCACCCTATTGAGCTTTCCAGAACTGTCAAGTACATAATCAAAGTCTTACCCTCCACAGGAGGCATGAGGATCGGAGGTTCCTGCAAATACTCTTATTTTATCAAATGCGACTTGACAATCGTCATTCCGCCTGACCACCTGATCTTTTCTTAACAATTTGAATATTTGTTCGCATGTGTCCGTCATATGAGAGATTAATCTAAAAATATAGTTCAACCTCCCTAGAAAACCACATACTTTTTTTTCTGTCCTTGGCTCAGGCATTTCTTGTATTGCTTTGATTTTGGCAGGATCAACCTCGATACCTCTTTCACTTACAACAAAGCCTAGTAGCTTTCCAGATTGCACCACGAAGGTGCACTTGTTGGGATTCAACCTCAACCTGAATTTCTGCAATCTGTCAAACAACTTTTGCAAATGCACCAAGTGCTCTTCTTCATCCTGAAATTTCGCAATCATGTCGTCGACATATACCTCAGTCTCCTTATGAATCATACCATGGAAAAGAGTCACCATTGCACGTTGATAAGTTGCCCCGACATTCTTCAATCCGAAAGGCATCACCTTATAACAAAAAGTTCCCCATGGGGTGATGAAAGTTGTCTTTGCCATGTCTTTCAGTGCCATCTTGACCTGGTTGTAACCGGAGAAACCATCCATGAAGGAGATTACTTTGGCATGAGCCGTATTTTCAACCAGCACATCAATGTGAGGGAGTGGAAAATCATCCTTTGGACTGGCTCTATTCAAATCTCGATAATCAACACACATTTTGACTTTCCCATCTTTCTTGGGCACTGGAAAAATGTTGGCAATCCACGGGGGATAAGAGATCACATTCAAAAATCCTGCATCAAGCTGCTTATAGACTTCCTCTTTAATTTTCTTAGACATCTCAGGGTGAGTTCTTCAAAGTTTCTCTTTGACTAGAGCACAATCCTCTTTCAAAGGCAACTTGTGCGCAACTATATCGGTGTCCAAATCGGGCATGTCTTCATAAGACCAGGCGAAGATATATGAATACTCTTGGAGCAAATCAATCAATCCTCGCTTTATACTGTCATTATGAGCAGCCCCTACTTTGACCTCTCTGACCACATCAATGGTTCCTATATTCACTTTCTCAATCTCTTCCTGATGCGGCTGAATGACCTTCTCTTCATGTTTTAACAACCTTGCTAACTCTTCAGGGAGTTCACAATCTTCCTCACCTTCTTCTTCGGCTTGGTTGATCGGATTATCAAAGTCATAAAAAGTGATAGCAAAGTCGTTATCGAAGGGATCTATTAGAATAGTGGGATTAAATTTGCATGATTGATCTTTATGCTTATTTTAGATATTGGATGATAAAAGGAAAATAAAGCATTTCCATTTTGCGTTTTAAAATTACGTTGTAAAATTGAAAGACAGGGAACAAATATTTGAATGAAAAAGACGTTATTTATTCAATGATAAAACTTGCATATGAAAACATGGGGGTACCCTACATGATTCACTATGCCTTGGATAGAGCACACAAATTATTGCATGATAAAAGAAACAAACAGAAAATTACTCTTTGACAATAGTGACCGGGACAACATCCCCGGAAGTCTAATTGTTAAGCTTTACACTAGGGACGCTTGGGAGAATCCACTTGTCGATGTCGTAGTCATTGTCGAAGTCACCAACATCATTCACTTGATTAGCACAGATACCGGCTATTGAGAACTTGACAGGATTCGTTAGATTTGGCGCTTTGAGGATCTGTATGTGCAGAATAGGATCGAAACCCAACCCAAACTTATTGAATTTTGGCGTCACCTCCACCACACTGCCCCAACCTTTAAGGCAACCAGCTTTGACTACAGCTTTAGTATCTTTCAAAGAAGCCATAGAAGATTCAGGTTTGTCTTTCTTCTTTTCCTCTGGCTGAGGAATCTTGATCATATGCACTATTTCAAATCCTTAAAAAGGAGTCTTGTGGACTTCGCCATCTATCTCGATATATCTGAATGATGTGAGATGAATCACCACATAATTTTCTTCCGCACAGACAGTGATAGTTTTCCCGTTAACTGGATATTTGAGCTTCTGATGAAGAGTGGAGGTAACTTCCCCAGCTTTATGAATCCATGGACGACCAAGCAAACAACAGTAAGCGGGATGAATGTCGATCACAAAGAATGTAGTTGTGAAAAGATGAGGTACAATCTTGACAGTAAGATCTACCTCTCCAAATACTGAGCGCCTTGGTCCATCAAAGGCTTTCACCACCAAGTCCCTAGGACGCATCTCAAGACCAGCATAATCAATCTTTATTAAAGCGGTCTTCGGAATCACATTCAGAGATGAACTGGTGTCTACCAAAACCCAGGATAGAGTAGTGCCTCTAGAGTAAAGCTCTGTTGTGATTCCTACCCTCCGGCAGAAGATCGAAATTAGTGAAACCCAGACCATTGTTGGAGGAAATACTTACACATACATTTTCAAATTTACAAACTGATATCTCTTGTGGAATGAAGGCAGTACCCAACAACTTCATGAGGGAATTTCTCTACGCCTCAGAATCACAGAGCAGAGAGAGAATAGAAATCTTGGAAGGAGTCTGACCAAGTTGATTGATGACACGATAATAACTTTTTCTGATGAATTTCATGATTTCCTCAACATCCTTCTCCAAATCGGGATCGGTCCTTGTAACTCAGATTCTTTCGCTGGTTATTTCCCTTTAGCTTTCACTAAAGCGTCTACATTGGTTTGTGCATCTGAAGTAGAGAAAATCCTACCACTTATGGTCATTCTCCCGCCGCCGACGAAACTATCAGCATTAGACACATCTGGCTCAACATCCTTCTTGTCAGAAGCAACATCTGGTTCAACATTCTTCTTGTCAGAAGAGGATCCTTCATCCTGTTTAAATATGTAGTAATAAACATCTGATCTTGTCATACCCCAAATTTTGACCTAATATACCACCTTACATTTGCATCATTGCATAACTAACAGCTCAGACAGCATTAATCGGGTGTAGATTTCACATGTCGAGATTAGGGTTTCATCAGATTTTCATCTGATTCAAGAGACAACCAATTAGGGTTTGAATTTTTCTCACCTCATTTGATCTATCTTGATCAAATATCAACCTTCAATCTTCAGATATCCATTTTTTCTCACAGATCAATCAAGGATCGACCAATTAGGGTTTTGATCGGGCATGAGTTTTCTCTGACTTTTTGAGCAAGAAATGACTTTTTTGGATAGAGATTGGTCATTATATCTTAGATACAACATCTTGACCTAATTTCTGGATTCAAAACATCACAGAAGTTCACAGACTTCATCAGTCAATTTCAGAAACATCTGATGAAATTTCATCTGCACTAAAAAGTCAAACTTTGACTTTTGGTCAAATTTTTCAGAACAAAACTTTTTCAATCATCAAAATACTTTAAATGATCCATCATGATCATAAAAAATCAAAGAATTTGAAAAAGTCAACAAAAAGTCAAAAGTTTCTATACTTAGAAAATTTTCTAAGTGTTGAAATTTCTTATTTTTTCCAAACTTCATGCCATTTTTTCACCTAGTTCCAATTTGAATTGGAAAAAACTCAAAACATGAAAGTTGTAGCTTGTGAAACAAGCTTTACAAAATGTCCAAGAAATCAAAAATCCATGGAGTCTAGCTATACTTTTGAAATTGAAACATAAGGCTCCATGAACTTGATTTTCAAAATCCAAAACTTCAAATTATAGGTCATTTTTTAGATTTCTTCATCTAGAAGCAATACAACCTTGCCAAATGGATCATTGAGCTGATAAATATCAGCTAGATATGATTGAGATGAGATAGGATCAAATTGAAGATTTTTCACACATGGTAAAAAGAGGAAACTTCCTTTTTCTTTTGAAAAGTCATTCTTACCCCTTAAGGCATCTTTGATTTTCCAATTGCCATGTACTTGTGCCTAACAATTTCAGAACCTTTGGCCTATAAATAGATCATGATTTCAAGTTCAAAACTACACCAAAGCAATGCAAATCCATGCTTTCTCTCTTCTTACTTGAAAATCAAGAAACATAGTGATGTTGGAGAAACTTTGCATTTTTGAAGAATTGTGAATAAACATAAGATCTTTGGTGTCAAATACATTCCATAACCAATTTTAAACTTGTTTGAATCATAAAATCAGCAGAAGAACAAGTAAAAATCAGAAATCACTTTTCATTTTTCCAAACTTGTACAAACTGCCATAACCATCGAATTGTTAGTTTGGCTTAAGCAATTGGTGTTCTAATGATTAAAACATCATCTATGAACTTCATATACATGGTCCAGATAAATAACCAACATCTGTAATAACTCTAACATCAAAATCGAAGTTCCATTTTCAGTTGATGCAGGTGGACTTGGCTGGACTGATTTGGGAAGATTCAAAGCAAGCAGACCATTCATTTAGCTTTCATACATGCCGATGGTGCTGTAGCAATCAAGAAACAAGTTCTGGAAACACGTTTACACCTTCTTCGATCTCCACTTGAACAGGTATGAACATGAACTTGGATATCCTAATTCTTTGAACTTAAACGAAAAAACTCTTGGCCGATCTCTTTCTGCACTCATCACGATCATAAGCCCTCAAGAAAATCAAAGAATCATTAACTACACATCATTTAATTTGAAATCTTAGTTTCTAGGGTTCTTCGTGATTCCAGAAATTCAAACATGTTAGGTTAAAAATAAATACAATTAACATCCACCTTCGTGTTCGTGTTGAAAAATCGAGCAATTTTCATTTTTACTTCGTCCAATTTCGTTGAGAAACAAGGATTGTAGCTGGGTTTGAAAATTCTGAGAATCAAAACGAAGAACAAGCTTCGCGCGTGTTCTTGAGCTTTTGTAAATTCAAATATTCCAATGTTTTGTTTACACGTGGTCTGGATCCACTAACACCAATGCGCGTTTGTCCCAGTGGTAGCCTGCTCGCCCTTAAGGTTTTCTGCCACGTGTGCTACCCAATGGTCATGGGTTCAATCCCTCTCAAGACCATTTCTTTTTCAAACTTTCTATTTTTTCATGTTTTTTTACAAAACTTTCACATTTTTTTAACCAATCAAAACTCCTCATTTTGAGGTGATTTTTTGAACACCTGTTAATAAATGTATTTATTTTATGACAGTGCAAAAATTTTGAGAAAAAAACTTTCATCTGATTATATTTTAATTGAGCCGAAAACGACGTTCTGAGCACTTTTTCAAACCTCATTTTAAGGTGAATTTTTCAAGTTTTCGACTTCCGATTCTTTTCAAAAATTTTCATAAATGAACCTCACATTTCAAAACATTTTCAAAATCATTTTTCAAAACATTTCATCAAACTTACATCTTTTACCATGATCGATCCGATTAAAACGATAAAACCGAATTCGTTTTCTCTCGAATTTCTCAATCGATCATGGGCCTCCCTTACGGTGTAAGTCCCAATCCTTTTATGTACATATTCAGTTTTTCTCGTACATACTCAAATCATCATTGTCAATATTCAAACATAAACAAATTTCTTTCGTTTGTTTTCATTCGTTTGTTTATACACCGATACCATTGGTATTGAAAGGAGAAGAATTATTACCGATGAAACTTTTTAAACCAATGGGCCTCACTGTAAGTCCCATAACATTCTTTTGTGTACATAATATTTCTTTGTACATATCAAATCATTTCCAAATACATACAAAATTTTCATCCGACATAACATATATTTTTATACTCAAGTATAAACTCGATTGTTTGTTTTTCACTTCACTTGTGTATACACAAACCAACATTCTTTATGTACATACCTTTTCCTTGTACATATCAAATTCTTTTCATACAAACTTTCATCCGTATATAATACGATATTTTTATAGATAAAACATCGATCGTTCATTTCTGTTTCGTCCGTATATACACTGAATATCATTGGTATTGAAAGGAGCATTATTCCCTGTGAAACTTCTTTTAAACCAATGGGCCTCCCTTATGGTGTAAGTCCCAACCCCCCTATGTACATCCATCTTCTCTCAGACATAAATACTGCTCGTACATATTCACTTGTACACGCTCAAACTTGTAAATAATCAAGTTACGCTCGTTTTGGACGTTCGTTCACAGACACTTGTTTATATTTCATAAACTTCTGTAAATAAACATCATTGCATTGTTTATATTTCCTTCATAAACTCATGCGAATACATATCACACACATACTTGTTTATACAACTGTCTAATTATAACATAACAATTAGTCTAACCAATAGGTTCCCCACAGTTGTAGCCTCCGCTTGGGCTTTATACAAGATAATTCATCACCAGCATGAATTTAGCCTCTGCTTGGGCTTTATACAAGATAATTCATCACCACCATGAGTTTAGCCTCCGCTTGGGCTTTATACAAGATAACTCTCCCCACAGAGTTCAGCCTCCTCTTAGGCTTCATATAAGAAAACTCATTCATCTGAGTTTAGCCTCCGCTTAGGCTTCATATAAGACAACACTTCGCTGAGTCTCCTCTTGGGCTTCATTCAAAAGAACTCCTCATTGAGTTTAGCCTTCGGGCATCATACAATGAAAGAGACAGAAATCTCTTAACACCTCCTATTGGGTTTCCAATACAAAGAATCACCCGCTAAGATAGAACCCCGAAGGATGGTTTCCTGAAATCACTTTCAAATCCCCAGAGTAAAATTTCCGTGAAATTGCTCTTAATTCCAAAAGGATGGTTTCTCTGAAATCCCTTTAACACAAAGCCAGCCATACCCTATAGCTTCCTCTTGAACTTCATACAAGGACCTCGATGACCATCGATGACCCTGAATGCCTCTGGCTAACAATACAAGGACCCATGGGCTTCTTAAAAGCATCCCTTAATCCAATCAATTTCTCCTAGATTTAGACATCTATCATCTCTATGGAAGAAGTATCTCATCTATCATATCACATACAACAAAAACTTTTCAAACTCTTTTCAAACAAAACATCTCTTAATTGTAAGTGGTAACGCTTGTACACTCAAGCAAAACACCCAATACTTACAGCTAAAAGATTCAATCATCTTTTCAAACATCTTTCTTAAACATGTAAGTGGTAACGCTTGTACACTCAAGCAAAACACCTATAACTTACGATTAAAGATTTTAATCAATCAAACTTTTCAAAATGTATGTGATAAAATAGATTAGATACATTTTCCATTAAGATGACATTTGTCTGTCTCTTACTAACATCCCGCTGCTTTCCACTAGCATAAGTGGGAACTACGATTGCTCGACTTTCTCAACATCCTTTGAGAATACGTAGGCACAAGGTCTCATCCTTGCCGAGCAAATTTCTTTTCCCTCAAACCAAACAAACCATAGATCCCCAGATCCGAGCTACAAATGCTCGATTCCCACTAGGGATATGTATGTAAGATCCATGATCTTTGCGAGCACAATAATAACAAACACTAGATTCCTCATAATCAATCCTTCTTAAAATCCCAAAGGAGAAACTTTCCCAATCATAGAAATAACAATTAAAACACACAAACATATCAAACATATTCATATATAAAGCTATAGATAACTATATATATTTAGGGTGCTCCATCTATTCCCTTTATATAACAATCCCCTTACTCAGAATCTCCCAATGCGTTGTGTCTAGTTTGCGCTAGTCATTACGCATATCAATATCAATCGAGGGTATTTCCTTTCCCTTTTCATAATCATTAAATCATCTTTCTTGTGTTGAAAATAATAAAGCTTGATGCTCATGCATCTTTATAAACAAATCAAAAGAGTAAATCGTTTCGAGCCGAGAATCAATTCACGCTCAAATCCTCTAGCACGCCACCTTTAACGCGAACAGAAAATGGCGACTACTGGGAATACGAACTTTGATTTTCAAAAATGTGACTCGCCGAGAGCACCAAGCTTTTTGTTTTCAAAAGAAATGAAAGGGATAAGCTTTCATATTATGCATATGTCTCTTTTTTTTATTGTGTTTTCGCGATTTCATCTCGATGGAAAGAAATCCTAACCCGGATTTAAGAAACATTTTAAGATCTAGGTGGAGGTATTAATACGTGAGAAGTTCAATGCTTACGGTTAATATCTCTCGCTGGAGGTTGTCTTGGGGTATTGTGTTTAGCAAGTATTTGCGAAGACATTTTGCTTTCAAGGGAACTCGAAGTCGAGTGGGTCAGAGAACACATAACCCATCCCGCCATTTAGGATGTAGTGCGTAGATTATTCGTGTAAGCCTAGAGTAATTGTCATGCGAGACTACGATCAAAGTAGTTTCTCTTGAAAAATATTATTGGACCATCGAGTATTCAACAAATCCGAGTGTCGAGCCTCATTATCAGAGAACCCATTTCACGTATGAATAAGCCCTTAGAACTTAACCACGTTGATTCTTATCGCTGGCTTCATGCTCGTGACTTCAACGCTGCCCGTGTGTATAACTACTAACCATGTTTGTCGATTCATGCATGCATTCATTCAAAAAACTTCATTTCTCTTCCCATTTCCAAAGAATTTAGAGATTTTTCTTTGTAAAATATTTTAGGTTAGAGTGATGGATGTCGAGGAAGATTCACCAAAAGATACTTTTAGAATTCTCGACGAGGAAAGTTGAAAGAGTTAGCATCTTTGGTAGAAGATCCCCTGATTTCGTAAAACGCTATGGAACTCTTTTAACTCTTTTGAACGCTAACGCTGATGAAGGACTTTCAAAACTTTCGCTCGCTTACGATCCATCATCGCTTCACTTTCCCCGATTATCAATTGATGCCTACTTTGGAAGAGTACGCGATATCCTAGGTATCTCAAGATCGACAAAGTGCCTTTCAATGGTTTGAAGCCATTCCCAAGTCACCAGTCATTGCAACGATGACTCACTTAAAGAAATCTGAGATAGACAAAAACCTAACTACCAGAGGAAAACTCTTAGGACTAACTTCAAAGTTCCTAATAGAAAAGGCTCTTAAATTCTCTGCAGCTGGTAGTATGGTAGCCTTTGAAGCTATTTTAGCTTTACTCCTCTATGGATTGGTGTTATTTCCCAACGTCCCAAATTTCGTTGATATTAACACCATAAGGATCTTTCTGATTGGAAATCCCGTTCCCACCCTGCTTGGTGATACGTACGTCTCTTTTCATCACAGGAATCGTCAAGGAGACGGAACTATCGTGTGTTGTGTACCTCTATTTTTCAAATGGATTACCTCACATTTGCCTAAATCTCATATCTTCCGCGAAAACAAAGACGAGTGGCATTGGTCTTGAAGACTCATGTCTCTTACAAACGACGATATCCATTGGTATACCTTGGCATAATGAGATGGAAATCATTGAGAGCTGTGGAGAATTTGCCAACGTACCTCTCATTGGTACAAAAGAAGGAATCAACTACAACCCTTTCCTGGCGAGACGTCAACTCGGATACACAAACTCTAGTAAACCTCTTGGTTTCACTGTAGAAAGTTACTTCTATCACGAAGGAGAGGATTCCCAAGGATTGAAAGCTAGGATGATCAAAGCTTGGCATCACATCCGAAGGAAAGAAAAGGAAGGCAAAGAATTGTGTAGCCATGGAAACCTACACTTGGTAAAGAAAAGAGCGAAGGAATTTCAATCCTTACGCTTATGAGGATCCCATGTTCTCAATCGCCCAAATCAACAAATTTTCCGTCAAGTCGTGGAGAATACCAAGAAGCCTTAACCAAAATAAGGTTTGAGAAAGAAGCTTTGGAAAACAAATTCCTTAAGACTAATCTTGAGAATGAGAAGCTCAAGAAGCAAGTCAAAGATCATGAAAAGACGCTTTACTTCCAAGATGAATGGCTCATGGAGAAAGATGAGAAGATTCGCCAAAAGGATAACGCAATCCAGAGATACGTCAAGGAAAGGAAAAGAAAGCTTGAGGAAATAACAACCAGCGATCCCGCCTCCCAACGAGTGGAAGAGAGTCATCAAGCTAAAAGCCAAGAAAGTCGAACTAAAAGCTCGCTATGGAAAGGAAATTGAAGTCAAGTCGCATCAAGCCTTTGATCTTCAAATGACGAAGACGCTTAATTAGTTCAATTTAGTTTGTAATTTTATCATTTAATTTATCATTTGTGTGAGCAATGCTCCAACAAAAACAATATTGTTGTAATCTTCTTCCATTTAATCAATAAATGTGTGTTTTCCATCCAAATATTTGCCGTAAATATCTCTTTTAGCATTAAATTCTTTGAAATTTCTTTTCTTTACAATCATAATCATGCATCATACTTTGCATTTAAGTCTATTGTCTAGAGTTTGATCCTTGAATGCTTCATGCTTGAACAAATTTGAAAGCGAGCAACTTGAAGCTTTAAACAGATTGAACAGATAGGAAAAGATTGTCAAGTCGTCGCTGCCTTAGAGTTTCTCGACCGCCCACACCAACTCGAACATACGATACAAGATCAAAAAGAAGAAAAGTAATGGAAGGATTTGAGCAAGAGAACGTTGAACTCCGTAGCACGGTAACAACATTGCAAGAAGAAGTGAAGAGACTCACATCTTTGGTCAACTCATTTGCAGCAAGCAAAGTCAACAAGCAAGATCGAGCAACAAAACCAAGCAATGACTTCAGAGGATACTACTACTCAGCCACCGTCGCATCAAGAGTTCACCTTTCAAGATGCCGTAAGGCTATCCATGGGCATGCCTTTCAAATTTGGCATCGGATTTCGCCAACCGACTTCTCAAACAACCTCGCTTGAAATACCTACTTTGCAAAGAAAACTCTACATTTACTCCGCAACGTGGAGTAACTCTTCCACAAGTAACAATGCTTTTCTCAACCGATCATGACAAACTCACCAGTAGTACACACTACCTTAGACGAAGAAGTTCATCATACTGCAAGAACTCAAATCCACGTGGTTCAATGGAAAATCTCCGTGAACAACTCCTCAAAATGCACTTGAGATAAAACAATTCGTGGGAAAGAATTGTTTGGAAAAAACGCCCAGGATCTGTGCTTAGTTCCTCGCGTAAGAATACCCGCAAAATTCAAAGTCCCCGATTTTGAAAAGTACAAAGGAAACTCCTGTCCACAAAGTCATCTCACGATGTATGCCGTGAAAATGTCTACGCATAAACGAAGATCACCAGTTGTTAATCCATTACTTCCAAGATAGTCTCACCGATGCCGCACTGAAGTGGTACATGGGTTTAGACAGCACAAATATCCAAACATTCAACGACTTAGGTGAAGCCTTTGTCCAGCGATACAAGTTCAACTTGGATATGGCTCCTGATAGGGACTAACTCCGCCCATGTCTCAAAAAGAAAGGGAGACATTCAAGGAATATGCACAACGATGGAGGGAAATTGCTGCCCAAGTCAACCCACCATTGGAAGAGAAGGAGATGACTAAGGTATTCTTGAATACTCTAGGCTCATTCTACTATGAGCGAATGATCGCTAGCGCTCCTGGAGATTTCACCGAGATGGTGAGCATGGGAATGCGATTAGAAGAGGGGGTTCGAACTAGACGCCTGACCAAGGAAGCAGGATCTTCTAGTGGAACAAAGAAGGTTGGAACCAGTTTTCCAAGGAAAAAGAGCATGACATAGGAATGGTATCCCGAGGAAACCACGAAGAATGTCATTCAACAACGATGTAGCTGCCATAGCACCGCCGTCAACACAACTAAACAGAATTGCTCCACAATTCCAACAAATTCAACAAAATCAACAAACTCAATCGTCACGCTCAGCTCAAAGAATCAAAACCAGCCCAAGTTACAATTCGACCCAATTCCAATGACGACACCGAACTTTACCCGCTAATAGAAAAGAACTGACATGCATAAGATCACCACCTCCGGCTCCGAGAAATTACCATGGTGGTACAAAATGACTTATCTTGCCCTTTTCACCAAGGGCACCGTGCCATGACCTTGAGCATTGTATAGCATTAAAGGCAGAAGTACAGAGATTAGTGAGATCTAATCTTCTTTCCTTCAGAAATACAAGTCCGAATGTACAAGCCAATCCGCTCCCCACAAAGGCACTCAAGGAGTTTGATATCGAGAAACAGCATGTATCTCGCATGCACGTAAACCTGATCAGAGGAAACTTGGTGCATCTCCATGAAGCACACAGTATAATGAGCACCTTCGCTAAGCATAATTACGCAGCTTGCCACATCTGCTCCAAGAATATTCAAGGATGTTCCACCATAAGAGCAGATATCTAGCATTTGTTAGACATCGGTGACCCATAGATCTGTAAACAGAGATGACCATGACGTAAATACAGTAGGGCATTTTCCGCATGAGCTTTTAGTCTCAGATATCAACACGGAAAACCCCGAAGTAAACGTCATCATCCCTTGTTTCAACATACCCAAGCATGTGGAGATTGAATGCAACAAAGACCCCTGTAGTCTCCTTTGGTAATTTGCCTACCGGTCCTGCTCCATACAGCCTACCAAAGCAATTTCTTACCAATACAATGCAACCCTGATAGAGGATGGGAAGGAGAAACCCATGCCTACTCTTCCACCTAATGTCAATATAATGTAAATCGGACGAGTAACACGGTGGACGAGTGCACACTCCATTGCCACCAAGACCGCCGCAGCCTCGTTGTCCGACAAAATCCAGTTAACATATCTTCCGAGAATCCTGCAACGATTCCCGCTGTTAACCCAAGCACAAATATTGGTCCTCCTAATAGAGCCAACGTCAATGAAGATTTTGATGAGATACTGAAGTTAATCAAAAAGAGCGAATACCGAGTCATGGATCACCGATGCACTCCTTCCAAGATTTCATATCGCTCTCCTCAACTCAAGCTCACCGAGAAGCTTTGATGAGAGTACTAGACCAGGCTTATGTGGATCACGATGTGACTACTGCACCTTTGAGGATCGCTCCAACATAACAATTGCAATAATCTAAGCTTCAGGACGAGGAACTTCCTAAGAAGGAAAGATCACAACTTGGCCTCCACATCTCAATGATCTCGCCAATCGATTTCCGTCCAATGTATTGGTAGATACAGTTCATATTTGAACGTAATGTCAAGACGACACTCGCTCGCTTGGCTTACAAAGGACGCCAATGAAGTTCAATGATATAATAGTAAGAGCTTTCTATGGGTCAAGGAAGTCGCTTATTGGGAAGTTGATCTCCGATGACAATTGGCCAAGACACTTTCCAAATTACTTTCCAAGTCATGGACGTACCCATAGCTTGTCTACTAGGAAGACCTTGGATCCACGAGGAGGCAGAACTTCTACTCTCCATCGAAATTAAAATTCACAGAGATGGAAAGTTGGTGACCATCAGAACAAGCTTTACTTGTAAGTCATCTATCCTTTCTTTCATCACACTAATGACATTGAAGGACGATCTCCCAAAAATCCTTTAGAAGATGAATCTACCAACAAAAATAGATCATCTATCTCTTCGATAAAGAAGTCGCAAATGGTGAAAGATGGCAATACTAAAGGATGGGGACAAGTTATCAAACCCGCCAAGAACGAAACAAAACGGACTCGGGTTCACACCCGTATTCTCCAAAGACAAGCAAAGAATAAAGCACTTCCGATCAAGGAAGTATTTCATAGTGGGGTTTCCTAAACTCGTTCTCCAAGAGGTTAGCGTTGTAACCATCGAAGAGGATGAAGACGATCCATCCGAATCAAGAATGGAGCACTTATTTAAACACCGAGTATGTGTCTCAAGAGGAGTCATATGCGCCAACTAATCAATTCAAAGACATGTCCCTACAAAGGCATGAAAATCCACCGTCCTCGCCAAGTTTGGGATACCTTGGGAGAACCAAGTGGCAAATTCGACTACATGGTGAAATACATCGCCGTAAAGCTCGAAAATCAAAATCGAAGATATCCAACCCAGTGATGGGGTGATTCTTTGATTATCCTAGTTAAATGTAAGAGGTATACTGCCTTCTCGCCTAATCACCAATCGAGATCCCCAATGAAGATCTCTCGCTTCAACACACTGTGGAATTCACTAAACCGATCCCGGTTACCACTACATCAACATGATCATCAAGATCAAGAGCACGATTCGGATACGATTTGGAAAGTGTCTCCGACAACGAGTCTCTTCACTCGTAAGATTGGAGGATACATCCCCAAAATTCAACACAAAGATCAACAGAAGCACATATGCTACATCTCATACTTCCCAATCATAATCAAGAAGATTGCTTCAAGAAGACAAAGGGCAAGAGCTATCGCCCGTAGTCTTCAAAGCCCGCTCAAACAGAACCAAAGTCTACTCAAGAGTTAAACCAAGCGGAAAATTACTGAGTACCTTGACTTCCAAGGAGTTCGCTACCATGGAAACCCGCTGAAGTTCTGACTAATGTTCATAGCTCTAAGTAGTTTATCTTTGCTTTTGTTTTGAACTCTCACGCCCAAAGTGTAGAGATGTTTTATAGGGTTTTAGCTTTTAAATAATTTCTCTTCGCCTTGCCCAAGGCGAATGAGTTTGTGTTTTAGGGCTCGCTTTATAGTGTGAATTATAAATAAAACGCGTTGTTTTGTTTCTACACTGTGTTTATTTTCATTTTACCCTTTCTTGGAAATGATAATCCTAAAAACACATAAATAAAAAATCTTCAAAAAAAATTATTACTCGCATACACTTTCACGCTGACTTTTCTCAAAAAAATGATGACAAAGAGTTAATTAATCAAACATAAATCAAATATGCAGATTAAGATGGACAAATCCATTGAAAGCAATAACTCTATGCTCTTTCCCAACTTTGAAACTCAGAAGTCACCGAGGAAGAAGTTGAAGAAGAGATCCCAGATGAAATTTCTAGCCCGCTAAAGCACGAGGAAAGGATCATTCATTTCATAAAGAACCTCTAGCAATCAATTTGGGTTCCGAGGAAGATAGAAAAGAAGTAAATATCGAGCTTCACCAACAAAGCAGTGTCAAAAGCAAACCGATAAATCTTCTCAAAGAATATGTTGATGTGTTCGCTGGTCCTACCAGACATGCGGTTAGATACCAAAGATAGTGGAGCATCACCGTTAAAACCAGAGTGTCCGCCAGCTTAAACAAAAACTAAGGAGAGTTCACCCGAAATGGTCGATAAAATCAAAAGGAAGTCCAAAACAAATCGACGCAGTTTCCTCGCACTCGAATATCCTCAATGGCTAGCCAACATAGTACCGCTCCAAGAAAGATGGAAAGGTCGAATGTGTTGACTACCGATCCGAACAAAGCAAGTCCGAAGACGATTTCCCACTACCGCATATCGACATGCTAGTGGATAGCACCGCCAAATTCAACATCTTTTCCTTCATGGACGGTTTCTCCGGTTATAATCGATCGAATGGCCCCAAGACATGGAGAAGACATCCTTCATCACCGCACTTTTTGCTACAAAGTAATGCCGCTTGATTAAATAATGCAGTGCAACTTACCAAAGGGCAATGACTACTCTTTCATGACATGATGCACAAGGAGATCAAGTCTACGAGATGACATGATAGCAAAACATCAAGATGAACATATAGACTATCTCTTAAAGTTGTTTCAACGACTAAGGAAATTTCAATTCTCAATCCTAACAAATGCACCTTTGGGGTAAGATCCGAAAACTCCTAGGTTTCATCGTCACAAAAGTGAATTGAAGTGGACCCCGACAAAGTCAAAGCTATTCAAGAGATGCCTACGCCACGCACGGAAAAGCAAGTAAGAGGATTTTTGACGATTGAATTACATCTCCATTTATCTCTCGATGATCGCACCTGGGCCGATATTCAAGCTTCTCCCAAAGATCAAAGGTTGTGTGGACACGATTGCCAAAAAGCATTCGACAAGATCAAGGAATACCGCCGTAACCACCAATACTAATCCCTCCAATGAAGGAAGACCGCTAATCATGTACCTTACCACTAGAAGAGTCCATGGGCTGCGATTGACAAAGAAGATGACACCTAAGAAGGAGCATGCCATTTACTACCGAGTAAAAGTTCACCGATCGTGAAACTCGTACTCCATGCTCGAGAAAACATGATGCGCTTTGGTGTGGGCTTCAAAACGCTCCGCCAATACATGATCAATCACACGACTTGGTTAATCTCCAAATGGATCCAATCAAGCACGTTTGAAAAGCCCGCTTTAATCGGAAGAATTTCACGATGGCGCGATGTTGTTATCCGAATATGACATCCAAGATCGCTACCAAAAGCGGTCAAAGGAAGCATTATCGCCGATCACTTGGCTCATCACTCAACGAATACCAATCTCTCAAATTTGACTTCCCACGAGGATGTTATGTACTGAAGATGAAAGATTGCGACGAACCGCTACACGGAGAAGGACCGATCCGTAATCCGATGGGGTTTAGTCTTTGATGGAGCAAGAATGTTTTTGGCAATGGAATGGGCGCCATCATCACTCCCGAGGGTTCTCATATCCCGCTTTCCGCCGATTGCTATTTGATTGCACCAACAACATAGCGTAATATGAAGCTTGCATCATGGGTATCAAGAAGCTATCGACTTGAGGATCAAGATCCTTGATATATATGGAGATTCAGCCTTGTGATCAATCAAATCAAAGACAAATATGAAACTCATCATCTTGGTCTAATTCTTACAGAGATTATGCAAGGCGATTGTTGAATTTCTTCAACAAAGTTGAACCGCATCACATCCTCGAGATCGTAACCGAATGGCGACTTGGCTACTCTATCTTCCATGTTCAAAGTTAACGATTGAATGATATGCCCGTAATCCGACGACACCTTGAAAGACCTGCATACGATTCGAATCAAGCCTTCGACGATAAACCGTGGTTCCACGACATCAAACGCTTCCTTCAAACACGAGTACCCGCCGGGCATCGTATAAAGATAAGAAAACTCTAAGGAGGCTTTCCATGAATTTCTTCCCGAACGAGGATGTGCTATACAAAAGAAACTTCGATATGGTTCGCCGATGCGCCGATGCACAAGAAGCGTACACGATCATCCATGAAGTGCATGAAGGGTCCTTGGAACCCATTCAAATGGGCATGCAATGTCTAGGAAAATCTTGAGAGCAAGATACTATTGGATAACGATGGAATCGATTGTCAAACACGCCAAAAGATGTCACAAGTGCCGATCAAATAAGATCCATGTGCCTCCGACTCTACTCAATGTTCTCTCTCTCCGTGGCCTTTCTCCATGGGGCATCGACATGATTGGGATGATTGAACCGAAGCGCCCAACGGACATCGCTTCATTATGGTGGCTATTGATTACTTCACCAAATGGGTCAAGCAAGATTCACGCCAATGTCACAAGACAAGTGGTTGTGAGGTTCATCAAGAATAACCTCATTTGCCGATACGGAATTCCAAGCAAGATCATTACTGACAATGGATCAAACTTGAACAACAAAATGATGAAGGAACTGTGTGAGGAATTCAAGATCGAGCATCATAACTCATCTCCTTACCGCCAAAGATGAACGGCGCCGCTGAAGCACCAACAAGAACATCAAAAGATCGCCTGTAAGATGGTCATCACTTACAAAGACCGGCACGAATGTCGCCATTTGCTCGCATGGGTATCGTATCAAGACGCACTTCAACAGGGCAACTCCTTTTCTTTAGTATACGGCATGGAAGCAGTGCTCCCCGTAGAAGTTGAGATCCCATCAATGAGAGTTCTTATGGAAACTAAGCTATCTGAGGTCGAATGGTGTCAAAGCGTATACGACCAACCGAACTTAATTGAAGAAAAGCGCCGACCGCCTGTGTCATGGACAACTCTATCAAAAAGAATGAAGAAAGCTGACAAGAAGGTCCGACCGTGAATTCCGAGAAGGCGACTCGTGCTTAAGAAGATTGCTTTTCAACCGATTCTAGGGCAAATGGACTCCTAATTACGAAGGCCCATACATCGTCAAAAGAAGCTTTTCCGGCGGTGCTATGACTCTCACAACCATGGACGGTGATGAACTCCCCGCATCCCGTGAATGCCGATGCGCAAGAAATACTTTGTCTAAAAACAAAAGAACAGCTCGGTAAGTCGAAACCCGGGCGGCTTAGGCAAAAAGAGCGCCCGGTGGATTGAAAACCTAAAAGGCAATCCAGCAAAACTTAGAGACAATAAATGTAAAATATCCCGATAGATTGGAAACCTAAAAGGCAATCTAGGCAAAACAAGGATACACAAAATGACAAAGTAATCCAAGACGCATCACACTCAAGAATTTTCCATCAACGGATCTTCAATCAACTCTTCTGAAGCGACAAGCACAGTTGTTATTCAAAGTTGTTAGGGATAATAGCGGTTATTTGCTTTCAATGTAGTCTTTTCCCCATAAATTATCATTTCCAACTTTTGTAAATAGCTCATGGAATCACGCATTTGGCTGATTACCATTCTATTCAATAAAATTTAAGCCTTGTACTTTTTGTTTGCAATTCCTACTTTATTCTGTTTTGCAAAATAACGCTTTTTATTGTGAAAATCACTTTTTGAAACTAAAATGTTTTAAATGAATTTTTACTTCAAAATTTTGAAATAAAAGCAGAAATGTTCCTTTGAACTATGGACACAGAAAGAACTTCAACGGTTTTCTCCGTAAGTGTTTCAATCTCCGAAGGATAAAAGCAATCACATGCAGCTTTTCCTCGCAGAATCATCAAAGGACGGTATTCTTATCCCAAAAAGAATCCCAGGCCGAGTTGCCAATGAATTGCCTTTCTCAGAAAGTTTAAGGCATGCAACTCAAATTCTTCGCCAGTCAAACATCTGCACCATTGTTGCAACTTCCACCGAGTATTTGTTCGAACTGTGACGTGGTCCCTTTCCCAGATATCTCTTTAGTGTCTTTGTCAAGTATTGTTAGCATGCATATAACATTCATGACATTCATACATAATAGCATCATTCGTGCATTTTTGTATTCCTTGAAATGTTTGCTTTCATATCACTGGTGTAAATCACGCTTACTCATGTAAGTACAAGTCTCCGTCAAGAGAATATCTCCAAATAAGAAAAAATACATCTTTTTCCCCAACGGAGTATTCCCAAACAGAGAAATACATTTTCTTCTTTCCACCACATTCCCCAGCTGAGATCATTCCTCATTGGGAATAATGTCTTGATTAACTTTTTCTTTCCAGTTCATTCCTGGATAGAACACTGTCTATAATCAACAAAGCAATAAGCAATAGCCTCATCGTCTGAGCCGCTTATCTTTCTCTTCATTCATAAAATTGTCATAAAAGTTTGTCTTCTCAACAAAGTCAAAATCATGATTATACGAGAAATTTCCCAGCAGTTGTCTTTCTGTCTAAAAGAAAACCTGTGTCTTCCAATCAAAATGCCCGCATCTTCTTAAAAGAGAGATCCTCGGCAAGATTGTATCCAAAAAGGCAAAACTCATTTGAGTTCTGTTTCTTTCACTGTCTGTTATTCACAAAGCTGAATATACAGCAATTTTCTAAAGATTTGCCTTGTTATAGTTATCACTTTGCTGATAATTGGTAATATCTTTAAAGCCCATTTGAAACTGCTTTTCATTTGTCCGTTATTCACAAAGTCAATACATAGCAAATTTTTCTCAAGATTTACCTTGTTATAGTTATCACTACCGATAATTGGTAACATCTTCGTAATTCATTACCATGAACTATCACAAAGTCGATAATTGGTAATATCATTTCCACTTACCTTAAACATTGTCACGAGGCTGACAGAAGGTAATCTCTTTGTTTCCCTAAGGTGAAAACAGATATTCACATATTTTGTGAATCATTCTTTCCCCAGCAGGGACGTATCCACAAAAAATTTTCCCGTCATGTCATTTCTTTGATATTTCTCTGGGTGAAACTTTTTTTCAATCATTTTGCACCATTTGCATTTTTGGTATCTTAGGTCCAAATTTATGATTTCGATATAAGTCTCTTTACACCTATCAAAACGAAGATATTCATCTTCATTTCTCAAAGTTAAAGAAACTTAAATAGGGGCATCTGTCATACCCCAAATTTTGACCTAATATACCACCTTACATTTGCATCATTGCATAACTAACAGCTCAGACAGCATTAATCGGGTGTAGATTTCACATGTCGAGATTAGGGTTTCATCAGATTTTCATCTGATTCAAGAGACAACCAATTAGGGTTTGAATTTTTCTCACCTCATTTGATCTATCTTGATCAAATATCAACCTTCAATCTTCAGATATCCATTTTTTCTCACAGATCAATCAAGGATCGACCAATTAGGGTTTTGATCTGCATGAGTTTTCTCCGACTTTTGAGCAAGAAATGACTTTTTTGGATAGAGATTGGTCATTATATCTTAGATACAACATCTTGACCTAATTTCTGGATTCAAAACATCACAGAAGTTCACAGACTTCATCACTCAATTTCAGAAACATCTGATGAAATTTCATCTGCACTAAAAAGTCAAACTTTGACTTTTGGTCAAATTTTTCAGAACAAAACTTTTTCAATCATCAAAATACTTTAAATGATCCATCATGATCATAAAAAATCAAAGAATTTGAAAAAGTCAACAAAAAGTCAAAAGTTTCTATACTTAGAAAATTTTCTAAGTGTTGAAATTTCTTATTTTTTCCAAACTTCATGCCATTTTTTCACCTAGTTCCAATTTGAATTGGAAAAAACTCAAAACATGAAAGTTGTAGCTTGTGAAACAAGCTTTCCAAAATGTCCAAGAACTCACAAATCCATGGAGTATAGGTATACGTTTGAAAATGAAACATAAGACTCCATGAACTTGATTTTCAAAATCCAAAACTTCAAATTATAGGTCATTTTTTAGATTTCTTCATCTAGAAGCAATACAACCTTGCCAAATGGATCATTGAGCTGATAAATATCAGCTAGATATGATTGAGATGAGATAGGATCAAATTGAAGATTTTTCACACATGGTAAAAAGAGGAAACTTCCTTTTTCTTTTGAAAAGTCATTCTTACCCCTTAAGGCATCTTTGATTTTCCAATTGCCATGTACTTGTGCCTAACAATTTCAGAACCTTTGGCCTATAAATAGATCATGATTTCAAGTTCAAAACTACACCAAAGCAATGCAAATCCATGCTTTCTCTCTTCTTACTTGAAAATCAAGAAACATAGTGATGTTGGAGAAACTTTGCATTTTTGAAGAATTGTGAATAAACATAAGATCTTTGGTGTCAAATACATTCCATAACAAATTTTAAACTTGTTTGAATCATAAAATCAGCAGAAGAACAAGTAAAAATCAGAAATCACTTTTCATTTTTCCAAACTTGTACAAACTGCCATAACCATCGAATTGTTAGTTTGGCTTAAGCAATTGGTGTTCTAATGATTAAAACATCATCTATGAACTTCATATACATGGTCCAGATAAATAACCAACATCTGTAATAACTCTAACATCAAAATCGAAGTTCCATTTTCAGTTGATGCAGGTGGACTTGGCTGGACTGATTTGGGAAGATTCAAAGCAAGCAGACCATTCATTTAGCTTCCATACATGCCGATGGTGCTGTAGCAATCAAGAAACAAGTTCTGGAAACACGTTTACACCTTCTTCGATCTCCACTTGAACAGGTATGAACATGAACTTGGATATCCTAATTCTTTGAACTTAAACGAAAAAACTCTTGGCCGATCTCTTTCTGCACTCATCACGATCATAAGCCCTCAAGAAAATCAAAGAATCATTAACTACACATCATTTAATTTGAAATCTTAGTTTCTAGGGTTCTTCGTGATTCCAGAAATTCAAACATGTTAGGTTAAAAATAAATACAATTAACATCCACCTTCGTGTTCGTGTTGAAAAATCGAGCAATTTTCATTTTTACTTCGTCCAATTTCGTTGAGAAACAAGGATTGTAGCTGGGTTTGAAAATTCTGAGAATCAAAATGAAGAACAAGCTTCGCGCGTGTTCTTGAGCTTTTGTAAATTCAAATATTCCAATGTTTTGTTTACACGTGGTCTGGATCCACTAACACCAATGCGCGTTTGTCCTAGTGGTAGCCTGCTCGCCCTTAAGGTTTTCTGCCACGTGTGCTACCCAATGGTCATGGGTTCAATCCCTCTCAAGACCATTTCTTTTTCAAACTATCTATTATTTCATGTTTTTTTACAAAACTTTCACATTTTTTTAACCAATCAAAAATCCTCATTTTGAGGTGATTTTTTGAACACTTGTTAATAAATGTATTTATTTTATGATAGTGCAAAAAATTTCAGAAAAAAACTTTCATCTGATTATATTTTAATCGAGCCGAAAACGACGTTCTGAGCACTTTTTCAAACCTCCTTTTAAGGTGAATTTTTCAAGTTTTCGACTTCCGATTCTTTTCAAAACTTTTCATAAATGAACCTCATATTTCAAAACATTTTCAAAATCATTTTTCAAAATCATTTTTCAAAACATTTCATCAAACTTACATCTTTTACCATGATCGATCCGATTAAAACGATAAAACCGAATTCGTTTTCTCTCGAATTTCTCAATCGATCATGGGCCTCCCTTACGGTGTATGTCCCAATCCTTTTATGTACATATTCAGTTTTTCTCGTACATACTCAAATCATCATTGTCAATATTCAAACATAAACAAATTTCTTTCGTTTGTTTTCATTCGTTTGTTTATACACCGATATCATTGGTATTGAAAGGAGAAGAATTATTACTGATGAAACTTATTTTAAACCAATGGGCCTCCCTCACGGTGTAAGTCCCATAACATTCTTTTGTGTACATAATATTTCTTTGTACATATCAAATCATTTCCAAATACATACAAAATTTTCATCCTACATAACACGATACTTTTTATACTCAAGTATGCATAAACTTCGATCGCTTGTTTTTCACTTCACTGTATACACAAACCAACATTCTTTATGTACATACCTTTTCCTTGTACATATCAAATTATTTTCATACAAACTTTCATCCGTACATATAGATACTTTTTACGATAAAACTTCGATCGCTCATTTCGCTTTCGTCCAGATATACACCGAATACCATTGGTATTGAAAGGAGCATTATTCCTGTGAAACTGCTTTTAAACCAATGGGCCTCCCTTATGGTGTAAGTCCCAACCCCTATGTACATCCATCTTCTCTCACATAAATACTGCTCGTACATATTCACTTCCTTGTACACGCTCAAACTTGTAAATAATCAAGTTACGCTGCTTTTGGACGCTCGCTCACGTACACTTGTTTATATTTCATAAACGTAAATAAACATCATTGCATTGTTTCTATTTCCTTCATAAACTCCCCGTGAATACATATCACACACACACTTGTTTATACAACTGCCTAATTATAACATAACAATTAGTCTAACCAATAGGTTCCCCATTGTAGCCTCCGCTGGCTTTATACAAGATAATTCATCACCAACATGAATTTAGCCTCCGCTTGGGCTTTATACAAGATAATTCATCACCAACATGAGTTTAACCTCCGCTGGGCTTTATACAAGATAACTCTCCCACGTAGTTCAGCCTCCGCTTAGGCTTCATATAAGAAAACTCATTCATCCGAGTTTAGCCTCCGCTAGGCTTCATATAAGACAACACTGCTGAGTCACCTCTTGGGCTTCATTCAAAAGAACTCCTCATTGAGTTTAGCCTTCTTGGGCATCATACAATGAAAGAGACAGAAATCTCTTAACAGCCTCCTATTGGGATTCCAATACAAAGAATCACCCGCTTAAGATAGAACCTCGAAAGGATGGTTTCCGTGAAATCACTTTCAAATCCCCAGAGTAAAATTTCCTGAAATTGCTCTTAATTCCAAAAGGATGGTTTCGGTGAAATCCTTTTAACACAAAGCCACCATACCCTATAGCTTCCTCTTGAGCTTCATACAAGGACCCTCGATGACCTCGATGACCCTAATGCCTCTCTAACAATACAAGGACCCATGGGCTTTTAAAAGCATCCCTTAATCCAATCAATTTCTCCTCGAGATTTAGACATTTATCATCTCTATGGAAGAAGTATCTCATCTATCATATCACATACAGTCAAAAACTTTTCAAACTCTTTTCAAACAAAAACATCTCTTAATTGTAAGTGGTAACGCTTGTACACTCAAGCAAAACACCCAATACTTACAGTTAAAAGATTCAATCATCTTTTTCAAACATCTTTCTTAAACATGTAAGTGGTAACGCTTGTACACTCAAGCAAAACACCTATAACTTACGACGAAAGATTTTAATCAATCAAACCTTTTCAAAATGTATGTGATAAAATAGATTAGATACATTTTCCATTAAGATGACATTTGTCTGTCTCTTACTAACATCCTGTTGCTTCCCACTAGCATAAGTGGGAACTACGATTGCTCTGACTTTCTCAACATCCTTTTGAGAATACGTAGGCACAAGGTCTCATCCTTGCCAAGAAAAATTTCTTTCTCCCTCAAACCAAACAAACCATAGATCCCTGTAGATCCGAGCTACAAATGCTCTGATTCCCACTAGGGGATATGTATGCAGAAGATCCACAGATCTTTGCGAGCACAATAATAACAAACACTAGGATTCCTCATAATCAATCCTTCTAAAAAATCCCAAAGGAGAAACTTTCCCAATCATAGAAATAGCAATTAAAACACACAAACATATCAAACATATTCATATATAAAGCTATAGATAACTATATATATTTAGGGTGCTCCATCTATTCCCTTTATATAACAATCCCCCTTACTCAGAATCTCCCTAATGCGTTGTGTCTAGTTTGCGCTAGTCATTACGCATATCAATATCAATTGAGGGTATTTCAGCTTTCCCCTTTTTCATAATCATTAAGTCATCTTTCTTGTGTTGAAAATAATAAAGCTTGATGCTCGCGGCATCTTTATAAACAAATCAAAAGAGTAAATCGTTTCGAGCCAGAGAATCTGAATTCACGTTCAAATCCTCTAGCGTGTCACCTTTTAACGCGAACAGATCCGTAATGCCAAGGCACAGCCTTGTCGCTCACATAAGGAATTGGATCAGGTTTAGTAATCATCAACGGAACAGACTTAGCAGGTGCAGGGATAATAACCATAGTATAGGGATTGGAAATCAATGAGACCTCTTTTGCACCACCCTTCTTATCCTTTCGAATTTGTCAAACTGCAATTCATCACTAGTAATCAAATTATGAATACCAACTTTCACGTTCTCACAACCATTCGGACAAGCCTTGCAATCAACACATTCAGGTGCGCAGCCTGCAAAAACGCCTCTCTTAACCAGATATTCTTTCACAAAAGACATCTGGGTTTTAACCATATTCACATCCATAACCAGATTCAACACTTCACCATCTTCCATAATGGCCTGGACAACTGCCCCGGCATGGGATTTTGAATGACGTTGGGCCCAGGTTGTTGTTGTTGGGCATCAAACTCAATAGCTTTTGAATCAATCAAATCTTGCACCTTGCACTTGAATGAATAAAAGTTTTCAACATGGTTTCCTACAGTACCATAATGGAACTCACAACGAGCATTGGTATCATAGTTCGCTGGTCGTCTGTCAGGAGGAGGTGGCGGTAGAGCAACCCTTGGGACCACCAATTTGAGATCAAGCAATCGTCTCAGAATCTCTATATAATACATTATGATTTCATCAAACCTTCTCGGTACACGGTTATTTTGTTGTCTTTGATATTGTTGATGTGGCGCTTGCTGAGCTTGCGACTGAGCAGCGGAAATGGTCACAGCATTTACCTGGGCTTTGCCCCGGTTTTCCCTGTCATAAACAACACTGGTATCCCCTTCCTTCTTTATGGGGTATCCACTAAATGTTTTCTTTGTACCTGAAGAACTACCACATTCGGTATACTGAATTTTTCCAGATTTCAATCCACTTTCAATCTTTTCACCGTATCTGACCATCTCAGTGAAATTAGCCAATGTACTGCAAACTACTTAATAGTGCCCAGAAAGAGTACTAGTGAACATCTCTATCATCTCCCTTTCCATCATCGACGGTTAAACTCGTGCAGTGAGCTCACACCATTTCTGAGCGTACTCCTTGAATGTTTCTCCATACTTTTGAGATAGGCTTTGCAATTGGGTCCTGTTAGGAGCCATATCGATATTGAAATGATATTTCTGTATGAAGGGGTCAACCAAATCTCGCCAAGTTCTGATACGAGTTATCTCTAAGTGCATGTACCATTCCAAAGAAGTGCCAGACAAGATCTCTCGGAAGAAATGCATCAGAAGTCTTTCATCCTCAGTATACACAGCCATTTTCCGGAAATAAGAAGTAATGTGCGTCTTCGGGAAGATTGCGCCATTATACTTGTCAAAAGTCGGAACTTTGAATTTAGGCGGGAGCCTAACTCTAGGTGACAATCCCAAATCAGAAAGATCCAAACCTAACATCTTTTGACCCTCAATAGCTCTTAGCCTTTCCTCAAGAAAATGATACTTTTGATGCTCAGCAGGAAAGTTGGCTTCACTTTCATTAACAGAATACACCTCCTCATTAAGGTCTAGATCAAGACCCTGAGAACGAGGTGGCCTTGGCCGTGATGCCCCTGCATCTCGTCATCATAGAAATAATGCCCCTGTGGTGGAGGTGGAGCAGGTGGGATCCGATCATGATTGATATGCACACCCTGATCACGAAGGTGATCATTAACAACCAAACCATCATTGTTCGCAACATTGATAACATGTGGCTAGCCCACGGAAAACTCATCGAACGAATTCACTGGACACTCCACCTCTGGACGAGGCCTTTCAACCAAAGCTCTCAACTCTTGCTGACCTCGGTTCATGTTGGTGATTACCTCCATAAACTGAGCCATTTAAGATTCCATCTGAGCCTTCATTGTAGCCATGTATGCCTAGATTTTCTCCATTTGGCGGCGCTGATTACTTCTTGTTGAGTAACAGTGGAAGAAGGAATTTGCAATTTTCTGCTAAATAAAAGCAGAACCACTGATAAGAACTCTGATCAAAACTTGTTATGCATGATATATGTACATGTATGAATGTTATGCATGATGCATGGAATGATCATTTTCAGGATGTTCTTGCGATTTCTCATCGAGCATCGAATAATGATAAGATAAACAATAATATAATCATCAAGGTTGCAATACACAATTCGGAAATCAACTGTTCATTGCATAGAAGAGAATAATATTGTTCAAATAAGGGTCTTAGACAGAGAGTACAAGTACAAACATAATCATCAAGAAAATCTCGTCCAACAAGCATGGCGGTGACTCGTCAAACAAATATAAATTTCAATCAAACAATGTTCGCATTAGTTTGTTTGGAAGTTGATTGTGCCTTGAGCTCCTGGATTTTTGCAGACAATTTGGACATGTGGATGTCTTGACCCCTAAGAATGGCGTGCACCGCATATCCTTCGTCTCTGGACTTTTGCAGCTGGATCTTCAACTCTTCCATTTCTTTGGATAGAACAACGATCTACTTTTGATGGCTCTGAACCTCGGCCTTGAGTTCTTTCTTTTGTTTGAGAGACTCCTTAGCATCAGATTCTTCTTTGCGGAGTTGTTTTCTCAGGGCTCGGATCTCTTCATTATGCTTTGTCTTTAACTTTCCGTTGACGACTTGCAGATTTTCCAACCTCTCTTGAGTTTTCTCAAGCTCTTTGGTCAACTGGATGAAAGAAGAAGCATCTCTACTTCTGACTTTCTTGGTTTGTTCAAGCAATCCGTAGTCACTCAAAACTTGATTTTTTGCCTCGATCTCAATGGACAGCTTCTTTTTACCCTACAAAGCAAATGCTAAATTCATGGCTTGACCTTGCAATTTTGCTTGTAAAGCAGAATTCTCCACTTTGAGTTTCTTATAGAGCTCTGCACGCACGAACCCTTATATAGCTACAACAGATAATGATGAAGAGGCGACATCAGATGATGGATCTTCAACCACGGCATAAGGTTGAGGGTATAGAGGCGCTTATCTTCGAAAAGGTAGCAAAACAACAGAGACTCGCTCTTTCAACCACGCCACATAAGGATTGAGAGCATAATTCCCCTTTTGGACAAAGAAAATGGTGCCCCTCTTATGAACTTGCTGCCATGCTGCAACAACCTTGTTCAACATGATCGGATCTTCACCTTTTGCAAAGAAAACACTTTTCGTCATCTGACAAACGATAGGCTCTTCCTTCATAGGATATCCTAATTGACGATGTGCCAATATAGGATTGTAGTTGATGCAGCCTTTAGTTCCCATCAACGGAACATTAGGGAATTTTCCAGAACATACAATAATATCAGTTCCACTTGACATGGTATTCTATACTATATCATAGGAAGTAAGTGCGACGGTCCGACGGGACCATAGCATGGTGTTAGCACAATCCACAAAGGCTCCTTTCTTTAGCATATGTGTCTTGAACCATTTGTAGAGAAAAGGTATGCAACAAACAACACAACCATTTTTGCCATGACGAGAATGTATAGCATAATAGGTTTCCTCCAAGATAGTCGGAACCGGATTGTTGTTCATAAATACAGATATAGCAGCAAAATCCACAAACTTCTCAACAATAGGGAAGATAATCGTGCCATAGATAATGGCGGCCAACACAATGTTGAAATTCCACCAATCTTCACTATTGGCAAATTCATCTACTCTAGCCAAAATAAAACCCAACGGAAGCCCGCTTGTACTATCTTTGGAGATCCAATTAGCCCTCATAATGCTAACGCGCAAATTAAGTGCTTTAACGATGGCTTCATAATTTGGAGTAGCATGTACTCTGACAAACGACATGATAGTAGTGATGTTGCAATCCACGAGAAAGGAATACTCTTCGAGAGTTGGCGCAAGCTGATAGTCTTGAAAAGTGAAGCATCGGAGCTTGCTATCATAGAAATGCAATGGTGATTACATAGCATGGGATTCATAATCCTCCATCAACAAAGGCAGACTGTTTCCATAAGTCTCTCTAATGTTCTTCTCAATCGTCCCTTTCACACGAGCACCCATTGATTGCACTTCGGAGATGTCAAATTGGAAGAAGGAATAGATTGAGGACTTCTTGAGAGCCTCATTGTTGGTTTGAATGTCGTTATCTATCCTGATGTTGGTGATGATCATAGAATATCCTGGAAATGATATGCATGCAGGGTTAGATAAAAAACATATTTTTCTGACATTTCTTTTGAAAAATAAACATGCTAGGTGCAAGTGCATTGTGCATTGATCATGAGTTTACGACTTCCATAATATTGCTTATTTGTTGTACTATTTATGAACTTGTTGAAGAAAATAAAAATCTCAGACAGAGTAACGGCTAGAAAATACCACAGAATAGAACCATAGTTACCAACAGAAAATACCAAGTCCATCAGTATCAAGTCAACAACAGTCACCATCAGTACCTGTGATAATAATGATCCCTCCCACTCACGGGTGAAACTAAGGCTTGGGTAAGGCAAAGGCAAATACAGGATCAGGTTAGCCCAGGAATACTACCATCATAACACCTATGTGAAGACGATAGCACCCTGTTTGAAACCTCCCCTGAGCGTGGATGACATGACCACAGTACTAGATCTACATCTATAGCCGTCATGTTCCACTCTAGTCCTTTGTGTTCCTATATGTCACTCATAGCCTGGGTACGGGGCCTTTTACCTCATGTAACTCTCACCCAATCTAGAAACAGATCTAGCCCAGCAGCAAATATAATATATGGAAGCGATAAAATGTCATATAGGATGCAATACAAAGCATACAAAGGATGATGCAATAAAGCAAGTAAATAAATAAACACCCAATAGACAAGAAAATAAAAGCTAGGATTGACTCCTGAACGAACTAGTAAGAGGTCTGGATGTACCCAGTGAAGTCTCCAACTGAAACTACCTGGATGAAATTATCGGATAGAATATCAATGAAGTCGCCATCGAACGTTTTTTCTCCCGCGAGAGGAAAGGAAAACATCGAGTAAACCTGAGGGGGAGAAATCATAGTCTTACAACCAAGAGATCAGGTAAGGGAGTCTGTTACGCGAGGGGAAGGTATTAGCCCCCTACACACCCGTAGTACTCTATGATATCCACTTCTACTTTCTATCTATTGGGTGTGGGTATCTATTTACAACCTATGCCTAAGGTAACATGAATGAATGCAAAGTGTTATGTATAAAAAGAAAGGTTTTTTTAGTTATGCCTAATGCGATTGCGAACCTTTGTGCCTACGTACCCCATTCGTGCAATTGGGGATCAAAGCACTACGTAGTTCTCCTCAAAAAAATTGGTGGGTTGCAATTTTTTATGGGAAATTATATTCTGCATCCTCACAATTGCAACTCGTGCTTGGCGTTGCAGCTTATTGTAAGTCTTATGCTTGGCCGCTCGCACACTTAGCAATTTTCTTGCATTTGAAAAGGAACACCCTTATTGAAAAGATTTTCATAGAAAGTGGCCTAAGTCAAGGATGAGAAGGGAATATCTACCTATGTTAACATGCAAGGGATGAATATCCTAATGTCTAGGCTCGAGAGTTGTCCTAGCCGAGCGGTCTTAGGGGAAACTATCCTAATATCCGTCTTGGTTGAAAATCCAAGGGATGCAAATGGAGGAGTAAAGCAAGTTCTTAGGAATAAGCACACAAACAATGCAATGCACAAGCAAATGATACACACATGCGCGGGGAAGAAGAAAGAAGTTTCATAGCCTCAAAGGTAGTGAATCACCCGAGTCAACCAGGAGCCTTCTTTCAGAGGAAACCATAGCCACGAATGGAAATACCCGCGTCAACCAGGAGTTTCTTATGGGAGAAAGGAATCACATCTTGATATGATTTACCAAGTGTGACGAGCGTATGAGTGTGAGTATCAACATGTGAATGTGAACCTCGTGATAAAGTGTGGAGAGTCGGAATATGGAAATCTTGCCACTGTTTTATTGATTCGATAAAGGAAGCTTCACGATTCGCGTGAGTTGTGTAACACTCCAATTAATTAAATAATTATTTAATTACGTTGTTAGAAATTATCTGATAATCGGTGTGTTGAATGATGTGTTTTGATACTATTATGTATGGGGTAGTGTCAGATTTAATACTTGTTGAGAGTATTTTGAATTTAGTAATTTGAGAATAAATTATTAAATTTAGAATTATTATTAGAAATAATAGAAATATTAGAAAATAGAAATTATTACTAATTAATTGGTTATTATTTAAATAATTAAAATAATAAGATTGTTAGTAGAAGGATGACAAGGGCAAGATGGTACTTTTGATAGAATAAGTGAGGATAGAAAAGGGAAACCAATATTAAGGGTCCTAAGGCTAGAAGTGACTATAAGAGAAAATAAGTATTGGAATTATCATTATTTACGATCGTGAAAATAAGAAAGAAGAGAAGAGGAAGAGAAGAAGCAAGGAATTAGGGCTTGAAGGAGAAATCCATTAGAGAAGGAAAGATAACCCAGAAATTCTAAGGTAAGGGTGGGGTTCCAACTTTCTAAGGGATAGTATAATCCTAGGTATGTGGCGTTGGGTGTATAATTGTTGTGGTGTGTTTGTTTATGAATTGGTTTTTTAGTGTATGTTGAATCTACTGATGAACTCTTGATGAAACTGCAATAGAAAGTTATGAAATTGTGATGTTTATGTTGTGATTTGTTGTTGATGATTATTTTGTGTAGGGATTGTTCCATAAAACCTTAATCTAGAAACTATAGGTAATGGAGGTTAGAACTTTATGATTTATTTTGGAAGAATAGCCTTAGGTCTTGGTGTATGATCAATTGGGGGGTTTTAGATGAGGATTCGATGAAAATTGATGAAAAACCATGTGTTTAGTTGAATGAATAAGTGAGCCCATGGTGAATATATGATGTTAGGATCTTTAAATAATTGTTATAAGTTTTTGATAATATTATATAATCATAGGATTTCAAATTCTGAAACTGGAACTTTTTACGAAATCGAATTCGGAGGTCCAGAAGGCCTCCAACAGTTGAAATTCACAGCAAGAAAAAATGCAGAAAAACACTATTTTTGGGACTTGCGTCGACTCAAGAATTTGGGTGGGCCGGTGCGTGACATCCAACAAAACTGAGAAGGGCTCTTTAGCAGACATGCGTTGACTAATGAGTGCTTTGCGTCGACTCATGATTTCTTTGCGTCGACTCATGATTGGCTTGCGTTGACTTAGAAGACAGCATTTTTGAAAAAATTTATAGCGGCCATAACTTTTTAAGCGTAACTCCGTTTTAAGCGTCGTTCGAATATTTAGAAAGCTAATGAAATAACAAATAAGATAGAACTATGTTTGTTGGTATTAGATGATTTAATAATTATGTGAATTATGCAAAATGACATGTATATTTGTGATAGTTTGCGCATTAATTGGTGATCGTGTTGCGATGCGTTGTTGTTGTTGGTTTACAGCAGGACGCTGGAAACGGTAAGACATTGATAATATGTTATGATGTGGTGTTATTGTTATTTAATATAACATGGTGAATGGATAATATGACTTTGTGAATTATACTTTCATGATGGAGTGTTGTTGGACTTATGCAACCGTGTCGTTAAGTGTTGATATATTGTTGTGTTGCTATCTGCTGTTTGTTGAGCAGGTGTTGTTGTATGGTGGACGATAATGGAATGTCACGTTGATGATGATTGAAATTAATGTATTATGTTGTTTAGTTGCATGATTATGTCTCATACATTCATATTGCATCGTTGTTGTTGTTGGCTCAAATCCTAGATGGAGTAGATACGAGTGAGGTGAATACATTTATTCCCTTTGTTGATGGATCTAATCCTAGATGGAGTGGATTAGTAGTTAGTTGAACCAATTGTTCACAAAAATGGTGACCCCGATCTTAGATGGAGTGGATTCAGTGGAAATCTCGATACCGCATGCATTGTGTCTATGTTGAGTTACATTTCATAATTGTTGTTGATGTTGGTTGTGAATTGTTATATTGTATAACTTATGACAATTGTGTTGTGGTGATGAGATGTTTGAGCACTTATAATTATGCATGATAATTTCATATATCTCTTATTATACTGTTCTTTATATTGTTGTGATATCTCACCCCTTCTATTGTTATGTTGCCTTTACATGGGTAACATGCAGATACTCATGAGTAGCTCGAGTAGCAGGAGTCGAAGAGGTTGCTCTTCTTTTTAGTTCGAGTCAACGTTATGCTTTGATACGTAACACTCGGGTCGGGGATAAACGTTTGAATGATTTGTTTTAATTTGGTTTTGGTTTTCCCTTGTTGATTCCAAGAGGAGCAATTTAGACTCCGGAATGATTATTTGAAGTTGTTTTGTTGGATTTGAAATATTTCCACTATTTCAATAAAGTATTTTTATTCAGACTATATTACGTTTATCTTCATCATGTGTTATGTATCTAGTTGAATGAGCTATTGTGGTTTTGAAGCATGTGACATCCTGATTTATGATGTTTGAAAATTTAAATTTACTCTGATTTTGTATAATTATGCAACGGGGAAGTCAGGGTGTTACAAGCAGAGCTGACACGGACTGAACTGTGCGGGGGTTGGTTGCTAACCCTTTCCATGTGTCTTTCATATCATCAACAGGACTTTGCTTGGTGGTGCCATATCAGGTTGCCTAACCACTCATGACATATGCAAGCACAAATGTAAACACACTAAAAGGTACCTCCTTTGCACGGAAAGATTTTAAACAAACCACACACAGTTAGCACACAATATGCGGAATTGTCCTAAACGGGTCTTTAAATAAACCATAGGGGTTCTTGAACATGCTCCAACTACGGAAGCCCCATCATGCATCTTTATTCCTACTTCTCATGGCAAAAGAAAGCGGTAAAACCCTACTTCTCATGCTCTCTAAAAAAGAGGTAAAATAATGTGGTAGAAAAGATAAGAAAATACCAAACAAATAATAATTCGTTAAAGCAAAAGCAAGCAAGAAATACTCCGGAAAACTTTGTGTACCGCTGACAAGCAATAAAAGAAATCTGGTGAGCAAACGCGTTGAGGCATCAAAATGCATGATCAAAGTGTGTGTCGTACACATATGAATAGCAAAAGAGAATCTACACGAGATAACAATCCATACAAAGGATGTGCATGTGATACGCACAACCAGAATGTGCGCCGTACACATCTGAGCTAAACCAATAAACCTGTAAGAAGGTGAAAACCAAGCAATACATACAAAGGTGTGCATATCGTATGCGATATCAGAATGTGTGTCGTACACATCTGAAATAATCCAATAAACCTACAAGAGATCACAATCCAGACAATACAAACAAAGGGTGCATGTGTGTGTGCAAGATCGGGATATGTGTCGTACACACCCAAATCAAATCAGATAACCTGCAAGAAGGTGAAAACCAAGCAATGCAGACAATAGAATGCACACACATCTGTGCAAGATCAAGATGTGTGTCGTACACATCCAAATCAAATGAGAAATAAGCTCAAAGGACCTCACACATGTAACAAAGTGTTAGAAATAACAAGGCAAGTGCTTTAACTAAAGCACAAAACTCAAAAGTGACTATTCACAAGATGATATACTAGTATAAGCATACAAGAAGTGAAATAAAAACACAAAAATCGGCTTGGGAAAGTGCTTATTCGAAATCGGAGCGAAAAAGTCAACTTGCCGGAATCAATTAAAAATCGCAGGGTTGCTTGCAAACACGTCAACGGATTCAAAAATATGATCGGTTTTAATTAATTCCGAGTGGAAGTGACGTTTTTTAGTCCTTAAAGGAACGGGGAAGCAACACCGTTTTAGGCATGCTACGCTTGAAATTCGGTTCTGAAACCATCAAAATAAGTTTTAAAACATGCCAAGACGTTGGGGAGAAGTATTGCTACCTTCGACCTTTGAGAAAAAATGAGTTTCGATGGAAAAAAATGCATGAAAATGCTTATGGAATGTGAAAATTCAAGTATCGATTTAATTTCCAATTCTCATTTGTTTTGTGTTTTGAAATGAGAAAGAGAATTGGATATTTAATTCATACATGATGCAAACAATTCTAAACAAATGAATGTACAAATGACATGCAAAAATCGGAAAACATATAATCGGTATAATGCATAAAAATGCATGTTTATTCATGAATTAATGCGTTTTATGGAATGAAATGCACATGAATACGTACACAAGTGCAAGCAAATGAGTAATCAACCTACTCCACACTTTGACATAATGAAATGCATGAGTTAAAGTCTATTAGAATCAAGAATTCAACACGTCATAATGCATCAATTTAATTGCTCAAGAATGCATCAATTAACACATAAAAATATGCATAAAAACTAGGTCTCGACACACTTTCGAATTCACAAAGTCAAGACATAACACATGAATTCGATTCAATTATTCAACACTAGTGTAGATTAATGCATGAACATGCAAATTACAAGCCAAATTCAAACACAAGTGCTCTATGTACAAAGAAAATGCTTCAAGCAAGTGAATGTGCAAAAAGGCTACATCTCGACACAATAACATTCACAAATCGAGCCTCAATTAAAACAATTCCAAGCAGTTAATCAAGATTTCAATTAATCGGAACAATTACAAACAATTCCTCAAATCAAAATTCAAGAATAAGCAATTGCAAAAATCACTTAAAATAAGCGCTTATGGAAATAAGCTCTTACTTGAAATCGAAGCTCCAAAGTCAAATTGAAGAAGAATTAAGCTGAATCTTGCTTGAGAGTGAAGAAAGAAGGTCGATTCATGTTGAGGAAGGTCGGATCCTTTCTTGAAGGAAGAAAACTGAGCTAGCAAGGAGTAGAGAGAGGGAATACCGGCCGGTGCAAGAGAGCAGCAAGGCGGAGCTAAGAAGAAAAAAGAGGTAGGCCGGTTGGCTTGGCTGGAAGGTGTTCCGATGGGAGGAGGAGAGTGATTGCACGGATGAGATTGGTTTACGCGAAGGCAAGGCGAACGGAGGGAGTGCGCGACCGGTGGGAGATCGGAAGGAGGATATTTGGCCGGAGCTGGCCGGAAATTGGAATTCCGTTGGTGGCTTGGCTGGATCAAGGCCGGAGCACGACCAAGGGAGGGTTGTCCGTGGTGGAGGAAGCTTGGCTTGAGGAAGAAGTTTCTTTTTTGTGACTTTTTGTTCTTGAGTTTTTGAGAGAAAATTGGAGTTTGGAAAGTGAAATTTAGCAAATGATTCTTTCTCCCCAATTTGTGAAGGGAAAAATTTATTTATAGGTGCTAATTTTGGGTTTTGGAGTGTCTTGGATCCACAATTAGGCTCAAATCGCGATTATCTGAATAATTTTCGTCCACAACCCAAAACACCAAGAACCGTGCTAAATTTGAAATCGGACTCTTCACGAAAAATGTCCGCAACGAAAAATTATTTGCGAGATTCAAAATTTCGACTCGATCGGATGAACGGTTGAGAAGATATGAATTTTTTAAGTTTCAGCACACATTTCGGGCATCTGACACATACAAAAATTTTATTGCGCCACTCAGGGAAAATGCTTCAAACGAGGATATTCTGACCAAAATCCGAACTCGAAATATGAATGAAAGTCGAAGCCAACGAAATTTGTGAAATTTTGACACCAGTCTCATCGCGTTTCGATAAAAATCGAGCGAGATATTATTTTTTGAACACTGCGCATCAGATAAAAAATGCTCGGTTCGGCTCAAATTCACCCTCAAAGAATAAAATCCTGGTATTGATCCGTAAGGAATTAGCTATCGGCTTGTGAATGAAAGTCGGAGAGGACGTCGAGACGGAATTTTAGACACCAGCCCTGCTCAGTTTCGATATTCCAGTCATGATTTATGAATTGTTTAGTGTACTATGAACACGGTTCAACCATAAAACTCAGTTTGTTACACTTGAAAGATCAAATTTTCTGGAGACTTTCTTCACACAATTAGCCTTCAACCTATGAATGAAAGTTGGATATAATATTGAGAGGGACTTGCCATTCGAAAATCATTCTAAAATACCCAACGAGCTGAGAGATATGCCTTTCGGAACGCCCGAAACGCATCAAAAACCCAAAATTCACTATATTAAGAAATGAATTGTTAAAGTCTTTTTCTTGACGAAATGGCCTCCGATCTGAACAGATAAATTAGAGAACATATTAAAATGGTTCCAACGTCTATGGAACCAACTGGAGAAGACCTTCTGCCCATAAAATCTTGCCTCAAGCATACGAATCGAAAAATATCAATTTCTGGCTCAAAATAGTTTAAATTGACTGAAACGCACAATTTCTTGCGCAACCTAAAATACTCTCAACCCCATGACCATGAGATCAATGATATGCATGTATGTTTATGATAATAAAAATATAAGCCAGAAATATTGAAATAAATAGAATAAATTTTGGAGTACAACACCATGACAAGTGTCTCAAAATAGTAAACTTTTTAAGTGCATTAGTTGTTTAAATTATGGTTATACCCTAAACTTCATTATGAATTTTACTTTACCTAAAAACTCACATTTCAAAGTCATCGGGTTGAGAGAATTAAAGTCAATTTTGAAAAATAAAATAGCATGAATTCTTTTGAATTTACTTTTTCATTCTCTATGATTTGCTATTTATATATATTTTTTCCTTGCAGATAGATAGACTTGTTAAAGTACATAGACTTGATAAAGTACTTTAGTAATCCTTTTATTGGATTTTTTATTCTATTCCATATTCTTTTAGAGCATCAGGCGAATTTTCAATAATACTTCTGGCAATTAGAAATATATTTTCCGTCCAGATTATATATCATGCAAATTACATTGAAAAAGATTCAGTGTAAACTAGAAGTATACCTCCGGTTCTATATTTATTGTTTGTAAAATTAATTTTGTTTTTTTTAATAGTTTTTATTTCAATTAAAGATTAATAATTAAAAAAATTCTTTTTCAAATGTATATTACTATGTCTTTTAAAATTGATATCATACAGAATGTGAGTTGGATCCAATAACTTTATATTTAATTTTTTTTTCTAAATCTTATCATAATTAAGTGATATTTATGATAATTAATTATGATAAGATTTTAAAAAAATTAAACATATAGAATATCAGTTTTAAAAGAGATGATAATATACGGTTGATAAAGAGTTTCTTTAGTTATTAATTTTTAATTGAAAAAATTATTAAAAGAAACAAAATTAATTTTGCAAGTAATAAGTTTGAAATCAGAGATATATTTTTTATTTTCAAATAAATATTTTAAAAAGTGGTGTGTACCACAAATATATTTTTAATTTTAGAGATATTTTTAGAAATGCACATGATTCAATTCCATTCTATAGAATGGATTAAAAAATTCACATCTTTTTATCAAAACTTCTGTTTGGATAACGTAAAAATACACGTTTCCTTCTTTTTATGTTTGGTAAAGTATTTCATAACATGAGTATACTTCCTTTTTCATACTTTTTTTCTTTGTTCACGTAACAAAGGAATTTCATGCAGCTTTGCTTTTGCTTTTGTCTTTACCTTTTACTGAATAGCATTGATGTGTAACTCAAAACCTTCAATACATGGTTACTTGTCAAACACACTATTAAAATCAACTAGTAGTATACATACAATCATGAACAATATGTGAAGTGTGAACCACTTTATCATCATTTTCATACATTAAGTTTTAGATAAGGTTGATAATTGAACCTGGTGGATGAAGCCAAATCACTTTTAAATATGCGTTTTAAGAATATTGGAGTTACACACATTTGTTAATTGTTTTAAGCCGACACATTTGTTAAATTTCAATGTTGAAATCTTCTGAAAGGTGTGGTATGTATGCCATCTCATAATAGAACCGAGACAGGGTGGCCATTCATATTAATTTCTTGTTCTTAACAGGGGACTACATACATGATTACCACTTATTGTTTTTATATTGATTATAATTATTATGCATCCAATTCAACAACCGGCCCAATTCAACATGATCTGTTTATTTCATACATTAATTAGGTATAATAAAGCCAAATTATAAAAAGATTAATCACAATGGTAGGAGCAGATTAGCAACCTTAAACTCTAATTCAGAATTAGTGACTTTTGTCTCTAGCATTTGTTTTGATAGAGAAGAAAAAGTGAGTAGGAAAGTTGTGTTAATTGAGTTAAATAAATGTAGATTATTGTTTTAGAATTTAAGTCGTTAACGTAGTATTTACTTATATTTGTATATTAACGTAAATAAGTTATTAATATTTATAAATTAATAATTTTAAAAAATATTAATTAAAAAGAAGAAAAATAAAAATTTTAATATTTAAAAGTTTGGTTGTATTCTATTTATTTTAAATAAATAAATTAAGAGACATATTTACACATTTTTTAAAGGTAGATTTTAATCAACTTAATATTGTTCGGTCTGGTTGGTGATGGATGGCGCAAATTGGGGTCTGAAACCATTCAAGTTTAATAATGAATTGTTTAACGATAAATTTTGTATTTCTTTTGTAGAAAAGGAATGGAAAGAGATTGTGGTTGCGGGTAGGAGTGATTACGTTCTTAAGGAGAAATTGTGTATTCTTAAAGTTAGCCTCAAATGGTGGAATTTGGAGGTTTTTGGGAGGATTAATTTGGAGATTGAGGAAAGAGTGAGGAAGATGAATGAAGAGGATGATTTGTTAAGTTATGTTGTTGATGATTTGAGAGAAGAGGTGCTTCTTAATAGAAAGGAGGGTAGTAATAGTTTTTGGTTAAATCTTAGGATTAAGGAAAAAATGTTGATCCAGAAGTCTAGGTTGAAGTGGCTTAATGATGAAGACCCCAATACTAGATATTTCCACTGTGTTATGTGAAATTTTGGTGTTGACAGACTCAGGATGTCGTGACATCTGATCCGACATTACAAAACAGACAAGGTAGAACATGCAATTAAAAGTAGGAAACAAAAGAACACAAGGAATTGTTAACCCATTTCGGTTCTAACCAACCTATATCTGGGGGCATACCAAGTCAGGAATGAAGTTCACTATGAGCAGTATTAATTCAGAGGGAAACCACTCTGTTTACACTCCTCACTTAATCAGACTACCCAATGACCCTTCTACCTAAGATACCACACTTAGATATGAGAACTTTCACTCACTTCCAATCACCTCAGTGATGTCCATCAGCTACTATCACACCAGCAACTACATCGATTTCTTGGCTCCTAATACAATCAGCTTGGAGATACCTCACTCCAAACACAACTAAAACAGTTTGAAGATACCACACTTCAAACACAATATAAACAATCACTCAAGTGACACAAACCTAACTTGGAATTGCTTCACAGCTTTTGAGTGAGTAAAACAATCATCTTGCCTACAGGCTTCGAGGTAAAAATTAGTGACCATCCCATAATCCGGGTGGTTCACTTACATGAATAACCCTAAAGACTACATCTTTCTAAAACCGGCTAGCTTACTAAAACTAGGTTACAACTACTTATTTATAACCTATTACCCAGCTGGATTTGGGCCTTCAAAATAACAGCATAAGCTGTAACAAACTTCCGCATAAACAAACTTTTGCAGAAACAATTTCGCAGATAACTTTTGCTACAATCAAGGTCCTCTCTGATTTTTCTCCTTAGCTCTTGGACCTCCACATATGCCTTCAAAGTCACGCCACATAAGATGCATAATATTTCCAGAATATTCTGCACTAATTAAAACAGAATTGTAACAACTTAACAGTTTATGTAGCTTGATGTCCTGATGTCTGATGTCTTGACATCTCATATGACATGTTGTTCTAGATGTTGAAACTCTTCAACACAGCATGTTAAGGCATTCTAGATAGGATTATAAGATGAGAATCCTATTGTACAAAACATTGTTGCTGCTATTTATTTGTTTTATTAAAATTAAGTCAATCCATATAGTTCAGGAACTTACAATCTCCCCCTTTGGCAAATTTTAGCTAAAACAAATAAATACAATCACAAGCAGTTTAAAGTAGCAACAACAATTTATAACTGAAAATTAACAATTAAAAGATTCTTCAACAGTCTTCAGTTGCCTTCATGTCTTGAGAGCAGGGGAGCAGACATTGATGGTCTATCAGTTGGAGACAATGTCTCAACATCCAATTCGACATCTTCTCATGTTTTTTATCTTCTCCATATAACCAATAGGTTAAAGGGAAGGAAGGTTTAGTTTGTACACGAGGAAGAATATAACTCTCATTCCCCCTTAGGGCAAGTGACAAATCTTGTCACAAAAGGTGGAAAAGAGGACCGTGAGAAATAAACTATATCTTGAGTGATATCGTATTATTTTCTCAGGTAACTCAGAACACAAGTCACAATTGTGTTCAAAACTCAAATCACAAGTCACAACTAATTTGTTGTTCATTGTTGTGTGACCTAGCTTGTGACTCAGACATTGATTGGTTTGCTCTATCGTATTCGTATGCTGCTCTTTCTGTGAAATATGATTTCTCTCCCCCTTTATAGATAAAATTTGACAATTTGACTTCTCACTAAACCAGATCTAGGCACAGTTTGCCCAAGCTTTGATAAAATGCATGGTTAATATGAGATGGAAGCCCACTTGTTGTTTGAGGATGGCTGAGAAATCCTTTAAATAGGTCAGTAGTTCCTTAGGAATTAACGGCAAGTTAAATTCCAATCAATGGTGCATTTATTTAGGCCTAAAAACTGTTACATGACTAGCTGACCACCGTCCAGGCTATCTTTGAATTCCTTTAATAGCCTTTGATTATTTCTATTGGGATAAACACAGTCCTAGTGCATGCATAATTCACATCATTTACTTTGTACGTGCAAATATATGTTCTGAATAATGTCCTGACATTCATTCAGACATTGTCCACTTACTTCACTTTTCAGAATAGTGGATTTTCTATTGTGGGGCACTCTTCACTTTTGACCATATAGTGCCATAAATTCTTTCTGGGTGGCTATGAAAAAGAATCTGATTTCATCAACAATCTTTAAGTTTACTTCAGATTCTCAATGACATTGATGTTTCAACATTTTATGCCACATTCACACAGAGTCCATCTGCCTTGGCTGAGATTATAATATTACTGCTTCTTCAAAATTTTAAACACATAGCAGTATAACCTTCTCTTTTCATTAGCTAATGAATGATCTCCCCATTGACAATAGTTGGTCATCAACATATATAGCAGTTGCGCCTTTATACAATAGCACCAGACAGGGAAGCTTTCACAATTGACAATTAACAATTAACAATTAACAATAGACAATTGCTCTTCAATTTTCCAAATCCTCTTCATTAGAATAGTTGCATCTTAGAATAGGTTGTTGCTTCCCTTGTGGATAGTTGCTTCCCCAGAATGTTAGACTTCTCCTTTTTAGCTTCCAAGATAGAGCTAATCATGATGTTGTTAATCTTACTCCCCCTGAGTTACACAAAATAAGGACACTTTTGAATCTGGTCCTTGTAATATTTGAAGCATTCTTCATTTGGACTAGCCACAGTTTCCAAATTGGGAATCCTTAGATTATTCTGACTGATTCCATCTTCACATACACTTCTACTTCCAGACATTTAGGATGATGTTTTGACATCTGATACGACATCATCCATTATGGTTCTGGGGGTAACATCCATAATTCCTTATTCATAACACTTGGGGGTAACATCCATAATTCCTTATTCATAACACTTGGGGGGAACATAAGAAGCACTGCAACAGACAACTTTTCACCCAAACAATTTACACATCAAGGAATAATATGATTCATATCTCAATAAGCTTTTCTTTAGACTTTCACTTCTGATTTTAGGATGATGGATGCTATAGTTTGTACCCATATAGGAGAATCCCTCAACTAGGTTTCTGGAACAAAGTTGATTATGGTATGACACAGAACTATTCAGATTCTTCACTGCAATCTGACTTTCTTGATTCTTATTGACAATACCCTTCCAGGACAATATTTAGGGCGGTCAACATTCGTGATCATATTTCACTGTGGTTGGGACACAATATTCAGCTCCACAATTTGTTTTATCGTCATGAAAAACCTCCACATATATGGTTCCTCTGATCAGAAGGATGTACCAGATATAAGCTCATCTTGATTTCACATAAAGGGATTGAGGGGTATACCTTTATGAGTCTTTTACTTGCACTGAGCTTGACTTTTGTACTCCCATAAGCTTAGGTCAGAAATAAACTGACATTTGGAGTCTAAGAGCTTGTTGATCGTGTCATGATCAACTAATAAGCATATGTCTCCTCTTCCAGATCAGAAGCAGGTTCCAAACATATGTACTCACACTACATTTGTTTAGCACCCATAACATATGTTCTTCAACTGGTAGCTGTATACCAGTAATAACGTTCTAACATCATATAGAACATATGTTCCATCTCCTGGGAACACATCATCCTTGATAGTCTTTAAGGTCTTCAAACTGCTTGCAGATGCGTATGATAATCATTGATCAATTGATACTCATCAACTCTATTAATATATGCCTTTATAAGTGGACTTGAGAGATATCTCAAGTATCTTTGACACTTTTAATATAGTTGTAATAATCTGCCAAAATATTTTGTTGATAAAATAACCCTAGGATCCTTCTTTCACTATATGGGTTGCATTAGAGGCTATGCAGCGGAATATAGCCATACTTCAATAGAATGTACACAATGCTTACTCCATAATTCACTTGTAAGCATAACACATAAGGATTGAAAATAAATCAACCCTACAATAAGTTTTCCTCTCCACCAAGCAACAGACTAGACACAACCAATATCCTGACCAATATGGAAACACATAAGCACAGAAGTTACCTTATCAAAAGCTCCACTCCCGCATGAAGGTGTTGGCAATTTTTGTGTGTTGATTATAGGCTGGACAATACAATCCAAAATCCTCACTCCCGCATGAAGTCTTTGAATTTAACTTTCTTGTTCCAGCATCTTTATCTTCTTTCTTCAAGAAGGTACAGGTTCTGGTCAGGTTGGTCTAGTCCTCTACAGATAGGTTCGTCCTCCACTTCTGAGAACCATACAATATGAACACTCCTTGTTCAAACAATCTACAAATAGGTTCATCCTCCACTTCAAGGGACCATACAATATGAACACTCCTTGTTCAAACAATCTTCTGCCTTGTGCACAACCAGAAAGTATCCTTCATGGATCTCATCTAGAACTGCACAGATACCGCTCGATACCAATTGAAATTCGTGTTGATGACTGTGATGTCGTGACATCTGATCCGACATTACAAAACAGACAAGGTAGAACATACAATTAAAAGCATGAAATAAAAGAACACAAGGAATTTTTAACCCAATTCGGTTCTAACGAACCTACATCTGGGGGCATACCAAGCCAGAAATAAAGTTCACTATCAGCAGTAGTAATTTCGAGGAAAATCACCCTGTTTACACTCCTCACTTAATCAGACTACCCAATGACCCTTCTACCTAAGAAACCACACTTAGATATGAGAACCTCCGCTCACTTCCAATCACCTCAGTGATGTCTATCAGCTACTATCACACCAGCAACTACATCGACTGCTTGGCTCCTAATACAATCATCTTGGAGATACCTCACTCCAAACACAACTAAAACAGGTTGAAGATACCACACTTCAAACACATTATAAACAGTCACTCAAGTGACACAAACCTAACTTGGAATTGCTTCACAGCTTCTTCCAAGGACACAACTACACTCATTGCTTCACAGCTTCTGAGTGAGTAAAATAATCATCTTGCCTACAGGCTTCGAGGTAAAAATCAATGACCATCCCACAATCCGGGTGGTTCGCTTACATGGATAACCCTAAAGACTACATCTTTCTAAAATCGACTAGCTTACTAAAACTAGGTGACAACTGCTTATTTATAACCTATTACCCAACTGGATTTGGACCTTCAAAATAACAGCATAAGCTGTAACAAACTTTTGCATAAACAAACTTTTGCAGAAACAATTTCGCAGATAACTTCTACTACAATCAAGGTCCTCTCTGATTTTTCTCCTTAGCTATTGGACCTCCATATATGCCTTCAAAGTCACGCCACATAAGATGCATAATATTTCGAGAATATTCTGCACTAATTAAAACAGAATTGTAACAACTTAACAGTTTCCGTAGCGTGATGTCTTGATGTCTGATGTCTCGACATCTCCTATGACATGTTGTTCTAGATGTTGAAACTCTTCAACACAGCGTGTTAAGGCATTCTAGATAAGATTATAAGATGAGAATCATATTGTACAAAACATTGTTGCTGCTATTTATTTGTTTTATTAAAATTAAGCCAATCCATATAGTTTAGGAACTTACATTATGAAAGGGAGGAGGAGACAAAATCATATTGGTAGTTTAAATATCGGTGGGGGAATGGTGGATTCGGTTAGGGAGGTCAAGGAGGAGGTTTGGAAACATTTCTCTAACAAAGTTGCTGAATATGATTTTTGCAGGCCTGTGCTGGAAGGGATTCCTTTTAATAAGTTGAATCATTCTAAAAGGAGGAGGTTTGGAATTGTGAAGGATCTAGAAGCTCAGGTCCTTACGGGTACACTTTTATGTTTATAAAGAAGTTATGGTTCTTTTTGAAAGAAGATTTTGTAAACTTCTTTATGAGTTTTCAAACAAGGGTTGTTTTACCTAAAGTCGTGGTCTTGTCTTTTTTGCCTCGTTGGGGTTGGATGAATATAGGTCAATTTGCCTCGTGGGTTGTATATACAAAGCTTTATCCAAATTGTTGGCTAATATATTGAAATATGTGTTGAATTCAATTGTTTCCCTCGTGTCAAAGTGCATTTGTTCTAGGGCACCAATTACTAGATGGGGTTTTGGTGGCTAATGAGCTCGTGGATTATGCAACAAGGGAGGGGAAATGTTGCTTACTTTTTATGGTTGACTTTGAGAAATCCTATGACAAATTTAATTGGGATTTCCGTAGATTTATGATGAGGAATATGGGCTTTGGAGATATTTGGATGAAATGGATGGAGGCGATGGTTTATAAAAGTAAAATGTCGGTGGTGGTTAAAGGGAGTCCCACTAAGGAGTTTAATATGGAGAAAGGATTGACACAAGGAGATCCCATATCTCCGTTCCTTTTTGTTTTAGTAGCGGAAGGATTATCGGGTTTGGTTAGAAAAGCTTCGATGAATGGTGAATTTGAAGGCTTCATTATTAACACAAAATTTATTATTGATATCCTCCCATATACGGATGACATTCTTTTGGTTGGAGAAGATGGATGGAAGCACGTGTGTTCGCGTTAAAAGGTGACGCGCTAGAGGATGCGAACGTTAATTCGGATTCTCTGGCTCGAAACGATTTAAATCTTTTGATTGATTTATAAAGATGCCGCGAGCATCAAGCTTTATTATTTTCAACACAAGAAAGATGATTTAATGATTATGAAAAAGGGGAAAGCTGAAATACCCTCAATTGATATTGGTATGCGTAACGACTAGCGCAAACTAGACGCAACGCATTGGGGAGATTCTGAGTAAGGGGGATTGTTATATGAAGGGAATAGATGGAGCACCCTAAATATATATAGTTATCTATAGATTTTATATATGAATATGTTTGATATGTTTGTGTGTTTTAATTGCTATTTCTATGATTGGGAAAGTTTCTCCTTTGGGATTTTAAGAATGATAGATTATGTGGGATTCTAGGTTTTGTTATTATTGTGCTCGCAAAGATCTGTGGATCTTCTGCATACATATCCCCTAGTGGGAATCAGAGCATTTGTAGCTCGGATCTCTGTGATCTATGGTTTGTTTGGTCTGAGAGAGAAAGAAATTTGCTCGGCAAGGATGAGACCTTGTGCCTACGTATTCTCAAAAGGATGTTGAGAAAGTCAGAGCAATCGTAGTTCCCACTTATGCTAGTGGAAAGCAACGGGATGTTAGTAAGAGATATAAATGTCATCTTAATGAAAAATGTATCTAATCTATTTCATCACATACATTTTTGAAAAGTTTGATTGATTAAAATCTTTCATCGTAAGCATTAGGTGTTTTGCTTGAGTGTACAAGCGTTACCACTTACATGTTTAAAAGATGTTTGAAAAAGATGATTGAATCTTTTAACTGTAAGTATTAGGTGTTTTGCTTGAGTGTACAAGCGTTACCACTTACGATTAAGAGATGTTTTTGTTTGAAAACGAGTTTGGAAAGTTTTTGATTGTATGTGATGTGATAGATGAGATGCTTCTTCCATAGAGATGATAGATGTCTAAATCTCAAGGAGAAATTGATTGGATTAGAGGAATGCTTTTAAGAAGCCCATGGGTCCTTGTATTGTTAGCCCAAGAGGAGGCATTCCGAGGGTCATCGAGGGTCCTTGTATGAAGCTCAAGAGGAAGCTATAGGGTATGGCTGGCTTTGTGTTAAAAGAGATTTCACCGAGAAACCATCCTTTTGGAATTAAGAGCAATTTCACCGGGAAATTTTACTCTCTGGGGATTTTGAAAGTGATTTCACCGGGAAACCATCCTTCGTGGTTCTATCTTAGCTGGTGATTCTTTGTATTGGAAGCCCAATAGAGGTCATAAGAGATTTCCTATCTCTTTCATTGTATGATGCCCAAGAGAAGGCTAAACTCAATGAGGAGTTCTTTGAACGAAGCCCAAGAGGAGGTCACTCAACAGGGAGTGTTGTCTTATATGAAGCCTAAGCGAGGCTAAACTGTGGGGAGATTTTTCTTATATGAAGCCTAAGAGGAGGCTGACCCATGCTGGGGATGGATTGTCTTGTATAAAGCCCAAGCGAGGCTAAATTATGGGGAACCTATTGATTAGTCTAATTGTTATGTTATAATCGGACAATGGTATAAACAAGTGTGTGTGTGTGTGTGTGATGTAACACCCCTTCTAATTACCCGCTTTATAAATAATAATCGAGTATTTAATCATAATCAAGAAGGCCACAATTTAAAACATAAAAATTTGACCAAACAAATATCATGCTTCATCAAGAATACTCATCAATTAAATCATACTCAAAATTATGTTTAACAAATAAATGAAACATAATTAAATCCCAATACTTTACTCAACAGCTATTCCAGATAATAAATCAACATAATTCCAAAATTATTAAAATATCCATAAAAGGATTCCAAACAATCGCTTTTCCCCAAAGGTTACATCTACCGAGCACGACGACACGCCGGACAAAGACTCGAATCTAAGGCTATCCTCACCAACCAAGCAGCTAATCACTGGATCCGAAATTGTTAAAGTAAGGGTGAGATTTCAATTCAATATAATATGTATTATACGCTCTAGATCCAACAGATTAATTGAATATATTAGTTCATCAACCAACACCGCATCATAAACAATACGTAAACAATTCACACAATGATCATGTATAAATATCAAACAATGGCAATTGTAACACCGAAACCATCCTAACATGTTACAATTCCATATGCAATGCACTGATGCATGTGGTACCAATCGTGAACCGCGCTCACCCACCGCCCGCTTACTCGTGGAAAGACAAGGTAATCCATGATTCGCCCACACCATTGGGTCAAGAATCTAGCCTCACTACCTCTACCTGTGTCACTATTGGCTCGCAAGCTCACTTCCGCACAATGGAATGAACCAATTAACAAATGTATATGCATGCAATCATAAAAGCATGCCACATTATTCCACTGATCATAATAAATCAACATAATCACACGATGTCATTTCACCAATACATCACAATCAAATCACAATGGACATCAAAATATAACATGGTATGCATTAGTTCTCATCCGATACTCAGACCATTCGCATTGATTACCATCTTCCGTATTTAAATCCACATTTTCAAAATCGGGGACTCGGCTCTTTTTAAAATAATTTTCAATAAAATAATATTTTTCTTTTCCAGGAGGTAGAACTTTAAATTTAAGAAATAACGCCGAAAACGGCACTCGAATCGGAGTTACGGTTTAGAAAATATGCATTTTTGAAAATTTAGAAGTTTTGAAAAATACACAGTGGTAACCGGTTCCTCATCGGGAGAACCCTTCCCACAATCTTTGAAAACACGCCCCGAAATGTATGGGAACCGGTTCCTTCCCACAGGAACCGGTTCCTGTGTTTTCAAAATAGAGTTTCAAAATAGAGTCCCCAGGAATTTTATGCCAAAATATTGGGAACCCGGTTCCTCCCCACAGGAATGTTAATATTTATCATTTTGATAGCTTTATGCATCCATAACCATTTTCAATCTTTCCAATACGAATTATAATATCATGAACACCATTCTAACACCATTTGACACCAACATAATTTAATTCCTAATTATCATCGACACACTAGTGATCAATTTTCCATCCACTGACACAAATAGGGTTTCATACTATAATCTACCATTCCAATTCCTAACCTACCCAATCATCTCATTGGTTCCCAAAACCCATAAGACATATTAACCGAATAAAATCACCCCTTACCTCGCGATGATTCTCCTGGCTCTCTGCCGGCTTTTCCTTTCTTCTTCTTCCTCCAACTCTACGTGAAATGATTTCCAAAACCTTCTTTTCCTTTCTTTTCCTTTTAATATTCCAATTAAAATAATTAATTAATACTTAGTAATTAGTAGAGTGTTTTACTATCACACCCACCGTTTACTCTGCACACTTCCAAACCTTTCCTCATTAAATAATCCAATTAATCCAGATGAATTAAATATTTAAGACTTTAATCAATTAAATAATTAATTCTCACTTATTTAATATTGAATTAAATCGGGGTGTCACAACTCTCCCCCACTAAAAGAGTTTTCGTCCTCGAAAACATACCTTAGACGAAAAGTTCGGGATATGAGTCCTTCATCTGACTCTCCAGCTCCCAAGTTACATTTCCTTCAGATGGTCCTCCCCAAGCTACTCGTACCAGTGCTATCTCTTTACCTCGCAATTGCTTCACTTTTCGATCCTCAATTTTCGCAGCACCGCTCAACAACAAATTATCTCGACCGAACATCATCCGCTTGAATCTCATGAGACGGATCCCATGTACCTCCTCAATCGATACATGGAAAACATCATGCAAATTCGCAAGTGACGGCGGTAAAGCAACTGACACGCAACTTTCCCAACTCTCTTGGTAATCAAACGGACCAATAAAGCGCGAGGTCAACTTCCTGACTTCGACCAATACCATCTGAGTAACTCTCATAAACACATGATCTCCTTCATCAAACTCAAGATCCTTCCTCCTCTTATCGTGATAACTCTTCCGACGACTCGAGAAGTCCTCATCTTCCCCGAATCATCTTAATCTTTTCTCAAGTTTGTTGAACGATTTCGGTCCGATCACAAAGACTTTCTCCGTATTCGCATCAACACAACGGTGTCCGACATCTCCTACCATACAATGCCTCAAATGGAGCCATACCAATGCTCGAATGAAAACTATTGTTGTAGGTAAACTCTATCAATGGAAAATAGCTATCCCAAGCTCCACCTTTCTAACACACAAGCTCTTAACAAATCCTCTAACGATCGAACTGCCCTCTCCGTCTCGACCATCCGTCATGGATGATACGCTGAACTCAATCGCAACTTAGTACCCGTAGCCTCTTGCAATCCCGTCCGTAACTTAGAAGTAAACCTCGATCTCTATCCGACACAATGCTAGATGGAATACCATGCAAACTTACAACTTTCTCAACATACACCGCCAACCTCTCCATCGGATAATCCATTCTTATCTGAATGTGAGAAGACTTCGTCAATCGATCGACAATCACCTGATAGAATCACGCTTCTTCACGCTCTAGGCAATCCGACACAAAATCCATAGAAATGCCATCCCATTTCCATTCGAACGAATAACGGTTCCATCATCCCGACGGCTTCGATGCTCAATCTTTGATTTCGACAAACCAAACATGCATACACAAACCGGCGATTTCTTCTTCATTCCCTGCCACCAAAATAACTTCTTCAAGTCATGGTACATCTTAGTAGCACCGGATGAATACTCAATCCACTTCGATGTCCTTCCTCCAAGATACTCTTCCCGATCTCAACATCCGAACACACACTCTATCACCAAATTTCATAACACCATTCTCGCCAATTCGAACTCACCTCCTTGACCTTGGTTAATCAATGTCACTTGTCCACTAAACCAACATCGGCCCATTTCAATCTCTTCCAAAATACCACTAGTCGCTTCAACATGCCCAACTTTACACTATTCGAGTAGTCTCACATACCAAACTCAAATCGAACTCCACTAAATCCAATTCGAACCATCAACATCGACATATGCAAGGATTTCCTACTCAACGATCGCTACGACGCTTGCCGTGATGGTAGTTCAAACCAAAATCGTAATCCTTGAGAAATTCTAACCACCTCCTCATATTCAACTCCTTCTCGATCAAAGAGATACTTCAGCTTATGATCGCGAAAACTTCAAACCGTGAACCATACAGATAATGCCCATAGTTTCAACACAAACACAAACTCTAAATCATGAGTCGGGTAATTTTTGAGTCTTTAACTGCCTCAAGCATAAGCCACAACCCGCTTATCCCGCATCAAAACACCTCCTAAACCCATCAAAGATGCATCACAATACACCACAAAAGATTCTTCCGGTTTGGCAAAATCAATATCGAGCACTAGTCAACCTCCTCTTCAATTCTTGGAATCCTTTCTCACAATCAGACAAATAAATTTTGACCTTAGTCAACGGTAACGCTAACTTAGAAAACCCCTCAATGAACTTGTACTGCACTGCTGAAAACTACGCTCAAGCATTCTTGACTTCCCATCGAGCTTCTACTGAGGATCAACAAAGAATACCATTCTTGGATATCACATTAAAACTCAACTCACAACTGACATTTTGCATAAAGTTTCTTTCCTTCAACACTTCCAATACAATTCGAGATGCTTTGCATGCTCCTCATCATCCTTTGAGTCGTAATGTCGCCAATAAACACCACCACAAACTTGTCAAGATAATGGATGAAATATCCTGCTCATATACTCCATAAACACACCAGTGCATTAGTAACTCCAAATGGCATTCAGTATTCATAATGCCCATACCTCGCTCTAAAAGCGTCAATATCTTTTTAACACGAATGATGATATCCGATCTCGATCAATCTTGCTAAACACACAAGCTCCAACCAATCGATCCATCAAGTCATCAACTGTAGTGGATACCGATTCTTGATCGTCACTTTATTCAACCGTCTAATCAACACACCTTTCCTTCTTTTTAACCAACAACATTGGCGCATACGAAACACTAAGTCAATAAATTTCTTTTCCAATAACTTTGCTTTTCCGCTCGCATAACTCGACATACGATAAGGCGCCATCGACACCGACTAGTTCCGTGAATCAAATCTATAGCAAACTCCACTTCGCTCGTGTGGTAACTCATCCTCCAACCGGAAATTGCTCACAACATGCAACTCACCACTCTTATGCAACTCACCACTCTTAGCCTAACATCATCGCTGAAGAATATGAGTTCATCCGCTTAACCGATATGATCTCATCTTCAACCTTAGCTACTTCAGAAATATAACCGCCTTCTCAAAATAATTGATATGAACTCGTTGAAGACCAACCACCATTCCAAGGATAATATCAAGTTGTTCTAACGGTAGGCACACTAAATCCATACCGAACATCGAAAATAACGATAGGACAATTTCTACACACATACAAGTAGTCATCGAACCCACAGAGTGTCAATAACCATACTTCCATCCAAATTAGAAATTTCTAGACTCAATCTCTTAGCACCAAAGAAAAAAGAGTGTGTCGCCCAGTGTTAATTGTATGCCATTAATAAAACATGTACCTTTAATCAACCGGTCATCAGCTTAACATCCGATCCCGACAAAGCGAACACCTTTCCACCAATTTTCTTTTTGGCTTAGTACATGGACGAGTGTGTCCTTCTTCACCAGCTTGTAACAAGTTATCCTTCGGGATCTACACTGCAGCCTAAATGACCGACTCTCCCACAATTGTTGCACTTTCTCGCATCGCCTTGCATTCAAGAGCTCGTGACCCATTTCACCACATCTCGTAGCACTTTACGGAAGAACCGTAAGAACCGTAGTCTCCCCACTAGGCTTCTTCCAACCTCCGATCTATGATTATTCCTATCATAAGGCTTACCGCGATCCATCTGCCTCTTACCCTTACGGTAATTCGAGCATTTTAGTACTAGTAAGATCTTCTTCCGTAATCCTACTACAATCAACCAAATCTCCTAATCTCCTAATACCACTGATCTCATCTCGCAGCCCATTCTCAAACTTGATACATTTGGAAAACTCTCCATCCGCATCGTTAGGATAATTAGCATAATACTTTGCTAACTCGTAAAACTTGGTCACAGATCACTCACGCACTTGTTGCCTTGCTCGAGCTCGTAAATTCTATCTCTTTCTACCCCGAATGTACCTTCTCGTGAAAGCTCTTCAACACACCAAGTCAATGCAACTCTTCTTCCAATTCACCCGTAGCAACCCACCATTCATCGCCTTCCTCCGCCAACACGTGAGTACCATATCTCACCTTCACCCCTCAAGACAATCAATAACCTCAAGATCCTCTCGATCTCCTTCACCACTCGAGCACCCTGGATCATGTGCACCTTTGAACAACGGAGGATTATTCCTCCGAAATTCCCCAATTGTCTGTCACACCAATCGCAGCCACCGATTCCTCCGAGCACTCCTAACATTCCCAAAGCCTCAAGAATAGCATCATCATTCCTTCACATTTCTTCCACCATTGTTTCGAACATTACAAAACAATCTACATCAACACAAGTATCGATGTTACTTACACTAGTCGCATACTAAAGGGATAACGACACTAAGACAAGACCGACCATGCTCTGATACCACTATTGTAACACCCCCTTCTAATTACCCGCTTTTATAAATAATAATCGAGTATTTAATCATAATCAAGAAGGCCACAATTTAAAACATAAAATTTGACCAAACAAATCATGCTTCACTAAAGAATACTCATCAATTAAATCATACTCAAAATTATGTTTAACAAATGAAACATAATTAAATCCCGAATACTTTACTCAACAATTATTCCAGGATAATAAATCAACATAATTCCAAAATTATTAAAATATCCATAAAAGGATTCCAAACAATCGCTTTTCCCAAATGTTACATCTACCGTAGCATTACATCGACACGGACAAAGACTCGAATCTAAGGCTATCCTCACCAACTCAAGCCTAATCACTGGATCCGAAATTTTAAAGTAAGGTGAGATTTCAATTCAATATAATATGTATTATACGCCTAGATCCAATATTAATTGAATATATTAGTTCATCAACCAACACCGATCATAAACAATACGTAAACAATTCACACAATGATCATGTATAAATATCAAACAATGGCAATTGTAACACCGAAACCATCCTAACATGTTACAATTCCATATGCAATGCACTGATGCATGTGGTACCAATCGTGAACCACGCTCACCCACCGCCTCCGCTTACTCGTGGAAAGACAAGTAATCCATGATTCGCCCACACCATTGGGTCAAGAATCTAGCCTCACTACCTCTACCCAGTGCCTATTGGCTCGCAAGCTCACTTCCGCACAATGGAATGAACCAATTAACAAATGTATATGCATGCAATCATAAAAGCATGCCACATTATTCCACTGATCATAATAAATCAACATAATCACACGATGTCATTTCACCAATACATCACAATCAAATCACAATGGACATCAAAATATAACATGGTATGCATTAGTTCTCATCCGTACTCGCACTATTCGCATTGATTACCATCTTCCGTATTTAAATCCACATTTTCAAAATCGGGACTCGGCTCTTTTTAAAATAATTTTCAATAAAATAATATTTTTCTTTTCCAGGAGGTAGAACTTTAAATTTAAGAAATAACGCCGAAAACGGCACTCGAATCGGAGTTACGGTTTAGAAAATATGCATTTTTGAAAATTTAGAAGTTTTGGAAAAATACACAGTGGTAACCGGTTCCTCACTGGGAGAACCCGGTTCCCACAATCTTTGAAAAACACGCTCCTGGAAAAATGTATGGGGAACCCGGTTCCTTCCCACAGGGAACCGGTTCCCAGGTTTTCAAAATAGAGTCCTCCTGGATTTTTGTATGGGGAACCCGGTTCCTCCCCACAGGGAACCGGTTCCCATGTACAAAAATGCCAAAATATTGAATTTATACTGAACCCGGTTCCCCACGTGGAACCGGTTTCCACGACTGTAATGTTAATATTTATCATTTTTGATAGCTTTATGCATCCATAACCATTTTCAATCTTTCCAATACGAATTATAATATCATGAACACCATTCTAACACCATTTCACACCATTTTGACATCAACTAACATAATTTACCCGTTCCTAATTATCATCTGACACACTAGTGATCAATTTTCCATCCACTGACACAAATAGGGTTTCATACTATAATCTACCATTCCAATTCCTAACCTACCCAATCATCCCATTGGTTCCCAAAACCCATAAGACATATTAACCGAATAAAATCACCCCTTACCTCGCGATGATTCTCCGGTTCCTCTCGGCGTCGGCTTTTCCTCTCTTCTCTTCTTCCTCCAACTCTACGTGAAATGATTTCCAAAAACCTTCTCTTTTCCTTTCTTTTCCTTTTAATATTCCAATTAAAATAATTAATTAATACTTAGTAATTAGTAGAGTGTTTTACTATCACACCCACCGTTTACTCTGCACACTTCCAAACCTTTCCTCATTAAATAATCCAATTAATCCAGATGAATTAAATATTTAAGACTTTAATCAATTAAATAATTAATTCTCACTTATTTAATATTGAATTAAATCGGGGTGCCACATGTGATATGTATTCACAGGAGTTTATGAGGGAAATATAAACAATGCATGATGTTTATTTACAGAATTTTATGAAGGAAATATAAACAAGTGTCTGTGAAACGAACGTTTAAAACGAGCGCAACTTGATTGTTTTACAAGTTTGAATGTGTACAAAGAAATGAATATGTACACGAACGAGTTTTTATGTACAGAGAAATGTGGATGTACATAGGAGGGTTGGGACTTACACCATAAGGGTGGCCCATTGGCTTGAAAGCAGTTTCACAGGGAATAATGCTCCTTTCAATACCTATGGCAATTAGTTGAATGTACAGATGAAACGGAAACGAACGATCGAATTTTATCTGTGAAAAGTATCTCAGATTATGTATGCATAAAGATTTGTATGAAAAGAATTTGATATGTACAAGGAAAAGGTACGTATGTACATAAAGAATGTTTGGTTTGTGTATACACAAGTGAAGTGGAAACAAACGATAGAAGTTTGTCTGTACTTGAGTATAAAATGTATCTATGTTATGTACAGATGAAAATTTGTATGTGTTTGAAGAGAATTTGATATGTACAAAGAAATATTATGTACATAAAATAATGTTATGGGACTTACACCGTGAGGGAGGCCCATTGGTTTAAAAGAAGTTTTATCGGGAATAATTCTCCTTTCAATACCAATGGCATCGGTGTATAAACAAACGAATGAAAACAAACGAACAAAATTTGTTTATATTTGAATATTGACAATGATGATTTGAGTATGTACAAGTAAAACTAAGTATGTACATAAAGGATTGGGACTTACACCATAAGGGTGGCCCATGATCGATTGAGAAATTCGAGAAAGAACGAATTTGATTTTATCGTTTAAATCGGATCGATCGTGGTAAAAAGATGTAAGTTTTGATGAAATGTTTTGAAAAAATGATTTTGAAAATGTTTTGAAATGTGAGGTTCACTTGTGAAAAGTTTTGAAAAAAATCGGAAGTCGAAAACTTGAAAATTTCACCTTAAAAGGAGGTTTGAAAAATGCTCGTAACGTGCTTTCGCCCGATTAAAATTTAATCGATGAAAGTTTTTCTGAAAATTTTGCACTATCATAAAATAGATATATTTATTGACAAGTGTTTAAAAATCATCTCAAAATGAGAAGTTTTGATTGGTCAAAAATTGTGGAAGTTTTATGAAAAACATGAAAAATTGGAAAAGTTGTAAAAGAATGGTCCCGATGGAGTCGAACCCATGACCAAAGGGTGATACACGGGCGAAGAGACTAAGAGCAAGCAGACTACCACTAAGCCAAACGCTACTGGTTGTTTAGTGGACAATGACACGTGAGACATGATATTGGAAAGTTTAAAATTTTGAAAATGAAGAACACGCCAAATGTTCTTCGTGGTTTTGATTCTCGATTCATCAACCCTAGCTACAATCTTCGCTTCTCAACCAAATTGAATGATATAAAACCAAACTTGCTCGATTTTCACCACGAACATGATGGTACTTGTTAATTGCATTTATATTCGCCTAACTCAATTGATTGAAAATGCTAAGAACCCTAAACTGATTATGTTTCATGATTCTTGGATTTTTTAGGTTATTGATCGTTAGGTGTGCGTAAAGAGATTGGCCAAGAGATTTTTCAAAAGAATCAAAGAAACATGAGAATGGATTTTGTTCTCACCTGTGAAAGTGAGAATCGAATTCGATCTTAGAGCGCTTCCAACGGATTTCTTGATCATTCGAGCTTCATCGGCATGTATGGAAGTCTGTGAATTATTTGCTTGCCTTGAATCCTTTCCAATCAATCCAGCCAAGTCCATCTACGGTCAGTTCAATATGAAACTCGAAATTGGGGTTAATGGAATTACAGTTGCTTGCCAATGATCTGGATCACTCATATGATGTTCATGGAAGGTGTTTGGATGATCAATACTCAGTTTAATCAAGCCTAGCCATGAATTCGTGTCTTAAGGCAGTTTTGGCAAGAAAAATGACATGAGATGTGATTCTGAATTCTAGCTTGCTCTATGTTGATTTTAATGTTCAAACAGATTCCATATGGATATTATGATATGTTAGACACCAAATTACTCAAAGGTTTTCATTAATTTTCAAGATTGCAAGTTTTGGCAAATTGAACTATAATGCTTTGATTTTCAAAAGTAAAGAGTGAAAGCATGGATTTGTGATGCTTTGGTGTGGATTGAGCTTGAATTTGTGAGCTATTTATAGGCAAGAGAATTCTGAAATGTTAGGCAACAAGTACAAGCCAATTGGTGAATCAAAGATAGCTTAAGGGGTAAAAAAGACTTTTGCCAAAAAAGGAAACTTCTTTTTTTCACCATGTGCTTATTTTTACAATTTGATCCAATCCTCTCAATTATTACTTCTAACTGATATTTATCAGTTCAATCATCCATTTGGCAAGGTTAGATTGCTTCTAGATGAAGAAAACACAAAAATGACCTATAATTGAAGTTGTGATCTTTGAAAATCAAGTTTCATGGAGCCTTATGTTTCAATTTCAAAAGTATAGCTAGACTCCATGGATTTGAGAGTTCTTGGACATTTTGGAAAGCTTGTTTCACAAGCTACAACTTTCATGTTTTGAGTTTTTTCAAATTCAAATTGGAACTAGGTGAAAAAATGGCATGAAGTTTGGAAAAAATAAGAATTTTCAACACTTAGAAATTTTTCTAAGTATGAAAACTTTTGACTTTTTGTTGACTTTTTCAAATTCTTTGACTTTTTATGATCATGATGGATCATTTGAAGTATTTTGATGATGGAAAAAGTTTTGTTTTGAAAAATTTGACCAAAAGTCAAAGTTTGACTTTCTCAGTATGAATTTTCATCGACGCTTCGAATCGATCGATGAAGTCTGTGAACTTCTGTGATGTTTTGAATCCATAAATTAGGTCAAGATGTTGTATCTAAGATATAATGACCAATCTCTATCCAAAAAAGTCATTTCTTGTTCAAAAAGTCAGAGAATGCCTATGCTCGATCAAAACCCTAATTGGTCGATCCTTGATTGTTCTGTGAGAGAAAATGGATATCCGATGATCGAGGTTGATGATTTGATCAAGATAGATCAAATGAGGTGAGAAAACTCAAACCCTAATTGGTTGTCTCTTGAATCGATGAAAATCGATGAAACCCTAATTTTGACCGTGAAACCACACCCGATTAATGCCTCGAAATGTAGTTATGCAATGATGCAAAATGTAAGGTGGTATATTAGGTCAAAATTTGGGTATGATAGATGCCCTATTTAAGTTTCTTTAACTGAGAGATGAAGATGACTTTTTCGCTTTGATAGGTGTAAAGAGACTTAAATATCAGAATACGCAAATTTTGGACCTAAGATACCAAAAGATGCGGAATGATGCAAAATGATTGAAAAAGTTCCACCCAAAGAAATATCATAGAAATGACACGGTGGGGAAATTTGTGAATTCGTCCCTGTTGGGGGAAAGAGTGATTCACAAAGTATGCGAGTATTTGTTTCCTTTTGGGAAACAAAGAGATTACCTTCTATCAGCCTTGTGACAATGTTTAAGGTAAGTGGAAATGATATTACCAATTATCAGCTTTGTGATAATTCATGGTAATGAATTCTGAAGATGTTACCAATTATCAGCGAAGTGATAACTATAACAAGGTAAATCTTAAGAAAAAAATTTGTTGTGTATTCAGCTTTGTGAACAACAGACAAATGAAAGAAACAGATTTCAAAATGGGCTTTTAAAGATATTACCGATTATCAGCAAAGTGATAACTATAACAAGGCAAATCTTTAGAAAATTGTCAGATATTCACTTTGTGAATAATGTGATGAAAGCAGCAAGTAACTCAAATGAGTTTTGCTTTTTGGATACAATCTTGCCGAGGATCTCTTTGAGAAGATGCGGCATTTTGATTGGAAGACACAGTTTTCTTTAGACAGAAAGATAATCATGGAAATTTCTCTTATAGTCATGATTTTGACCTTGTTGAGAAGACAAACTTTTATGACGATTTTATGAATGAAGAGAAAGATAAGCGGCTCAGATGATGAGGCTATTGCTTATTGTTTTGTTGATAGGATTCTATCCAGAATGAACCGAAAGAAAAAGGTCAATCAAAACTTCGTCTTTGATGAGGAGTAATCATGGGAATATGAGAGAAGAGATACTTCTCTGTTTGGGATGTTCACGGGAAAAGGAGAATGTATCCTTTCTGTTTGGAGATATTCTACTGGGGATAGACTTGTACTTACATGAGTAAGTGTGACTTATACCAGTGATATGGAAACAAACATTTCTAGGAATGCAAAAATGCAATGAATGATGCTATCATGTATGAATGTCATGAATGTTATATGCGTACTAACAATACTTGACAAAGACACTAAAGAGATATTTGGGAAAAGGACCACGCCACGCGAACAAATACTTGGTGAAAATTGCAGCAATGGTGCAGATGTTCATTAATGAAGAATTTGAGTTGCAAGCTCTAAACTTTCGGAGAAAGGTATTTCATTGGCAACTCGGCCGAGGATTCTTTTTGGGATAAGAATACCGTCCTTTGGTGATTTCTCCTGAGGAGAAGATCATGAGGCTTGTTTTATCCTTCTGAGATTGAAACACTGTGGAGAAATCAAGTTTTTCCGTGTTCATAGTTCAAAGGAAAAAAAAATTTGCTTTTGTTTTTTTAAAATTTTTGAAGTAAAAATTCATTTAAAACATTTTAGTTTCAAAAAGTGATTTTCACAATAAAAAGCGTTATTTTGCAAAACAGAATAAAGCAGGAATTGCAAACAAAAAGCACAAGGCTCAAATTTTATTGAATAGAATGGTAATCAGCCAAATGCGTGATTCCATGAGCTATTTACAAGAGTTGGAAATGATAATTTATTGGGAAAAGGCTACATTGAAAGCAAATAACCGCTACTATCCCTAACAACTTTGAATTCCCACTGTGCTTGTCGCTTCAGAAGAGTTGATTGAAGATCCGTTGATGGAAAATTCTTCATATGGACAAAATACAGACTGACTGCAGTTACTTTGTCATTTTTGTATCCTTGTTTTTGCCTAGATTGCCTTTTCGTGTTTTCAATCTATCGTGATAATTTCGCTTATTGTCTCTAGTTTTGCCCGGATTGCCTTTCGTGTTTTCAATCCACCGAGACGCCTATTTTTGCCTAAGCCGCCTTTTCGGTTTTCGAATGTTTCTTTGTTTTTTTAGACAAAGTATTTTGATCGCAAGATTTACAGATGCGGGAGTTCATCACCGTCCATAGTTGTGAGAGTCATAGCACCGCGGTTTGTATGGCTTCGGGAGTCCATTTGCCCCTAGAACTGCTTTGAAAATCTTTTAAGCACGAGGTCGCCTTCTCGAATTCACGAGGTTTTTGTTTTCATTCTTCTTGATAGAGTTGTCCGTGACACGTAGCGGTCAGCGCTTTTCTTCAATTAAGTTCACTGGTCGATTTGACACCATTCGCCTCGTATAGCTTTGTTTCCATGAGAACTCTCATTGACGGATCTCAACTTCTACGGGAGCACTGCCCATGCCGATACTAGAGAAAAGGGAGTTGCCTCGTTGAAGTGCGATCAAGCACGATACCCATGCAGAGCAAATGGCATTTCATGCCAATATTTGTAAGTGATGACCATCTTGACGATCTTTTGATGCTCTTGTTCAACGCGCCATTCATCTTTGGCCGGAGAGAGTTATGATGCTCGATCTTGAATTCCTCACATAGTTCGCCATCATTTTGTTGTTCAAGTTCGATCCATTGTCTATAATGATCTTGCTTGGAATTCCATATCGGCAAATGAGGTTGTTCTTGATGAACCTCACAACCACTTGTCTTGTGGACGCTGGCGTAAGATGTCGCACCCACTTGGTGAAGTAATCAATGGCTACAAAATAAAGCGATGTCCATTGGACGCTTTTGGTTCGATCATCCCGATCATGTCAATGCCCCACATGGAGAAAGGCCACGGAGAGGAGAGAACGTTGAGTAGAGTCGGAGGCACATGGGTCTTATCTCGTAGATCCGCACTTGTGACATCTTTTGACGTGTTTACGAATCGGATTCCATCTATCCAATAGTATCCTCGCCTCAAGATTTTTCTCGACATTGCATGCCCATTTGAATGGGTTCCAAAGGCCCTTCATGTACTTCATGGATGATCGTGGTCTTTTGTCCGACGATCCGAAAGCGTAACCATATCAAGTTTTTTTTGTATAAAACATCTTCATTGAGGAAGAAATTTGGAAAGCCTCCTTAAAGTTTTCTTATCCTTGTACGATGCCCCGAGTGGGTACTCGTGTTGAAGGAATCGCTTGATGTCGTGGAACCACGGTTTATCGTCAAGACCGCTCGTGCAAATACATATGCAGTCTTTCAAGGCGCTCGATACGGATTTTGGGCATATCGCTCCAATCATTGACTTTGAACATGGAAGATAGAGTAGCATGGGCCATTCGATTTTTGATCTCGAGGGATATGATCTACTTTGTTCAAGAAAGTCAACAAACGCCTTGCATAATCTCGTAGGAATCAAACCAAGATGATGAGTTTCATACTTGTCTTTGATTTGGTTGATCACAAGGGCTGAATTCAGATATGTCAAGGATCTTGATCCTTAGGTCGATGGCTTCTTCAATACCCATGATGCATGCTTCATATTCGCTATGTCGTTGGTGCAATCAAATAGCAATCATGAAAGCGGATGAGAACCTGGAGTAATAATGATCGCCCAAATCCATTGCCAAAACATTAATCGCTTCCATCAAAGACTAAACCCCATCCGGATTATGGATCCGTCCTTCTCCGGTAGCGGTTCGTCGCAATCTTTCATCTTCAAGTACATAACATCCTCGCTCGAAGTCATATTTGAGATTGGATTCATTGAGCGCCGATAAGCCAAGTGATCGCGAGAATGCTTCCTTGACCGCTTTTAAACGCGGTATCGATGTCATATTCGGATAATAGCATCCGCCATCGAGCGATTCTTCCTAAGGCCGCTTTTCAAATACGTATTGATTGGATCCATTTTGGAGATTAACCAAGTGTGATTGATCATGTATCGCGAAGACGTTGAAGCCCATACCAAAGCACAACATGTTTTCGAGCATGGAGTAACGAGTTTCACAATCGTGAATTTTTACTCGTAGTAGATGGTATGCTCCTTCTTACCGATTTCGCCTTGCTGTCCAAGCACGCAGCCCATGGACTCTTCTAGTACGGTAAGGTATATGATCAATGGTCTTCCTTCACGGAGGGATCAGATTGGTGGTTCGAAAAGTATTCTTGATACCGAATGCTTTTGACAATCGGCTGTCCATACAACATTTTGATCTTTATGGAGAAGCTTGAATATCGCCTGTGTAGTAGTCATCCGAGAGATAACTGAGATGTAATTTAACCGTCCGAGAAATCCTCTTACTTGCTTTTCCGACGTGGCGGGCATTTAATAGCCTTGACTTTGTTAGGTCAACTTCAATTCCTTTTGACGATGATGAAACCTAGGAGTTTTGCACTCACCCCAAAGGTGCATTTGTTAGGATTCAGCGGTTAAAACTTCCTTAGTCGTTGAAACAATTTTAAGAGATAGCCTATATGCTCTCTTCGGTCGACTTTGCTATCATGTCGCCCACGAGACTTCGATCTTTGTGCATCATGTCGGAAGAGAGTAGTCATTGCCTCGGTAAGGCCGATTCTTTAATCCAAATGGCATTACTTTGTAGCAAAAGGTGCCCTACGGCGTAATGAAAGATGTCTTCCATGTCTTCGGAGCCATTTCGATCCGATTGTAAACAGAGAAACCGCCCATGAAGGAAAAGACGTTGAATTTTGGCTATCCACTAGCATGTCGATATGTAGTGGGAAATCGCTTTTGACTTGTTTGTTCGATCCCGTAGTCAACACACATTCTCGACCTTTCCATCTTTCTTGGAGATGTACTATGTTGGCTAGCCATTGAGGATATTCGAGTGATGACTAAAACCAGTCGCTTTTGAACTTCCTTTTTGATTTTATCACCATTTTAGGTGAACTCTCCTCGCCGCTTAATCGGCGGACATTCGGTTTTAATGGCAAGTGATGCTCCACGATGCGGTATCTAACCTCGCATGTCTCGGTAGGACCAAGCGAACACATCAACATATTCTTTGAGAAGATTTATCGCTTGCTTTTGACATCATGTTGAGTGATGCTCGATATTTACCTCTTTTTCTATCTTTCTCAGAACCCAAATTGATTGCTTCTAGAGGTTCTTTGTGAGGCTGAATGATCCTTTCCTCGTGCCTTAGCAGTCGGGAAATTTCATCTGGGATCTCTTATTCAACTTCTCTTCGTATTCTGTGGGATTTCGAGTTGAGAAAGAGCGTAGAGTTATTGCTTTCAATGGATTTGTCCATCCTGCTTAACTGCATTTTGATTTATGTTTAAAAAAGTTTTTATCATCATTTTTTTTTGAAAACTAATGTGAAAGTGTATGCAGATTAATTTTTTCATTATGACTTTTTTTTTTTGAAGATTTTTTTTTTATTGTGTTTTTTAGAATTATCATTTCCAGAAAAGGGTAAAAATGAAAATAAACACAGAGTGTGGAAACAAAACAACGCGTTTTATTTATGATTTCACAATATGAACAGGGCCCTAAAATACAAACTCATTCGTCTTGGGCAAGACAAAGAGAAATTATTCAAAAGCTAAGCCCTATAAACATCTCTTTTTAAGCGAGAGTTCAAAACAAAAGCAAAAATAAACTACTTAGAGCTATGAACATTAGTCCTAACTTCAATGTGTTTCCAGAATGACGAACCCTTGAAGTCGAGGTACTGCAATTTTCCGCTTGGTTTAACCCTTGAGTAGACTTTGATTGCTGGCTGAGTAGGTTTTGAAGACTCTGGACGATGGCCCTTGCCCTTTGTGCTGCTAAAGCGATCTTCTTGATTAACAGATCGGGAAGTACGAGATATAGCATTTGTACTACCTGTTGATCTTTGTGTTGAATACTGGGGATGTTCCTTCCAGTCTTCTGAGTGAAGAGACTCGTTGTCGGCGACACTTTCTGCATCATATCCTGAATCATACTCTTGATCTTCAAAGGATCATGTTGATGTAGTGATAACCGTGATCCGCTTGGTGAATTCCACGATGTGTTGAAGGTAGATCTTCGTCAGATCTCAATTTGTCGATTAGGCCGAGAAGACGAGTATTCCTCTTCTGATTGACTAGGGTATTCAAAATCATCACCCCATCCTGTAGGTTGGATATCTTCGATCCGGATTTTCGAGCTCTCTGGCGCAGAGTATTTCACCATGTAGTCGAATTTGCCACTTGGTTCTCCCAAGGTATCCCAAATTTCAAATAGGATCGTGGATTTTCACGTTGTTGTAAGGACATGTCTTTGAATCGATCACCGGTGCATATGATTCCTCTTGAGACACATATTCAGACTATTCAAATAAGTGCTCCACTCTTCGTATTCGATGGATCGCCCTCATCTTCTTCAATGGTTACAACATTAACCTCTTTGGATCGTGGTTTAAGAGACCTCCACCGTGAAATACTTCCTTGATGGGGAAGTGCTTCATCCTTTGGTTTGTTCTGGAGAATATGTGTGAACCCGAGTCCGCTTTTGTTCCGTTGTTGACAGCTTTTAATTACTTGTCCCCATCCTTCAAAGACGCCATCTTTCACAACTGTACGCTTCTTTATATGAAGAGATATATGATCTGCTTTTGCTAGCGTATTCATCTTCTAACGGATGCTCCGGAGATGCGCCCTTCAATGTCATTAGCCGTGATGAAAGAGAAACCGATAGATGACTTACAAGTAAAGCTTGTTCACCACCGATGGTCACCAACTTTCCATTTATCGTGAATTTTAACCGATGGAGAGTGAAGTTATCGCCCCGCATCGTGGATCCAAGGTCTTCCTAGTAGGCAATCGAAGTACCGTACATCCATGACTTGGAAAGTAATTTGAAAAGTGTGCGGCCAATCGTCATCGGAGATCAACTTCCCCAATAACCGACTTCCTTGATCCGTCGAAACCTCTTACTATTATGTCGTTGAACTTCATCTGCCTTTTGTGTTAAACGAGCGAGCTGCTTTTGGCATTACATTTAAAGATGAACCCGTATCCACCAACACATTGATAGGAATCGACGGCAAATCATCGAGATGTGCAAGGCCAAGTTGTTTTTTCCTTCTTCCAAGTTCCTCGTCACTAAAACTCGATTATTGCAGTCGTTATGTTGGAGACGATCCCTCCAAATTGTAGTCACATCATGATCCACATAAGCTCGATCTAGTACTCTCATCAAAGCTTCTTCGTGAGCTTCGGAGTTGAGGAGTAAGGATAGTATCGAAATCTTTGAAGGAGTCTCGATCAATTGGTCTCACGACTTTTTTTGATCAATTTTAGTATCTCTTCAAAGTCTGAGTTGATGTTGGTTCTATCAAGAGAACCAATATTTGTGCTTGTTAACAATGGAATCGCGTGATTCTCAGCAGATATGTTAACCGGTTTTGTTTAACAACGGAACCGCAGCGGTTTGGTGGTAATAGAGTGCACTCGCACTTCGTGTTACTCATCCGATTGCTATATTGACATTAGTCGGCAAAGTAGGTATGGGTTTCTCCTTCCCATCCTCTATCGTGGTTGCATTGTATTGGTAAGGAATTGCTCGTAGAACTATATGGAACAGACCGTGGGCAAATCACCAAAGGAGATGTGGATGTTGGAACCGTACGCGATCTCCACATGTTCGGGTGTTGAAACAAGGATCACATGTTTACTTCGGGATTTTCCGAGTTGATATCTCGAGACTAAAAGCTCATGCGAAAATGCCCTATTGTATTTACGCCATGATCATCTCTCTGCTTGAAACTTGTAGATCACCGATGTCTCAACAACACCGGATATCGCTTTATGGCGAAACATCCTTCAGATGAGGAGTGGAATCATGCTTAGTGAAGGTGCTCATGGTGCTGTATCATGCGTATGCACCAAGTTTCCTTTGATCAGTTTACGTCTGTAACTAGATACATGTCCGTATTTTTAGCATTAGATTCATTGAGTGTCCACTATGACCGGAAGTGGATTGGCTTGCACATTTGGACTTGTGTTTCAAGGAAAGAAGATTAGTTTTCACTAATCTCGTACCTCTTTCAACGCTATGCAATGCTCAAGGTCATGGCCGGTTCCCTTGGTGAAAAGGGCAAGATACATCCGCTTTGTACCACCATGGTAATTTTTCGGAACCGAGGTGGTAACCTTGTCTCGATAGATTCCTTTCTATCGTAGGTAAAGGGTGTATCGCCATTGGAATTGGGTCGAACCGAGTGACCCGAGGCGCACGGTTTTGGTTGTTAAACCGCCCTATGACGAGGTCATTGAGTTTGTTGATTTTATTGAAATTGTGGAGCAATTTCGTGTTTGAGTCAGGTTGACGGCGGTGCTATGATGCCACCGTCGTTGTTGAATGACATTCTACGTGGTTTCTGGATACCATTCCTACGCTATGTTCTTTTCTCCTTGGAAAACCGGTTCCAACCTTCTTTGTACCACTAGAAGATCCTACTTCCTTGGTTGGGACGTCTTCGAACTCTCTTCTAATCGTATTCCCATGTTCACCATCTGAAATTTTGGAGCGCTTAGCGATCATTCGCCATAGTAGAATGAGCCTAGAGTATTTGTGAATACCTTAGTCATCTCCTTTCTTCCAATGGTGGGTTGACAGCAATTTCCTCCATCGCAAGATATTCTTGAATGTCTCTTCCTTTGAGACATGGAGCGAGTTGATCCTATCGTGAGCCATATCCAAGTTAAATTTGTATTGCGGACAAAGGCTTTGCCTAGAATGTTTGGATATTCGTGTCGTTTAAACCCATGTACCACTTCGGCACCGGTGAGACTGCCCCGAAGTAGTGGATTAGTAATCGATGATCCTCCTTGTAGGTGGACATTTTCCGCATACATCGTGAGATGACTTTGGATGGAGTTTTGTATTTTCAAAGTCGGACTTTGAATGGTGTATTCTTACGCGAGGAACTAAGCAAAGATCTGTGCGTTTTTCCCAAACAATTATTTCTAATCGCTTTTATCTCTAGTCGCATTTTGAGGAGTTGTTCTCGGAGATTTTCCATTGAACCACGTGGATTTGAATTATCGCCTGGAGTGTGATGAACTTTTTCGCCCATGGTAGCGGCACTATGTAAGTCGAAGTTCGCCACGATCGGTTGAGAAACCGCATTGTTATTGTGGAAGAGTTATTTACGGTGGAGCGTAGTTTTGTTGCAAAGTAGGTATTTCAAGCGAGGTTGTTTGAGAAGTCGGTTGGCGAACTCCGATGCCGGGTTAAAAGGCATGCCCCATGGATAGCTTTCTCGCATATCAAGAGCGAGCTACTAGCCGCGCTTGAGACCGGAGTAGTAGTGTTTTCAAGTTGCCGCTTGGTTTTGACCGATGTCGCTTGTTAACTTTGCGTGTGGCAAGTGAGTTGACCAAAGATGTGAGTCTCTCCACTTCTTCTTGTAGGCTGTTATCGCATTACGAAGTTCAACGCTCTCTTGCTCAAAGTTCTCATTACTTTTTCTTTTGATCTAGTATCGACGCTCGAGTGGTGGACGGGTCGAGAAACTCTAAGACGCGATACTGACGATCTTTCTATCTGTTCGAACTGCTTAAGCTTTTCAAGTCGTGGAAAGTGTGAAACACTTCATGTCGACTTCTAAACAATAGACTTAAATGCAAAGTATGATGCATGAATATGATTGTAAAGAATGAATTTCCAAAGAATTTAATGCTAAAGATATTTCTCGCAAATATTTGATGGAAAACACTAATTTTATTAATTATTGAAAGAAGATTACAACAATTGTTTTTGTTGGAGCATTGCTCACACAAATGATAAAATAAATGATAAAAATTACAAACTAAATTGAACTAATTAAACGCCTTCGCTTGGATGACGATCCAAAGGCTCGATGGCTTCGTGGATTTCTTCCCATAGTGAGCTTTTAGTTCGCTTTCTCGCTTTTAGCTTGCTAATGACTCTCTTCCACTGGAAGCGGGATCGGTTGTCATTTCTCAAGCTTTTCCTTTCTTTGACGATCTCCGATTGCGATATCCTTCGTGAATCTTCTCATCTTTCTCCATGAGCCATTCATCCCGGAAGTAGAGCGCCTTTTCATGATCTTTGACTTGCTTTCGAGTTTTTCATTCTCAAGGTTAGCCTTAAGGAATTTGTTTTCCAAAGCTTCTTTCTCAAACCTTATTTTGGTCAAGGCTTCTGGTATTCTCCCACAATCGACGGAAAATTTGTTGATTGGAGGCGATCGAGAACATGGGATCCTCATAAGCGTAAGGCATTCAAATTCCTTCGCTTTTTTCTTTACCCAAGAAGTGTAGGTTTCATGGCTACACAATTTTTGCTTTCCTTTTTCTTTCTTTCGATGTGATGCCGTGCTTTGATCATCTTAGCTTTCAACCCCGGGAATCCTCTCCTTCATGATAGAAGTAGCTTTCATCAGAAACCAAAAGGTTTACCTGAATTTGCGATCCGAGCTGACGCCTCGCTAAAATGGGTTGTAGTTGATTCCCTTTTCGCACTGAGGGGTACGCTGGCAAATTCTCCTCTCAATGATTTCCATCTCATTGTCTCGCTAAGGTATACCAATGGATATCATCGCTTGTAAGAGACATGAGTCTTCTTGACCAATGCCACTGCCTTTGTTCTCGCGAAGATAGGAGATTTAGGCAAATGCGAGGTAATCCATTTGAAAATAGAGGTACACAACACACGATAGTTCCGCTCCTTGACGATTCCTATGATGAATAGAGACGACGTATCTCCGAAAGCGTAGTGGGAACGGGATTTCCAATCGGAAAGATCCTTATGGCGTTAATATCAACGAAATTTGGGACGTTGGGAAACAACACCAATCCGTAGAGGAGTAAAGCTAAAATAGCTTCAAAGGCTACCATACTACCAGCTTTCGAGAATTTGAGAGCCTTCTCCATTAGGAACTTTGAAGTTAGTCCTAAGAGTTTTCCTCTGGTAGTTAGGTTTTTGTCTATCTTAGATTTCTTTATGTGAGTCATCGTTGCAATGACTGGTGACTTAGGAATGGCTTCCAAACCATTGAAAGGCACTTTGTCTCGACATCGAGATACCTAGGATATGCGATACTCTTCCGTAGTAGGCATCAACCGATAATCGTGGAAAGTGAAACATAGATCGATCGTAGAACTGAACGAAAGTTTTGAGAAGTCCTTCATCAACGTTAGCGTTCAAAAGAGTTAAAAGAGTTCCATAGAGTTTTCTGAAATCCGAGGGATCTTCTACCAAGGATGCTAACTCTTTCAACTTTCCTACGTCAGGAATTCTAAAACTGTATCTTTTGGTGAATCTTCCTCTGTCGTCCATCACTCTAACCTAAAATATTTTACAAAGAAAAAATCTCTAAATTCTTTGGAAATGGGAAGAGAAATGAAGTTTTTTTTTGTTTTTATGAGTGAATGAATGCATGAATGCGGCAAACATGGTTAGTAGTTATACACACGGGCAAACGTTCGAAGTCACGAGCATGAACCCAACGATAAGAATCAACGTGGTTAAGTTCTAAGGGCTTATTCATCCGTGAAACGGTTCTATCGATAATACAGCTCAACACTCTCTTTGAAATATTATCTGATTTGTTGAATACCGATGGTCCAATAATATTTTTCAAGAGAAACTCACCGATCGTAGTATCGCATGACAATTACTCTAGGATTACACCAATAATCTCTCGCACTACATCCTAATGGCCGGATGGTTTATGTGTTCTATGCCCACTCACTTAAGTTTCCGAAGTACATACCTTCGCAATTACTTGCTAAACACAATACCCCCAAGATAAACCTCCACCGAAAGGAGATATTAACTTCGTAAGCATTGAACTTCTCACGATTAATACCTCCACCTAGATCTTAAAATGTTTCTTAAATCCGGTTAGATTTCTTTCCATCGATGAAATCGCAAAACACACAATAAAGAAAAATGATATATGCAAAACATAAAAGCTTATCCCATTTCTTTTCTTTTTGAAAACAAAAAAAACTTGGTGCTCTCGGGCAGAGTAACGCGTTTTCTTTTTCTTGAAAAATCAAAATTTCAGCGCTCCCCAGCAGAGTCGCCATTTTTCCTGTTCGCGTTAAAAGGTGACGCGCTAGAGGATGCGAACGTTAATTCGGATTCTTTGGCTCGAAACGATTTAAATCTTTTGATTGATTTATAAAGATGCCGCGAGCATCAAGCTTTATTATTTTCAACACAAGAAAGATGATTTAATGATTATGAAAAAGGGGAAAGCTGAAATACCCTCAATTGATATTGGTATGCGTAACGACTAGTGCAAACTAGACGCAACACATTGGGGAGATTCTGAGTAAGGGGGATTGTTATATGAAGGGAATAGATGGAGCACCCTAAATATATATAGTTATCTATAGCTTTTATATATGAATATGTTTGATATGTTTGTGTGTTTTAATTGTTATTTCTATGATTGGGAAAGTTTCTCCTTTGGGATTTTAAGAATGACAGATTATGTGGGATTCTAGGTTTTGTTATTATTGTGCTCGCAAAGATCCGTGGATCTTCTCGCATACATATCCCCTAGTGGGAATCGAGCATTTGTAGCTCGGATCTGTGGATCTATGGTTTGTTTGGTCCGAGAGAGAAAGAAATTTGCTCGGCAAGGATGAGACCTTTGCCTCACGTATTCTCAAAAGGATGTTGAGAAAGTCGAGCAATCGTAGTTCCCACTTATGCTAGTGGAAAGCAACGGATGTTAGTAAGAGATGCACAAATGTCATCTTAATGAAAATGTATCTAATCTATTTCATCACATACATTTTTGAAAAGTTTGATTGATTAAAATCTTTCATCGTAAGCATTAGGTGTTTTGCTTGAGTGTACAAGCGTTACCACTTACATGTTTAAGAAAGATGTTTGAAAAAGATGATTGAATCTTTTAACTGTAAGTATTAGGTGTTTTGCTTGAGTGTACAAGCGTTACCACTTACGATTAAGAGATGTTTTTGTTTGAAAACGAGTTTGGAAAGTTTTTGATTGTATGTGATGTGATAGATGAGATGCTTCTTCCATAGAGATGATAGATGTCTAAATCTCAAGGAGAAATTGATTGGATTAGAGGAATGCTTTTAAGAAGCCCATGGGTCCTTGTATTGTTAGCCCAAGAGGAGGCATTCCGAGGGTCATCGAGGGTCATCGAGGGTCCTTGTATGAAGCTCAAGAGGAAGCTATAGGGTATGGTCGACTTTGTGTTAAAAGGATTTCACCGAGAAACCATCCTTTTGAATTAAGAGCAATTTCACCGGAAATTTTACTCTGGGATTTTGAAAGTGATTTCACCGGAAACCATCCTTTCGTGGTTCTATCTTAGCTGGTGATTCTTTGTATTGAAGCCCAATAGGAGGTCATAAGAGATTTCCTATCTCTTTCATTGTATGATGCCCAAGAGAAGGCTAAACTCAATGAGGAGTTCTTTTGAACGAAGCCCAAGAGGAGGCTGACTCAACAGGGGAGTGTTGTCTTATATGAAGCCTAAGCGGAGGCTAAACTCTGTGGGGAGAGTTTTCTTATATGAAGCCTAAGAGGAGGTTGACCCATACTGGGGATGGATTGTCTTGTATAAAGCCCAAGCGGAGGCTAAATCATGGGGAACCTATTGATTAGTCTAATTGTTATGTTATAATCGGACAATGGTATAAACAAGTGTGTGTGTGTGTGTGTGTGTGTGTGTGATATGTATTCACAGGAGCTTATGAGGGAAATATAAACAATGCATGATGTTTATTTACAGAAGTTTATGAAGGAAATATAAACAAGTGTCTGTGAAACGAACGTTTAAAACGAGCACAACTTGATTGTTTTACAAGTTTGAATGTGTACAAAGAAATGAATATGTACACGAACGAGTTTTTATGTACAGAGAAATGTGGATGTACATAGGAGGGTTGGGACTTACACCATAAGGGTGGCCCATTGGCTTGAAAGCAGTTTCACAGGGAATAATGCTCCTTTCAATACCAATGGCAATTAGTTGAATGTATAGATGAAACGGAAACGAACGATCGAATTTTATCTGTGAAAAGTATCTGTATTATGTACAGACAAAGATTTATATGAAAAGAATTTGATATGTACAAGGAAAAGGTACGTATGTACATAAAGAATGTTTGGTTTGTGTATACACAAGTGAAGTGGAAACAAACGATAGAAGTTTGTCTGTACTTGAGTATAAAATGTATCTGTGTTATGTACAGATGAAAATTTGTATGTGTTTGAAGAGAATTGATATGTACAAAGAAATATTATGTACATAAAAGAATGTTATGGGACTTACACCGTGAGGGAGGCCCATTGGTTTAAAAGAAGTTTTATCGGGAATAATTCTCCTTTCAATACCAATGGCATCGGTGTATAAACAAACGAATGAAAACAAACGAACGAAATTTGTTTATGTTTGAATATTGACAATGATGATTTGAGTATGTACAAGTAAAACTAAGTATGTACATAAAGGATTGGGACTTACACCATAAGGGTGGCCCATGATCGATTGAGAAATTCGAGAAAGAACGAATTTGATTTTATCGTTTAAATCGGATCGATCGTGGTAAAAAGATGTAAGTTTTGATGAAATGTTTTGAAAAAATGATTTTGAAAATGTTTTGAAATGTGAGGTTCACTTGTGAAAAGTTTTGAAAAAATCGAAGTCGAAAACTTGAAAATTTCACCTTATTGACAAGTGTTTAAAAATCATCTCAAAATGAGAAGTTTTGATTGGTCAAAACAATTGTGGAAGTTTTATGAAAAACATGAAAAATTGGAAAAGTTGTAAAAGAATGGTCCCATGGAGTCGAACCCATGACCAAAGGGTGATACACGTGGCGTAAGAGACTAAGAGCAAGCAGACTACCACTAAGCCAAACGCTACGGGTTGTTTAGTGGACAATGACACGCGAGACATGATATTGGAAAGTTTAAAATTTTGAAAATGAAGAACACGCGCGCAGCTGTTCTTCGTGGTTTTGATTCTCAGATTCATCAACCCTAGCTACAATCTTCGTTTCTCAACCAAATTGAATGATATAAAAACCAAACTTGCTCGATTTTTCACCACGAACATGATGGTACTTGTTAATTGCATTTATATTCAGCCTAACTCAATTGATTGAAAATGCTAAGAACCCTAAAACTGATTATGTTTCATGATTCTTGGATTTTTTTTAGGGTTATTGATCGTTAGGTGTGCAGAAAGAGATTGGCCAAGAGATTTTTCAAAAAGAATCAAAGAAACATGAGAATGGATTTCGTGTTCTTACCTGTGAAAGTGAGAATCGAATTCGATCTTAGAGCGTTTCCAGAACGGATTTCTTGATCGTTTGAGCTTCATCGGCATGTATGGAAGTCAGTGAATTATTTGCTTGCCTTGAATCCTTTCCAATCAATCCACCAAGTCCACCTACAAGCCAATATGAAACTCAAATTGGGGTTAATGGAATTACTTGCTTGCCAATGATCCGATCACTCATATGATGTTCATGGAAGGTGTTTGATGATCAATACTCGCTTAATCAAGCCTAGCCATGAATTCGTGTCTTAAGGCGCTTTGGCAAGAAAATGACATGAGATGTGATTCAATTTAGCTTGCTCTATGTTGATTTTAATGTTCAAACAGATTCCATATGGATATTATGATATGTTAGACACCAAATTACTCAAAGGTTTTCATTAATTTTCAAGATTGCAAGTTTTGGCAAATTGAACTATAATGCTTTGATTTTCAAAAGTAAAGAGTGAAAGCATGGATTTGTGATGCTTTGGTGTGGATTGAGCTTGAATTTGTGAGCTATTTATAGGCAAGAGAATTCAAATGTTAGGCAACAAGTACAAGCCAATTGGTGAATCAAAGATAGCTTAAGGGGTAAGAAAGACTTTTGCCAAAAAGGAAACTTCTTTTTTTCACCATGTGCTTATTTTTACAATTTGATCCAATCCTCTCAATTATTACTTCTAACTGATATTTATCAGTTCAATCATCCATTTGGCAAGGTTAGATTGCTTCTAGATGAAGAAAACACAAAATGACCTATAATTGAAGTTGTGATCTTTGAAAATCAAGTTTCATGGAGCCTTATGTTTCAATTTCAAAAGTATAGCTAGACTCCATGGATTTGAGAGTTCTTGGACATTTTGGAAAGCTTGTTTCACAAGCTACAACTTTCATGTTTTGAGTTTTTTCAAATTCAAATTGGAACTAGGTGAAAAAATGGCATGAAGTTTGGAAAAAATAAGAATTTTCAACACTTAGAAATTTTTCTAAGTATGAAACTTTTGACTTTTTGTTGACTTTTTCAAATTCTTTGATTTTTTATGATCATGATGGATCATTTGAAGTATTTTGATGATGGAAAAGTTTTGTTTTGAAAATTTGACCAAAAGTCAAAGTTTGACTTTTCTCGGATGAATTTTCATCGACGCTTCGAAATCGATCGATGAAGTCTGTGAACTCGTGATGTTTTGAATCCATAAATTAGGTCAAGATGTTGTATCTAAGATATAATGACCAATCTCTATCCAAAAAAGTCATTTCTTGTTCAAAAAGTCAGAGAATGTCTATGCTCGATCAAAACCCTAATTGGTCGATCCTTGATTGTTCTGTGAGAGAAAATGGATATCTGATGATCAGAGGTTGATGATTTGATCAAGATAGATCAAATGAGGTGAGAAAAACTCAAACCCTAATTGGTTGTCTCTTGAATCAGATGAAAATCTGATGAAACCCTAATTTTGACCTGTGAAATCCACACCCGATTAATGTCGTCTCGAATGTAGTTATGCAATGATGCAAAATGTAAGGTGGTATATTAGGTCAAAATTTGGGGTATGACAACGTGTGGGCTATCAAATCGGTTCTTAGGGGTTTCGAGATGGTGTCGGGTCTTGGGATCAACTATCACAAGAGTAAATTAATTGGTATTAATCTTAGTGCTAATTTCATGGAGGCGGCAGCCACTTTTTTATCTTGTAGGGTGGTAGATAAAGAATTCAATTTCCTTTAAATTCATATTGGTGTCAACCCGATAAGGATTTTTACATGGCACTGTCTTATTGCTAAGATGAAGAATCGCTTGCAAGTTGGAAAGATCGTTTGTTAAGTTTCGAGGAAGGATTACTCTTCTAAAATCGGTTTTAGGTTCTCTTCCCATTTTTCTCATTTCGCTCTATAAAAGCTTTGATGAAAATTGTCAAAGAGATTACAAAAGCTTCAAGTAATTTCGGTCTGCTCGAAAGATCGGAGAAGGGTTCATTGGGTTAGTTGGAAGGATGTCTGTTTATCGGTGGATAAGGGAGGTCTAAGTTTAAAAAGCATAGATGATTTCAATATAGCTTTGCTTCATAAATGGCAGTGAATGATTTTAGAAGGAGCTAACTTTTTATGGTATAATATCTTGAGGGCGTGTTTTGGTGATATCAATTTGCTGTTGATAAATGTGGGTTACTTCGCTATCAATATAAACTCTAAATCTGTTTAGTGGGGGGATATTCTAACCCTTGAGAACAATTTTACAGAAGATTTTTTTGAAATATTTTTTTGTAAAATTATGTGGGGAATTAGTAGGCATGGCAACAAAACCCATACCCGTGGGTACCCACATGAACTCGCCCCGAAGTTGACGGGGAAAACCCGCTTTGACTGGGTTCGGGTTTGGATTTTCCCCGATTACAAAATATGAGGATGGGTCTGTAATGGGACACTAGTACCCACCCCAAACTCGTCAAACTCGTCCCATTTATTTTATATATACATTATTTATTTTTCATAATTTAGAATATTAAATATGTGGTCAATCTTTTGATAATTTGTTTTGTGTTTATTATTTTAAATAGTTTAAATGTATATGTAATTTTTTAAGATTATTTTATTATATTGTTTATAATGTAATATAATTTTGAAAAAAATAAATATTTTGATTTAAAAAGTTGATTTTATTAAATGGATGGTGGCGGGTGAGGATACCTAAACCCGCTTGAGACGAGATTGGGTTTTAATTATCCATCCTCGTGTCAAAGGTGGAATGATGATAATTTAAGAATTTGGGTTTAGGAAGATAAAATCGCTCCCGACCCGCCCCATTGCCATGGCTAGAACTAATATGTATGCCTTAGTGTATGTAGATGATATCTTGGTGATCGTTCCTCCTCCGCATTAGTACATGACCTTATTCGTAAATTACATAAGAAGTTTGCTTTAAACATCCGAAGACCAAATACTTCTTAGGGATTGAAATATTGTATCAATCAAATGGATCTTTACCTTACTCACCTAAATATGTTCATGAATTATCGTTTAAAGCTCACAAGCCACAAAGCTAATGGAGTTCTCACCCCTATGTTTAGTCGATGCAAGCTAAGTAGACATGGCATCGTGTATTCTCGGATCCAGTCTCAGATTGTTCCACAAGAGGTGCTCCTCACTAGGCCGATATCGCTTTCTTTAACAAAGTCAACCAATTTATGTTTGTTCCTCTGAGACTCATGGCTAGTCACAAACGATTCGAGGTACCTAGGTGGCACGCTCCTCGGGTTACTTTAATCATGCTCCCATATATCATAAATTTACTCTTCGAGTCGACAGCGATTCCGATTGGACTAGTGATCCGAATGACCGATGTTCTACCTTAGGTTCTTGTGTTTATTTTTTGGCCCAATTTAGTGGCATGGAGCTCAAGAAGCCTACCGTGGCACGCCCAAGATAAAAGTGGAGTATCGTGGCCTCGCACATACTACCTTTGAGCTTCTGTGATTGAATCCATGTTCACTGAGCTGCAGGTAGCTTTTCTTCCCTCCACCCTTCTATGTGACAACGTGAGTGCAGTTCTTCTTTCCCATAATCTAGTTTTGCACGCACGAACCAAACACATGGAACTTGACATTCATTTTGTCCATGAGAGAGTGGTTGCACAACAGTTAATGATTAAACACATTCCAGCTCACACTCAAATTGTTAATACCCTGACGAAGCCGCTTGACACTGCTGCATTTCAATCTCTCTGTGGCAAACTCAAAGTTTTGTCTTTCAACCCACCTTAAGTTTATGTGTAAAGATAAGAAATGTATGAAGGATCAACCCACCTTAAGTTTATGTGTAAAGATAAGAAATGTGTGAAGGGAAAAAAACAGAGTATTTTCTCATTTCCATTACGTTTTCATGTAACTATCTCGGAGAATTGTTAATGTAATGATTAGCAAATATTTATAATGCTACTAAGCTCACTCAAGTTAGTTACTTAAGCCATGTGCTTATCTAGAGGTGCACTTTTTTCATGTAACAATACTACTTGCTGCTTTTTACCTTTTAACTCTCAAGGTAGATAATTAATAATGAGATAGTTCCTTTTGTGTTTCAATTGTGTTATGTTATGGTTGTAAATTTTAACTAATTATATATGTGGCAAGTACGAGGGATTTAACTTATATACTCAAGCTTGAGGAGTGTGTTAAATATAACACAATAAGTTTGGGACATTTAACTGATATACTCAAGTTTGAGGGGAGTGTTAAATATAAACAATCTATATATCTATATAATACCTTATAGCCGTAGTGGCGTAGACTTGAGGTCGGCCAGAAAAAATATATGTATCTTATATAAGTAATCAATAAAAAGGGATCCAGTGTATCAACTTCATAATTTTATATAAAGCATGCAGCTGGGGGAATTTATTCCCTTAATTGTTTGTACTTTGAATTTGAATTATCTTTCATATCAGCCCAAATAGAAAACAAGACAAAGTATTCAAATGTCTATCTATAATCTATAGCACGTATTCTGCTGTTGCATCATTTCAGTTTCAATTTCATAGGCATCATTTCAGTTTCAATTTCATAGGCATCATTACAAGTCTAAAATATCAGTGTGTTTAGCTGCTCTCTTCCTGAATGTCATTTGTAACCTAAGCAAGCTAGCTTCTATGGCAGAACCCTCCGGATAAGAAATGTATTAATAATGCTGTCATAAGTACCTGTAAAACAAATCCTGAAAGAAACTCAAGAAATCTACCTGGAAAATTGAAGAAAAAGAGCACAATCAGTTAAAACAAAACATACCAAATCATTTGTAAAGATTATGATTATAGTTAATTAATATAGTTGACTTAAAATCATTCTGCCTTCTGCATAAAATAGAAACTCGAACTCTCAATTCAAAGAAAATCTTGAATTTAAAAGACATGGGATTCAAGACATAAATTCCTATGTAGTTTGGCAAAGAGCGAAACAATCTTATAAGAAGACACAAATTTCCTATTTTGTCTTTCTGAAATGTATTTAGTTACCCTTAATAGTTTAATTCACATTTCACCAATTTTGATCCACTATTTAAACCAATCCTCTGCCAAGATCAATAATCTATATACAAAATAGAAGGGCCTAGCAAGGCCATCTTAATTGGTCCTCGCATAACAGTATTTGAACATGCATTGCTGCTACATATACACCAAACAATCAGGGAGCACACCAGAAATACTTCATACATTCTGATTAAAACACATTTTCCTAACGAAGCACACCAGAAATACTTCATACATTCTGATTAAAACACATTTTCCTAACTAAGCACTCCACACTCACAAAGAGGATCTCGAATACATCTTACTAATTATACTTTCATGTTCAGAAATAAAATGGTCATTGCAGACATCAAAGGTCAGGGAGAGAAAGATAATGCTAAACATCGTCTTGAATTAACCATATATTCCCTTACAAAATGATTAAGAATAGTTTACATAGAAGACAATAGAAAAGAAAGGAAGTAGACTCAAAATAACAACACATCATAATGAAAATAAATCGGGCATCTTTATTAGCACAAGATTGTAAGAACACTGCACATGTTCTTTAAGCTCAAGATTTGAATGTGGTCTTCAGAGTGGGTGATAGTACAAATGTTTTCTATAGGAACAATTTAACATTGAACTAAGAATAGCTAGTAACTAACTACTATCATCTCATCAGCCTAGATTTACAATTACCCCTACTCATGCTTTCTCCAATTGAACACTGTCCTAATCTAAGAAACAATTACATACCACTAGCAGAACTCCAAACACAGAAAGATGGATGCCCTACTCTCTCAATTAGGCTTTTCGATCTGGTGAACAACCTATCATAGTGTCATATATGTGATGACAATCCGCTAACTTCGAATAGTTGGGAAAATGATCAAAAAAGAGAATGATAAGACTGGAGAATGAAGTCAGATTATATTATTAAGTGAGAGCCAAGCCACTACATGGCATTCATATTTTCTACCTTACAATTTATCCCAAATGCTATTACAAGTATTCCAAAACTCAGACTGCTTGGTAAAACTAGTGGTAGCGTGTAGTTGATGATTTGTAGTTGGTAGTGATAAATTAGTTTGAGTGTTTGTAAATTAATCATATACTAGTTGATAAATATGAAATGACGTAAAGGACATTCTTAATTGATAAATTGATAGTTTCAATATATTTTTTGTTAAAATAATAAGGGTATAAATGGAAGAAAAGTCACAAGTTAAAGCTACAAGCTCAAAAGCTAATTCAAATAGCTTTTGAGAAAAGCTAAAAGCTAGTAAAAAGCTACAAGCTAAAAGCTAAATGACAGCTACCAAACAGGCTTTTTATTAATATGAGCTGAAAAGCTAAAAGCTCTTTTATTGGTGTTACCAAATGACCTCAATATTAAACATGCTTCAGAAATTTCATCACTCTAGTTAGTTCTTGACAAAGGAGCACATTAAAACTATGGTGTAGATCACAAAATTAAATTGAAGAACGATTTTAATTTTCAACCAAATAACCTAGAGCTTCAGTTTACAAGATTTCTTGGCTTTACTTTGACAAATTAACATTTGGTTTACTCAGTTTACGATAAACTACACTTGATTAACACTGACATGGCAGTTTTTATACTTGGAAAAATCACTAAGCCAGTAAAAATAAAGACACAATGGAAATTGCTTTCTATCATGGCATTAAGGGTCTGTTTGGTAACACCCAAAAAAGAGCTTTTAGCTTTTTAGTTCATATTTACAAAAAAGTTTTGTTTGATAACCGTTGTCATTTCGCTTTTAGCTTGTAGCTTTTTTACTAGCTTTTAGCTTTTTTCTCAAAAGCTATTTAAAGTAGTTTTTGAGCTTGTAGCTTTTAGCTTGTGACTTTTTCTTCCGTCTATATCCTTATTATTATAACAAAAACATATTGAAACTATCAATTTTTTAATTAAGAATGTACATTTACGTCATTTCATATTTATCAACTAGTATAAAAGCTAATTTACCAAACACTCAAACTAACTTATCAGCTACCAGCTACCAACTATCGATCATCAGCTACCCACTACCAGCCAGTTTTACCAAAGAGAGCATAATTCACAAAATTAAAACTAACTCCAACTAAAATGTAAAGTGTTTACAAAATCAATGAATCATATCACATCAGTAAAGACTAACCAGAATGACGACCATTAGAAGTGGGAAAATTGGAAACAAACAAGATAAACTCTGCTTCAAGGCACATAAACATCTTAAGAACATAATAAGAGAAAGGAATATGACTGATTTCTTCAATCACTAATTCTCTTGCAAAAGGAAATACATGTTTACATAGTCATTCAGGAAACTTCCTCCTCTCAAATCAACATAATCGAATTAAGAATAACAACTACAATTCTAACAAATCATCTAACATACTAGATTCCTTGCCACCTCACAACAACCTTCAAGAAGCCTGATTAATTCAAATGCCAAGTCACGGATCCGTTATAGAACTAAATAAGTCATCTTTTCTAGAATCATAACAACTTTTTTTGCCACCAAACTAACATCATAAAAAAATCTCTAAAAACACTTCTAAGTCATAATATTTGTAAATCTAAGTCTACAATATCCCTAATCGTATTAACTAGCAGTAGCATCACAATAACAACAATAAGCAGATGAAAATGGAAATAATTCCAATTAACATACCCATTAATCAATCAGACTTGGATTCAGCTTCAGATTCCGCGACCATCTTTTTTCTAAAAGCTCTAGCTTGATCATACTCAAACTTCAACACATTGGGAATATGCGAAGTATCCTTAACATAAAACCACCTCCCAAAAGCACTTTCTTCAATAACAGGATAAAACGGAAACAAAAGCTTGTTCACAACCCAAAACCAAGCCGCCCCAATAAAACCCCCAAACCAGTCCCAGCAAAACCTGAGCAACAGTATGATACCCCAAATAAACCCTAGAATACATAGTCAAAAAGCCAGACTCAAGTAAGTAGATTAAGCCCAATATTCTTCGAGAACCCAATTCCTTTACACCCCAATAGAGTCAGGTAAGTCGCAAAGAAGAACATGTACTGGCAATGACTCGAAGGCCAGCCGTGAGAATCGCACGTTTCGAGAAGCACGCATGTTTCGGGACGAGCTTGCTGGACGGTGGTTTTGATGAACTCGTTGATGAACTGTGAAACGATTAGGCCGAGGAAGAAGAAGATTCCTTGAAGTTCGCGGCGGAAGATGAAGTGGGAGATGAAACCGCCGAAGCTGATGAAGACGGGGACGAGGGATATCCAGGCGAGGAAATGACCTAGTTTGTCGCCGCGTTCGTAGCGGATGTGGGTTAGGGTTATGGCTTTCAGGGGGGAGGGGATCGGCGGCGTCATTGTGGGGTGGTCGGATCGGAGCTCCGGTGATCGGAGATTTCAGAGATTTTGGGTGAACGGTGAGTTATTGGTGAGTTTTTTTTTTTTTTTTTTTTTGAGGAAATGAGTTATGGATGATTAGAGTGAATAAACATTGTGTTTTATATATGTGGTTTGGGTTTTTGGATTAAAACTAAAACTTGATGTATACTCGTGTTGCACGAGATTATTTGTGGTCATAAAATGTGGATGCAACGGGGTGGGCTGCATTTGTTTTAGGTTAAGTTTGTTTGCACATGGTATCCTAACATGTTTGGTTGTTTCTAGACTAGTAGAGCACATTTTACTTTAAAAATTGATTTAAATTTGAAGTTATAATTTGTTGTTTTAAAATGTAAAATATAATTTTAATAGTAATTTTGTTTCGTTTGGGAATAAGAAATGAATGTACTTGAAGAACGAATGAACTTGAATGGTGATTCTGATCTCGTTTACGGCGGCACGGAGTATACATGTATAGTTAGCACTCCAACGTTTAAGTCAATTCAAGATTCAAGATGAGTATAGTGAAATGGAGATCGGATAATGTACATTGTTTTTGGTTTATGAATTAATTTTATACCTTGGATCAAGCGAAGCGGATTTGAGATGAATTGGGTTTTTGGTCGGCCTAAAATAGTTGCCCTCACGACTTCTTCATGCATTGACGGAGTCAGAAGAAATCTTAAGTGATGTTGGTCAGACTCTAAGATGTGGTCCGAGGTAAAATAGAACTGAAACATCTAGAATCAATTGAAAAAGTAGTGGAGAACAAACGCAATAAATGCAATCTCATCACTGAAATGTGTCATCGCCTTCTTCTAACATGTGTAGTGACGTGACTAGTTAGAGCATGACGCATTATAGTGCACTTGAGTTAATATGCATCCATGAAGGAAATCTAGTGGTTGATCTTGCGGCTTCTTTATCTCATTGATTTGAATCATTTCAGCTGGAAGTTACATATTTCAAGTTATCTTGTTCAATTCCAAGATACATTCGTGATTCAAGACTTCTTTTACATAAACTTCAAAGTACTTCATTCAAGCTAAAATTTTAAGGTATTTGAGCCATCCATTTTGTTTCAAGAATACATAAATAATTGTTTCTTACAACAAAAGAATTTCAAGTTTCTCAAACCTAGATTTCAAGCTACAAAGATTGAATTTCTATGCCTAAATCACATCAATAAATACAACATTTCATGAGTTTGCTCCTTATCAAGTCCATTTTCTTTGAAGCTCCATGTCAAGCTTCAAGTCTTCATCTTCCTTCTTCTCCATGCTAGGCCACTGGTTCATTCCTTCTTCTATAATCCTTCATGTCTCTAGCATTGTTCATAATACATGAAAATAAGAAAATAAAGGGTGAAATTAGCAAAATCATTCCAAAACAAGTCCAATAACAATGTTCATATTACAGGATTTCAAGGCCCAAATAACATTCATTAGCATCAAATTTTTGCAAACAAGAAAATGATTATTGGACTAAGACAATACATTTTTGGATTTAGGTAATGACAGGATTTTGATCATTACCACAACAATAATTACAATTTTTTAATTTCACTAAATGGGTCACCGATTTAAAAACATAACTTTGGAACGAGCTTTAAAATTTGGATAGTAATTTGGTTCATTGTTATTGGTTATTTTGCACACCCCTACTCAAAACTAAACTAAACAACATTGTTTTTCAAAACAACTTTGCTTTAACAACACCTTTAATATTTTCTCCACCATTCACGAGAGTTTCACCATGAATATCATCACTCACAACATTTTCACCACCATTTTGCTCACATCACAATGATCACCTGGATTTTCCCCATATCACTATGCTCACATACATTTTCCTCCACATTAGAGTTTTTACCTATATTTTCCATTAATATCTTTTGTAATTTGACTTTTCCCTCCAATAACTTAAACACCGCCATTGTGTTATACTACCACAAAGTTATCATTTATCAATAGTATTCTCCCTATAAATATACACCACTTCATAACTATTGACATATTCAACAAATTAAAGAACATTTCTATCATTGTTCAATAATCTTAGTCTATGAGGAAAACTAAAGTTAGGGTTTTAGTACTACAAACATTTTATATTTGTATATCCCTATTTTTTTTATTATGCATTCCAATTGCATATATGACATTCCATTTACATCATAGGTTCAGTTTATATCATAAACATCTCCATTTATATACTCCCACTTAACAAGTGTAAGTTTTAGTTCACCCATATGGTGACTTCTTAATCTAATCCTTGGAGTTTGTGTTGACTTAAACATAGTTGAATTAAAATAATGTCAACAATTTTCTAAACGTGATATAAACAATATTTAATACACACTTTAACATAAAAAATAAAGCATCAGAACAAATCATACAACATCAAAACAAAAATAAAAAGTACCTAATATAATAAAGCATGGAGAACCTAAAAAAAACTAAGATCATAAAGCATCAAAATATACCAACAACTTACTGAATATAATAAAGCAATGAAGACCATAATATATGAGAAGAATACAAAAGACAAGGTAACCACAAATATAAAAAGAATAAGAAATTAAAACAATAGAAGCAACCTATCTAACATGAAATTAAATTTATTTTTTTATGTTCCATAACGAAAGTATATTCACGATCTCATAACACAATCTTCGTCAAGGGAGATGTAAATTAAACTATCAATAGACAATGAACACAAGTTAAATACTATTGTAGGAAAGAACATTGTTTTGTTGAAGAACAAGATCAATCTCAATTTAAGGATGAAACTAGATTTTGTACAATTTTTGTTTTGGAATATTGGCAGCAAATAAGAGAATGCAATCGATTTCCAGGGCTCAAGAAGGAGAATCAAAATTATTATTATTATTATTATTATTATTATTAATAATTTTTTTAACTTACTCAACCAATTTTGATCTATATAATGAATCGAGAGACGACTCACTGACCAATCCTTGTTTCCACCAAGAATCGAACTCTGATAGTACCGAATGATTCGTCCTTAGTGAAAATTCCTTTCCCACTTAATTATTATCATGCATTTACTGAAGAACTTCATTAATTAATCCAACCAACAATTATGTTTTACACAACGGAAATAATATGAAGTTCAGAATAAACTCAAATCATAATTATTCCAAACATAAACTCAAAAGAAACAAGTTTAATCTTTAAAATTCCAAAATGATCGCTCTCAAAGGTTACAACTACCGAGCATGATGACCACGCGGACAATATGTTCAAGAAAGGTGACGCTAGAGGATGCGAATGTGAATTCGATTCTCCGCTCGAAACGATTTACTTTTGATTTGTTTATAAAGATGTCATGAGCATCAAGCTTTATTATTTTCAACACAAGAAAGATGATTTAATGATTATGAAAAGGGAAAGTCAAATACCCTCAATTGATATTGGTATGCGAACGACTCAGCGCAAACTAGACGCAACGCATCGGGGAGATTCTCGAAAGGGGATTGTTATATAAAGGAATAGATGGAGCACCCTAAATATATATAGTTATCTATAGCTTTATATATGAATACGCTTGATATGTTTGTGTGTTTTAATTGCTATTTCTATGATTGGGAAAGTTTCTCCTTTGGATTTTTAAGAAACGGTAGATTATGTGGGATTCTAGGTTTTGTTATTATTGTGCTCGCAAAGATCTGTGGATCTTCTCATACATATCCCCAGTGGGAATCGAGCATTTGTAGCTCGGATCTACAGGATCTATGGTTTGTTTGGTCCGAGGGAGAAAGAATTTTGCTCGGCAAGGATGAGACCTCAGGCCTACGTATTCTCAAAAGGAGGTTGAGAAAGTCGAGCAATCGTAGTTCCCACTTATGCTAGTGGAAAGCAACGGATGTTAGTTTAAGAGACAAATGTCATCTTAATGAAAAATGTATCTAATCTATTTCATCACATACATTTTTGAAAAGTTTGACTGATTAAAATCTTTCGTCGTAAGTTATAGGTGTTTTGCTTGAGTGTACAAGCATTACCACTTACATGTTTAAGAAAGATGTTTTGAAAAAAGATGATTGAATCTTTTAACTGTAAGTATTGGGTGTTTTGCTTGAGTGTACAAGCGTTACCACTTATAATTAAGAGATGTTTTTGTTTGAAAACAGTTTGAAAGAGTTTGAAAAGTTTTTGACTGTATGTGATGTGATAGATGAGATACTTCTTCCATAGAGATGATAGATGTCTAAATCTCGAGGAGAAATTGATTGGATTAAAGGGATGCTTTTAAGAAGCCCATGGGTCCTTGTATTGTTAGCCCAAGAGGAGGCATCCGAGGGTCATCTGGGGTCATCGAGGGTCCTTGTATGAAGCTCAAGAGGAAGCTATAGGGTATGGCTGGCTTTGTGTTAAAAGGATTTCACCGAAACCATCCTTTGAATTAAGAGCAATTTCACCGGAAATTTTACTGGGATTTTGAAAGTGATTTCACCGGAAACCATCCTTCGTGGTTCTATCTTAGCGGTGATTCTTTGTATTGAAGCCCAATAGAGGTTGTTAAGAGATTTCCTATCTCTTTCATTGTATGATGCCCAAGAGAAGGCTAAACTCAATGAGGAGTTCTTTTGAACGCCCAAGAGGAGGCCGATTCAACAGGAGTGTTGTCTTATATGAAGCCAAGCGGAGGCTAAACTCGATGAATGAGTTTCTTTGTACAAAGCCCAAGAGAAGGCTAACTCTGTGGAGAGATTTATCTTGTATAAAGCCCAAGCGGAGACTAAACTCAACTGGGGATGAGTTATCTTGTATAAAGCCCAAGCGGAGGCTACAACTGTGGGGAACCTATTGGTTAGACTAATTGTTCTGTTATAATTAGACATTGTATAAACAAGTGTGTGTGTGATATGTATTCACAGGAGTTTATGAAGGAAATATAAACAGATGTATGTAAAGTTTATTTACAAGAGTTTATGAAGTATAAACAAGTGTCTGTGAAACGGACGTTTAAAACGAGCGTAACTTGATTATTTACAAGTCAGAACTGTGTACAAGGAAATGAATATGTACACGAACGAGCTATTTATGTACAGGAAAAGATGGATGTACATAGGAGGGTTGGGACTTACACCATAAGGGAGGCCCATTGGTTTAAAAGCAGTTTCACCGGGAATAATGCTCCTTTCAATACCAATGGTATTCAGTATATGTACGTATAAAATGAAATGACCGATCAAAGTTTGTTCAGAAAAGTATCTGTATTAGGTACAGATAAAAGTTTGTATGAAAAGAATTTGATATGTACAAGGAAAAGATATGTATGTACATAAAGAATGTTGGTTTGAGTATACACAAGTGAAGTGAAAACAAACGATCGAAGTTTGTCTGTACCTGAGTATAAAAAGTATTTGTATTATGTACAGATGAAAATTTGTATATGTTTGAAGAAAATTTGATATGTACAAAGAAATATTATGTACATAAAAGAATGTTATGGGACTTACACCGTGAGGGAGGCCCATTGGTTTAAAAGCAGTTTCACCGGGAATAATGCTCCTTTCAATACCAATGGTATTCAAGTATATGTACGTAAAATGTAAACGAATGATCAAGTTTATCTCAGAAAAGGTATCTCAGATATGTATGATGAAAATTTGTTTGAAAAGAATCTGTTATGTACAAGAAAAATATATGTACATAAAGAATGTTGGTTTGAGTATACACAAGTGAAGTGAAAACAAACGATCGAAGTTTGTCTGTACCTGAGTATAAAAAGTATCTGTATTATGTACAGATGAAAATTTGTATATGTTTGAAGAAAATTTGATATGTACGAAGAAATATTATGTACATAAAAGAATGTTATGGGACTTACACCGTGAGGGAGGCCCATGATCGATTGAAAAACTTGAGAGAAAACGAAATTGGTTTTATCGTTTAAATCGGATCGATCATGGTAAGAAGATGCAAGTTTGATGAAAAGTTTTGAAAAATGATTTGAAAGTGTTTTGAAATGTAAGGTTCATTTATGAGAAGTTTTGAAAAATCGAAGTCGAAAACTTGAAAAATTCACCTTAAAAGGAGGTTTGAAAAGTGTTCGTAACGCCGTTGCCCGATTAAAATATAATCAGATGAAAGTTTTTTCTGAAAATTTTTACACTATCATAAAATAGATGTATTTATTGACAAGTGTCCAAAAAATCACCTTAAAATAAGGAGTTTTGATTGGTAAAAAAAAATTGTGAAAGTTTTGTGAAAAAACATGAAAATATGGAAAAGTTTGAAAAGAAATGGTCCCGATGGGAGTTGAACCCATGACCAAGGGGTATAACACGTGTCAGAAAGCCTTAAGGGCGAGCAAGCTACCACTGAGCCAAACGCTTTTTGGTGTTAGTGGATCCAGACCACGTGTAAACATGATATTGGAAATTTTAAATTTGAAAAAAAATCAAGAACACGCGCGCATCCTGTTCTTCATGTTTGATCTTCAGATTCAAGAATCCCAGCTACAATCTTCGTTTCTCAATGAAATTGAATGAAGTAAAAATCAAAGTTGCTCGCTTTTTCATCACGAACACGATGGTACTTGTTAATTGCATTTATTTTCGCCTAACTCAATTAAATTTCTGGAAAATGCTAAGAACCCTAAAACTGAATTTTTCAATTTAAATGATGTGTAGTTGATGATTCTTTGATTTTCTTGAGGGCTTATGATCGTGTTAGGTGCAGAAAGAGATCGGCCAAGAGTTTTTTTGTTTAAGTTCAAAGAATTAGGATATCCAAGTTCGAGTTCATACCTGTTCAAGTGAGAATCGAAGAAGGTATTAGAGTGTTTCCAGAACTTGTTTCTTGATCATTTGAGCATCATCGGCATGTATGGAAGCTAAATGAATGATCTGCTTGCTTTGAGCTTGCTTCAATCCTTCCACTCAAGTCAACCGCATCACCTACGTAAACTCAAATCGGGTTAATGGAGTTACAGTTGCTTGCTAATGGTTTGGATCATGTATATGAGGTACATGGAAGGTGTTAGGATGATTAGATCACAACTTGTTCAAGCCTAGCTATAAATTCGATTCATAAGGCAGTTTTGGAAGTTTGAAAAAATGAAAAGTGATTTCTGGTTTTTACTTGTTCTTGTGTTGATTTTAATGTTCAAACAAGTTTCAAATGGATATCAAAGCATGTTAGACACCAAAGTTTATCATGTTTTTCATCAAATTTTAAAAATGCAAGTTTTGGCAATTTGACATATGATTCTTGATTTTTCAAAGATGGAAAGTGAAAGCATGAACTTGCATTGCTTTGGTGTGGTTTTGGACTTGAAATGTGATCTATTTATAGGCCAAAAGATTCTGAAATGTTAGGCAAGAGTACAATGCTTTTGGTGATTCAAAGATAACTTAGAGGATAAGAATGGTATTTTGTAAAGGAAAAGGAAGTTTCCTTTTTTACCATGTGCTTATTTTTACAACTTGATCCATATCTCTCAATTATTACCTCTAGCTGATATTTATCAGCTCAATGATCCATTTGGCAAGGTTATGTTGCTTCTAGATGAAGAAATCTCAAAAATGACCTATAATTGAAGTTTTGACTTTTGAAAAATCAAGTTCATGAAGCCTTATGTTTCAATTTCAAAAGTATAGCTAGGCTCCATGGATTTGAGAGTTCTTGGATTTTGGAAAGCTTGTTTCACAAGCTACAACTTTCATGTTTTGAGTTTTTTCCAATTCAAATTGGAACTAGGTGAAAAAATGGCATGAAGTTTGGAAAAAATAAGAAATTTCAACACTTAGAAATTTTTCTAAGTATAGAAACTTTTGACTTTTTGTTGACTTTTCCAAATTCTTTGATTTTTTATGATCATGATGGATCATTTGAAGTATTTTGATGATGGAAAAACTTTTGTTTTGAACAATTTGACCAACAACAAAGTTTGACTTTTGTGCGTATGAATTTTCATCGATGATTCGTAAATCGATCGATGGATTCGTGAACTCGTGATGTTTTGAATCCAGAAATTAGGTCAAGATTTTGTACCTAAGATATAATGACCAATCTCTATCCAAAAAAGTCATTTCTTGCTCAAAAGTCGAGAATTCTCATGCCCGATGTAACACGGTGAACCCGACTTTCAGGATTTTTGTATCGCAAATGGATAGCAAGAGTCGCCATCGACTTTTATTTTTATCCATTTAAGGGAAGGTAAAAGTACAGAAAAAGACCTTCGCTTAGATTCGAGTAAGGGAGAATGGTTATGAAAAGGGAAGGTATTAGCACCCTTTCCATCCGCAGCTTATTCTACTGCCTTAGTGCTCTAGATCACTTTAAAATTATGCTTTCGTGTGTTTGACAAAAATGTTTTGAAAAGGCATTTCGCTTTGACTTTGTAATGACTCATGTAGGAGTGTATACAAAGTGTTCGGAAATGTTTCGCTTTGAAAAGAGTTTGAACTTTGAAAAGAGTGTGTGGTGAAAAGCAGAGCAAGCAACTAAAAGACTTATTACCCACTTAATTGGTCGCTTTGCGTTTCTACTCCTTTAGAATAGCTAGCCGCACCATTAGTTGGTAGGTAGCTCCATTCGCTGGATGTAATCGGACATTCGGGACATCGGATGGTCATCGAAGGCAACTTGTAGGAAGTATCCTAGCACATCCGGCGGACTATCATCATTTTCGTAGGCAACAATCGAGGGTCAAGATCATGTATTCGGAGGCGACATCGTGGGTCTTATGATCTTTGTATCGAAGGGACTATGATGATTTTTTTTAAGGCAACGGTGCTAGAATACCTCTACGTTCGAGGGACTTGACCATTTGAATTCGTAAAGGCAACGAGAGAGAATTACCCTAAGGGGTGCATGTGTGGAAAGAGTGTGTTGAATTCGAGTATTTTATCTTGCAAATTAGTGAGCTATGTTCGTTGTTATCTTGCCATACACGCCTAGTTACTAGCAATTTATAGGGTGCGGAAATTAAAAATGCGGAATGTAAAGATGCGGAAAGATAAATCCTACGCTATTACATGGCTTTGGGGCAGATACATAATTTAAAATGTGGAAAATAAAGTCCTAATTTAAACTATTACATCCCATATACAGTTACATTATTAGAAAAAATAAAATGATAAAGAGAAAATCGTCTGAATCGGATCAACCTGCAAGGGAGTGAGAAATCGGAAAATGCGATATGAATCGAACAAGAGGAAAAATGTTAGAAAAATGTGAATTTTAAAATAAGAAAAATATATTATGCTGAAAATAATATAAATATGTTAAAATAAATTTTTGGGATTTTTTGGATGTATTTTAATAATTAAAAATGAATTAAAAGTGATTTAAATGCAAAATTATGAACAAAAATAAATATGCATGCAAAATTATATTTTTCAATTTTATAAATTAAATAAAGATTTTATGAAAATAATGTAAAAAGAAAAAATAATTTTGGTGATTTTTTAATGCAGAAATAAAATATGAAAAGAATTGAAATAAAATGCAAAATATTAAAATAATTAGAAAATAGAAAATAATGCAAGTTTGGGAAAAGAATGCAAAACTGGTCCTGATGAGGATCGAACTCATGACCCTGGAGCGAAATCTTAAGTCCACATGCCTTGACCAACTGTGCTAGCGTGCTTCACTGTTTAGAAACAGAGTGAGTGGAAGAAAACACGCGTCGCCTTCTGGTTGCTTCGTTCTCGCGCCAGACTTCATCTCCTACCTTTTGAATTTTTGAAAGATAGCGTCGGCTCTTGTTCGACGCTACAGGCCCTGGCAAATTCAAAAACACAGCATACATAATATAAATAACATCTAAGACCATGGTTCGATTGGAAACATCGTTCCGAATGCAATGGTACTGGTCTTGAGGTCCAATTTTTCCTATTTTGTGAAACCCTATAACGGCACAGGAAACCCTAACAATGGCAATACGTGTTCCCGTCCATGGAAATTCGATTAAAGCACCCCAGAAAGTTTGCAAACACGTCACTGATCACAAAAACAAACACCAATCACGTTAGTAATGCATGAATGAAAGAATACGATTTTTGAAATTTCAAGAACAAACCAATTTCGGTTTTCACGATTCTTGATGTTTTTTGGCAAAGTAAAGGTCTGGAATGCTTCCAGGGATGTCAAGGAATATGTTTGAATCTTCAAAATCGTTTGAAACCAGCTGGATCGATGGCTGCTAGTTGCTTCAAGTGCACAAAATTTTTGACTTTAGGTTAGGGTTCTTGAGCCAATTTTTCTGTGTTCTCTTGATAGGTATGCATCATATATTTATACTGGATGGATTTGGAATGGTTTTGGGAAAGAATCAATCAACATTCAATGTAAATCAAATTTGATTTTTGTACAAAATCAAATTTTCAAAATTTGATTAATTTCCAATCCAATCTTGCCATATTGATCAAATTTCAAAATTTGCTGGCCTTTGTGAGTTACTTGAGTCTCAAGGAAAGAATAAAAATCAATTTTGCAATTAATTTTGATTTTATACTTTATTTTTAAATTTAATTTGTATTTAAATGAATAAATTCCAAATTAAATAGAAAAATAAAATAAAAATTCATGGCATTGGGCTTGGATATTCCTAATTGTATGAGGAATAAGTTTGATGAAGAAAAGCAAGCCCATTTGCAAAAATTTGATTTTTAGAAGTATCTCTCTTTGTGCATTCCTTCAAAATTGCCCAACTTGTGAATGGTGTATCTTGCTCAATTTTCGACATTTTTGAGTGTTCTTAGACTTTTTGGAAAGCTCTAAGAGTCCTCTAACCAACCGCTTTGGTCTCATCTCAATTGAGTTTCCATGCTTAATATATCTTCAAAACAAAAAGTTGACTTTTTGTTGACTTTGAAAATGACTTGTAATGTTTTGAGCCATACCTCTCAAATGAAGCATTTTTTGGACATTCTTGTGAGACATGAAGTTGGACAGAATTGAATTTCCTTCAAAACAAGAGGTGGTGGAAAATTTCGAGAAAGTATGAGAAAGTTATGATCACCAAAGTTCATTGACTTTTCACCTAAACCCTAATTTAGAAAGTTTAACTTTGAGCAAATCTTGAGTTTTCTTGATGAATCATGATCAACCCTTGATCAAATGATGAATGTAACTTCAAAATGAGGATGTTGACCAAAAATTATGAAGTTTGACTGTATGTTGACCACAGTTGACTTTTTGTCCAATACAACTGATTTTCAACCATCTGAGCAATTGTCTGAGGAAACTTGATCTGTGAAGCTTGAAACTTGACATGGAGAATCTTTGAAGCATATGAGGAGGCATGAAGACCATTTGAGATGTTGGAAGTCCATTTTGATCTGGGAGATACCAAACCCTAGTTTGGGTTGATTATCTAGGAGAGAGTTTGTCTGATCAACTCTTGAGGAATCCTTGAGTAGGGATGTATGAAATGTTTTGAGTAGATGGAGGGAAAATTTTGGGTATGATACCGCCTGCTCAATCTTCTTGTACTGGAGGGTTAGATTGACACGCTTGTCTTTCGTGACCGGAGGTAGAAGATGATTGAACACCGAGTACACCGAAAATTTGCACTCGCTGGTCATGATGCGGAACAAAGTTTACGATGCCGCTTGAGAAGCTGGGAATGAGTCGACGCTAGACTCGAGATTATTGATAGGAGGATTGCTGGAAAGTGAGCCGCACGCTAGGCTCAGAGACGCCCTCGAAAGGAGAGGAGATGGGCTTAAGATGCCATCCGAGGAGTCGACGTTAGACTTCGTGTTCATTTTTTTGAATGAAGTTATTGGTTTGCATTGATTTTTAACCATATATGCAACATTCTAAAAGTGAAGAAATGTTGACAAGTAGTCGGAGATGGGCTTAAGATGCCATCCGTGGCAACCGAGTCGACGCTAGACTCAGTAGTTTGCTGATAATAAGGAATCGTAATAAATCTTCATGCCGATTACTCGAGGGAGGTCAGTTGGCAAAACGGGATATCTTCCCGCAGCATCGGTGTCGATCCATTGCTCGTTATCGGAGAATAACCGAGGTGGTCTTTCGGATAATTTTCCGCCGATTTGGGGCTTAATGTCGGACCGTCAAGGACAAACCAAGGCGGTCTTTCAAATAGTTTTCCGTCGATCGGGCTTAATCCTCGACCGCTAGGATCACACTGCTTTGGAAAAACAAGAGAACTTTGATAGAATATTTGTTAGTTTTATGCAAAGTATGATGCATGATAGTCTATATGAATGGCATATGCATATATTGTGACTTTATGAGAAATGTATGAATGATAGATGTTGTGGTATTTCAAAACATATCCATCTTGAAAAGACGGGATGTTCTGCTTGAGGATTTCCTCGGGAAATCGAGTAGGTGAGAACCCCGCTTTGAAGGAGAAGAAAGATATCCTAGATTCCTCGATGCACTATCCCACCAAGTCTTGGGCCTAGATATTGTCGAGGAAGGTAGAGATTTGAGAAGCTCGCTGTTGGAGATCTCATATAGACCTTGCCGAGGAGAACGGGAGGCGACCCATCGGGGACCTTGTATGTAGATCCCGCCGAGGAAATTTAGAGGCGCCTACTAGGATTCTGAGTGTAGAGCTCCGAGAGCACTGATATAGCCGCAGACCGGGTGGAAGAGTCGAACCCGCTGTAATTCTAGCGGGGTGAAGATGTAGTTTCCTCCGATGCACTATCTGACCAAGTTTCGGGTCTAGATACTGCCGCTGGGGAAAAGGGGAAGGACTGAGAGATATCCGCTGGGAATAAGCATCTTGACTGGGGGTGAGGTGTTACCGCTTGGAGACCGATGTAACGTTCTCGTTGAGTGGAATCACCGCTGATTAACACATACTCACTGAGGGAGATTTAGTAAGTAACACCTTTGTGGGATCATGCCCTGGGGAATGTTTTGGTGACTTTCCGCCGCCTCAATTCCTCGGAGCTCGCACTGCTACTTTTGTATGTTCACTTTTCGTATGTTTGCAAAGAGATTTTTATTGTCAAATGCGATAATCATTCAAAGCAAACGCTTGACTTTATGCAAACAACAACAAAGGAAAATTGTAAAGAGAAGGAAACTCGATTTATTCGAAATGGCGATGGCCAAGTAGTTCGTATAAAAGAAAGGTAAAAAGCTATGCGAAACAATCTCGTTAAGTTCCAACTATGCTAGTACTATATATTTCAACTATCTCATCTCCTCACAAGAGAAAGTGAGTGAATCGATCTCCGCCATTTGAATCTTGAATGTCGATAGTAGTCCGAAGTAGGTGATCCGGAAGAGACATGGTCATACGCTTAAATCCCTAACTTTGCTCTAGACCGCCTTTCGGTTTTCACCACCGATATTTTTGCCCAAGCCGCTTTTCGTGTTTTCGACTACGGTGTACATGTTTTGTATATATCCTTAACTTTGCCCGAACCCTTTGGTTCGCCAGATGCCCTTATTTTTGCCTAGGTCACCAACCTAGCGGGTCTCTTTATACGTAGTATTTTTGACTATGTCTCGCTCACTGGTGTGGGAAGTCTTCACCATCAATGGTGCTAAGTATCATAGTCACCGAAAATACCGCTTGACTACAAACGGTCCCTCGAGGTGGGAGTCCATTTGCCCCTGGATCACCTTGTGGAAGAATGATGCGCTGACTACTAGATCACCGACGTGGTAGACTGGTGCTTGACATTCTTGTTAAATGCTCGATCATTCGCTCGATAGATCCGTCCTGGCGTATGGATGCAAGTCGCTTTCATCAATCAAATTAATGTCAAGGCGGGTCTCGACCCAATCATCTTCGCCAATTCGCCTTGAGGACTCCGTCGAGGGTATCCGAACCTCAATGGGGGACGGCTTCCATACCGCATACACAAGGGAGAAGGGGTCCCTCGCTGATGTTCGTGTAGTGCGATAACCATGAAGAGCAAATGGTAACATTTCATGCCAATCCTTGTAAGTCACCGTCATTTTTCAGATAATCTTCTTAATGTTCTTGTTGGCGGCTTCCACTGCGCCATTCATCTTAGGCCGATAAGGAGAAGAGTTATGATGTTTGATCTTGAACTGCGTGCAGAGTTCGGTGATCATCTTGTTATTGAGATTAGAGCCATTATCTGTGATAATCCTTTCGGGAGTGCCATACCGACATATAAGATTATGCTTGATGAATCGAGCCACAACATTCTTGGTAATGTATGCGAACGAGGTCGCTTCTACCCACTTGGTGAAATAGTCGATTGCCACAAGGATGAAACGATGTCAGTTGGAAGCTGTAGGCTTGATTTCTCCAATCATGTCGATGCCCCACATTGCAAAAGGCCAAGGAGAAGTTAAAACATTCAGAGGTACTGGAGGTATATGTACTTTGTCTCACAGAACTGCACTTGTGACAAGATCGAGCGAAGGTGACAATCGCCCATGGTGGACCAATAGTAACCTGTTCTCAAAATCTTTTAGCCATGGTATATCCACTAGAGTGAGTACCAAACGCCTTCGTAACTCTTCCATGATACGCATTGTTGTTTTCTCGTCTACACAATGAGTAAGCATGATCGTGGTTGCGCTTTGTATAAGATGCCACGAGGAAGAATTTGATGCAAACCTTCTCATGGACTTTTATCATTAATGATGCCCTCGCGGATATTCTCGAGTCTCAAGATACCTCTTCACATCGTAGTACCAAGGTTTCTCTTCTCGCCAAGCTCATAACAATATGCCGGTTCACAAACTTCTCAATGATGATCCGGAGAGCCTCGTTGTCCCATCTAACCTTGAACATAGACGACATAGTAGCCAACGCCCGCCAACCGATTCTCTCGTGGAATGTGATCGAAAGTGACCTCTTCAAGTAGGGATCAAACTCGTAACATGCTCGATACGAATGAGATTCGGTGCTTCAGATCCCACTCGCTTTAATCGACCGATCGCTAAAGTCGAGTCTCCATACACTTGCAAGAACTTGATTCTTAAGTCAATAGCAGCTTTGATACCCATGATGCACGCCTCATATTCGCCATGTTGTTGGTGCAACCGAAACATAATCTGCGGTGAAAGGCGATGTCCGTCATAGGGATGTAATGATGGCGCCAATGCCATTGCCAAGTGCTTGAGGCTCCATCAAAGACCATGGTCCATCGGGATCCTTGTTCGTGTCCTTCGTCTGGCCCGGTTCTTCACAATCAGTAATTAGTAAAACATCTTCATCTCGAAATTGAACCGTGATAGATCGATAGTCATCTACTTGATGAGCCAAATGATCCGCTACTACACTTTGATCGCTCTCGAGAAGTGTACCGATGTCATATTCGGTCAAGATCATTTGCCATCTTGCTATTCTTCCGAGAGAGTTGGTTTCTCAAATATGTATTTTATCGGATCCATCTTGAAATCAACAAGGTAGTGTGAGTCAACATATACCGCCTTAGTCCAAGAAAGCCTAAAGCGCTGTAAGTTTTCTCAAGTCGTGAGTATCTTGTTTCACGGTAAACTTTTGCTAAGGTAGTATATTGCGGCTTTTCGACTGACTCCATGTTGCCCCAACACACACCCCATTGAATCTCTAACACCGTCAAGTACATGATAAGAGGTCTTCCTTCGCAGCAGCATCGAATGGGAGGATTCTAGGTACTCCTTGATTTTGTCAAAAGCGGTCCGCAATCGCTGCTCCATCCCACTACTTGATCTTTCTTTAGTAACTTGAAGATTGGCTCACAAGTAGCGCTTAAATGTGCAATGAATCGCAATGTAGTTCAATCGCCCAAGAAACCTCCGACTTCCGCAAGGAGTCGGCATCTCTTGAATAGCTTTCACCTTGGCGGTCAACTTCTATACCCTTACCATCGACAACAAACCCTAGGAGTTTACCGATCTAACTCCAAAGGTGCACTTGTTAGATTAAGTCTCAACCCGTATTCTTCAACCTATCAAATAGTTTCAAATGATCAAGATGTTCTTCTTCACCGTGATCGAGCTATCATGTTGTCGACGAGACCTCTATCTCGTGATGAATCATGTCATGGAATAAGGTCACCATAACACTGGCGCCGCTTCCATCCGAACGACATAACCTTGTAGCGTAGTGCCCCCCGTAACAAAGGTAGTCTTCTCCATGTCTTCGGAGCCATTTTGATCCGATTGTAACCGAGAAACCATCCATGAAGGAGAAAACCTTATGCCGAGCGGTGTTGTCAACCGTAACATCGATATGAGGGAGTGGAAAATCGCCTTCTGACTTGCTTTGTTCATCTCTCGAATCTACACACATTCGCACCTTACCATCCTTCTTAGGTACAGCACCACATTTGCAACCCATCGTGGATAAGAAGTAATTAGAAAACCGACGTTGAACCGCTTCATAACTTTGGCTTTGATTTTCTCTCGACATCTCTGGACGCATGCGATTTAACCTTCTGCTTCACCGGAGAAAACCTCTTTGTCGGCAATCGTACCATAATATCAATGTCTAGACTGCATGTCTTCGTATGACAAGCAAAACCTCGATGTAGTCTCGTAGCATCCGTACTCAATCTTCCTTAACACCGCTCAAGACCCGCTCCTATCTTGATCTTTCTCGCTCTCATCGCCCATTCACAACCTCAACTCGCTTCGTGGTCAGATAACTCGCTTCTTCAGTAGCCGCAAGTTCTCTGGCACTTCACAATCTTCTCGCCGCCTTCGGCTTGGTAGATCGGATTATCAAGTCATATTTAGCACTAGCATAGTCATAACGAGATTCGAGTGATTCGCATAGTATCACGTGTGTGTAAGAAACACATAGCTTTTGAAGGTGATAAAGTAAAAGAAAGAAAACAAACAATTGAATGCAAAAGTCCAACGATTTATTGAATGAAAATACGCAAACGATGATAATAACCTCGAACGAACCATGATGCCCCGCAAGGCATTAGGCTTTCAAAGTTTATTGTTCAAAACATAAAGACATACGAAAAGCAAAACAAAACAAGAGCAATTACTCCGACTAAAGGAGATTGGTATGACGCCTTCGCCTTCCAATTGCCGAGCCCACGATCCGAGTCAAGATCCATTTGTTGATGTCGACGCCACCGCCGTTGTCTTCTATAGCATGGATTCCACTGGCCGATGAAAGGAAGCACGTCATGCGGCGATCATCTCCTGACCTTGATGGTGAAGCCTAAACCGCCTTGTCAAATTTGAAAGGAAGATCGTGAGCTATCCCCAAATAGTACTACCTCCTTCTTCAACAAGAGCTCGAGCATCTTCGCTGATGCCATCCTAGGCGGAGCTTGTGTAACTTCAGAGCAACAGGGAGTCGGCAGCATAACTCGGGTATTGTTTCAAAAGCTTGACAGAGTCTCAAAGAATCGCCCATCTCAAGATAACTAACGATCGCAGATGATCGATCATATACTCTTCTTCACCACATCGTGACAACCTTCCTTTCACCGGGTACTTCGATGCAAGGTGAGGTAATCGCCCCATGTATCCAAGGGCGTCCGAGTAGGCAAGAGTAAGGCGGATGTCCATGACAAAGAAAGTTGAATCAAAAGTCCGGAACCGACTTTAATGGGCAGGAGTTTCCAAGCAATCGTCTAGAACCATCAAAAGCTCTCACAATAATGTCACCGGTCTCGAACCAACCTTCGACATCGAGTCGATCAAAAGCGCCTTCGTAGGATATTCAGCGTGACCGTGATCAACCAAAACATGAGATAATGTAATGCCCTTGCATTCAACAGATGTGGCTTTGTTGTGTTCTTTCCTAAGGAGTCAAATCAATCGAGAAGTTTAGGTCGTTGTTGGCCGTGCTAGCAATACAAACTTCAAATTGATCAAGAGTAGTTCTTGCATGTGAGCATTCTTCGTAAATTTCACCAAGGCGTTAGTACGAGCCTTAGAGCACAAGAGCAGTAGCAAGCATGGAGATCTTGGATGAGTCCGTCCCAATTGTTCCACAACATTGTAGTCACTCTTCTTGATAATCTTCTAATTCTCCATTTCTTGTTCGAGGTGTCTTCAGAGCTTCCTTGGTACTTCCGTCAAGATGAGTCACCGGTTCTTTCCTCTAACTGGGGAGTGGGTTGAATAGTCGGAATGCGAGCTGGAGTCGCAGTTGTCTTGGAGGAGAGATTGAGAAAACACTCTTCCGGCTCGTCACCCATCGATCCGTGATGTTGTCAATGTCGAATGGTAGCTTCAAGTAAGGTCTTCAATGGTCAGAGGGTCTTGCTTGACACCATGATAGTAAACATCAGCTCCATAATTCCAAGGAATAGCCTTGTCAAAGGAATAAGGAACTGGTCTGAGAGGTAATGATGAGAGGCGCCACTCTAGGCACAGGATCAGCAGAGGAAATCCTTATTGTGTTAACATCAGCATAGTCTTCTGGGAAATCGTCACCCCATCCGGTCGCCTTAACATCTTCAATAGGAATCTTGTAGCTCTCAGGAACGGTGTACTTCACCATGTAATCATACTTTCCACTTGGCTGCCCCAAGGTATCCCATACAGGTGGTGTAGTTTCATTCACATCTTCGATCTTCAGTTTAGACATTTCTTCACACAGCTTCTTCACGGGTGGTTTCAGAAATAGTATCTCACGGTTATCCATCATGCACTGAACACGTCTTCTCAACCAAGGGCAGCCATCAGGCGCGGATGGGCACCAACGACAATCCTCTGGGCATCCTGGATTGACACCGGCCTGCAGCAAGTTCCTCTTAACAGTCATCAGAGGAATGGTCAAGTCATCTATGAAAATGTAAGTATCGCCACCAACAAAGATTGGAACTCTTGTCATGGTTAGGCATAGAGCGTTGATCACATTCGAGTCTCAACAGAGGATCAAACTCAATCTGCTTAGCTTCAATCATATCTTGAATCTTGTTCTTCGTGAGCCCAACAATCATCAAGACTATGTCCCGGCTATGGAATGGTAAGCACACTTAGCATTTGGATTGTATCTGAGAAGAAGTATTGACATTTGAGGAGGATCCTCAAGGTTATCACCGCTCAACATGTGTTGCAAGGCTCATGACAATGGCATGTTGATCTCAGAACTGCCTCGTGGCGCTCGCCACGCTGTCTCGCCGAGGTTGGCCGATGTAGGATGAGATCACAACCGCCCCTACGTATTGAGCGGTCGGTCTTGGCTCGGCCGACCATACACAAGATTAGTCTCTTTCTTACCACCAAAAGATCTCTTTGCAAGATTTGAAGATGACTCTACATGAATCTTCCCACTTGATACCACTTCAATGCGTCACAAGATTAGCTCGGTGAATCCGGTCAAGAATTTCCAATCGATGATCAAGAATGGGCCTGTTCCCATAAACATATCAACCAACTCCCTATGGACAAGGGTGGTTGAACTCACCGCTAAATCTCTCCATTTCTGAGCATACTCCTTAAACTTCTCATCACGACCCATAGACATGCTTTGTAGTTGCATGCGAGTGGGTGTCAACTCAGCATTGTACTCATACTGTCTGTAGAAAGCATCTTCCAAATCACTCCAAGTACGGATACAGTCCTTCTCTAGCTGATAATACCATTCCAACTGGGTTCCGGACAAACTCTCTTGAAAATAGTGCATCCACAACTTTCTGTCATCAGTGTGGGGGTTGATCTTCTGGACATAAGACTTCAAATGCAGCTTAGGGCAAGACATGCCATCATACTTGGCAAAAGTAGGAACTTTGAACTTGGGAGGGATCACAACACCAGGAACAAGACTCAGATCATCAAAATTCAGCCCGGACATCTTTAGGTTTTCCACAACATTCAGACGGTCTTCAAGTTGCTTGTACTTGTCATCTTCCTCAGAGTATTGGCCATTATCATAGTCTTTTTCAGGCTCATGTTGGCTGCCTTCGTCATCACCCTTGTTACTTTGCTCATCTTCCTTCTTGAAACTTCCTTCCGAGAGCTCAATTCGACTGACCCTCTTAGGACCACCTTTGTAGCGTCTGCCCATGTTGAGGAGACCAACGACCTTCTTCTTCCTGTTGATGAGCTTCTTCAGATCCTCTTGGCCTTGGACCAAACTAGTGAACATCAAACCGAGCATTCGAGCTTGAGATCTTTGATTCTGTTCAAGAGCCATTTCGCTAAAATAAATAGCGAGCAAATGAGAAAACCAATCTCCAATGTACCTGTGATGCAATGTTATGCCATGATATGCAATGTTTATGCGAATGCAATGCAATGTTTTCAAGGACCTTAGAGATTTAAATTTGTTAAACAAGCAAGAACAAACATTTATTAGTACTCTTTTATTATTCTTTTTCTTTTTAAGTACAAGAGATAGTTCAAAACAATAATAAAGGAAAACATAAAATCCTAAAGCTCTAAGTCTCCCATGGGCGCTTCCTCTGGTGCCGAGGTAGGTGATGCTTCGCTCCTCGCCAAGTAGCTTGGTCAACTCTAGCACTTTCTTCTCACTTGCATAGCATTGAGCTTCAAAGGTATCCCTTTCTTCTTTAAGCTGAATCCAGGATCTCTTCAAGTCTTCAAAATCAGTAGGCACGTCACCTATAGCAACAGGTTCCATAATTACTGGTAGAACAAGCGTGAATGGCATCATGAGGTTTTGAGCTCGAGCTCGCACCCATTTGAGGTAAGGTTCCCAAGGAATGGGATTTTGGTGCCCCAAGGTCTTGGTATCGCCTTTTACCATGCCCCAAGCGTGTATGAACCTTCGTCGGTAATTCTGGAGATCGTGGTTGTAGTCGAACACAACATCTTGGAGAAGCATATCATGAGGACCATCTTTTCGAGCAAAACCAAACTGTCGTAGAGCTAGAGAAGGGTTGTAAGTGATACCTCCCCTTATGCCAAGGAGTGGTACATTAGGGAATTCTCCACAATGTTCAATGAAGGTGAAGTCCTTTTGAGAGAAAAGACTCCAACGGATATCTGAATGAGAGAGTGACATTAGCCTTTGAGACCATCTCAACCTTTGTTCGCTCTTCAAACTCGATGGAGGAAGGTGCTAAATAAACCACCGGAAAGTAACGGTATACAACACATGAGAGTTCCTTGTCTCTTAGTAGTACGAGTGTGGAGAATGTAGGATGTCTCCAAGTAAAGTAGGCAGGATCGGGTAAGAAACAATTTGATGGCGTTGATATCTATGAATTGATCCGAGTTAGGAAATAGAACCAAACCATAAATTAGCAAGGCCACAATGTCTTCGAATGCATGGAAACTCATAACTTGAGGAATTCTCGGCTTTCTTAATTAGGAACTTAGAAAGTAAACCCTTAACTCCGCTTCTTGTTTCCCAATTGGCTTCAACGTCGAGCGCTTTAGGTGTAATGTCGATGCGATGTTCGTATCTAGGAACCTTTTCTAAACCGGTGAATGGCATTTGGTCAAGAACAGTATCCCAAGTAGCTTAGAGAACTCTTCCAAGGTAGGAACTAACTCGATAACTGGGAATGTAAAGCAATGGTGTTTCGGTCAAGAACTGAATAGACATGCATCATATCTTCTTCAAAACCGAGATAACCAAATCAAGTAGATAACCATGTCTTTGATGAACCGAGCATCGGGAATTTCAAACCAATTTTTGAGCTGGAAGGTATACCCATGAAGTTGATTGATAGTCTTTCTAGAAGCCATAATACCCTACAAAACAGAGCAAAGATAAATCCCTAGGTCCTTGAAATAGTTAGAAATGATATGCGATGCAAATGATGTCATGATGTCATGTTTGGCACACACAAGCAATTCACACAATGAGCCTAGGTTTAAGGCTTGCATGAGGTATAGGTGATTACCCCACCAAAAGTTTGAGTTGGTTCATCCTGTCCTATAATAGTAACCGGGTTCTAGGAATCTCACATCATCGATCTTTCTCGTAGGCGTTTATCTCAATACGACTGCCAAGTGGTCGATCGAAAATATCCCAAAAGTCTGATCTCAACGAGCGTAGCATCGAGTATCAACCAACCTTAGTCTGCACCAAAGCCGGCCATCTCACTACCTTCTAATGGCCAAGATGGGTCAATTAAGGTTCTAAAAGTTTAGTTAGCGCTTAATGACACCACGCAGAAGCCAAATACTACCTTCAACTTGGGAATGAAGAGTATCGGGACAACCAAAGTGTCACGCTAACGTAGCAATCATGTTGACCGTTTAGTTATACGTCTAGCGGTCGCGATGATTTATTGCTACTTACCTAAAAGGAAACCCGGATCCGGGTGTAGGATCCCCCAACAATATAATACCCAAGCAACCCTTAAAAGTAAAGCATACAAATCAAACAGAAAACAGTAAAGGTGATCTAAAAATTCCTAAGGTATTCTCTCTTTTATTTCCCCAGCAGAGTCGCCAGTTCTGTAACACGGTGAACTGACTTTGTGGATTTTTGTATCGCAAATGTGCGGATAGCAAGAGTCGCCACCGACTTTTATTTTTATCCATTTAAGGGAAGGTAAAAGTACGTAAAAGGCCTTCGCTTAGATTCTCGAGTAAGGGAGAATGGTTATGAAAAGGGAAGGTATTAGAACCCCTTTCCATCCGCAGTTTATTCTACGGGCTCTTAGTTGCTCTAGATCACTTTAAAATTATGCTTTCTGTGTTTGACAAAAATGTTTTGAAAAAGGCATTTCGCTTGACTTTGTAATGACTCATGTAGGAGTGTATACAAAGTGTTCTAAATGTTTCGCTTTGAAAAGAGTTTGAACTTTGAAAGAGTGTGTGGTGTGAAAAGCATTTGAGAGCAAGCAACTAAAAGACTTATTACCCACTTAATTGGTCGTTGCTTCTACGCTCCTTTAGAATAGCGCCAGCCGCACCATTAGTTGGTAGGTAGCTCCATTCGCTGGATGTAATCGGACATTCGAAGGGACATCGGATGGTCATCGAAGGCAACTCAGGAAGTATCCTAGCACATCCGGCGGACTATCATCATTTTTCGTAGGCGACAATCGAGGGTCAAGATCATGTATTCGGAGGCGACATCGTGGGTCTTATGATCTTTGTATCGAAGGGACTATGATGATTTTTTTAAGGCAACTAGAATACCTCACGCTCGAGGGACTGACCATTTGAATTGAAGGCAACGAGAGAGAATTACCCTAGGGGTGCATGTGGAAAGAGTGTGTTGAATCGAGTATTTTATCTTGCAAATTAGTGAGCTATGTTCGTTGTTATCTTGCCATACACGCCTAGTTACTAGCAATTTATAGGTGCGAAATTAAAATGCGAATGTAAAGATGCGAAAGATAAATCCTACGCTATTACATGGCTTTGGGGCAGATACATAATTTAAAATGTGGAAAATAAAGTCCTAATTTAAACTATTACATCCCATATACAGTTACATTATTAGAAAAAATAAAATGATAAAGAGAAAATCGTCTGAATCGGATCAACCTGCAAGGGAGTGAGAAATCTGAAAATGCGATATGAATCGAACAAGAGGAAAAATGTTAGAAAAATGTGAATTTTAAAATAAGAAAAATATATTATGCTGAAAATAATATAAATATGTTAAAATAAATTTTTGGGATTTTTTGGATGTATTTTAATAATTAAAAATGAATTAAAAGTGATTTAAATGCAAAATTATGAACAAAAATAAATATGCATGCAAAATTATATTTTTCAATTTTATAAATTAAATAAAGATTTTATGAAAATAATGTAAAAGAAAAATAATTTTGGTGATTTTTAATGCGTAAATAAAATATGAAAAGAATTGAAATAAAATGCAAAATATTAAAATAATTAGAAAATAGAAAATAATGCAAGTTTGGGAAAAGAATGCAAAACTGGTCCTGATGAGGATCGAACTCATGACCCTGGAGCGAAATCTTAAGTCCACATGCCTTGACCAACTGTATAGCGTGTTTCACTTAGAAACAGAGTGAGTGGAAGAAACACGCCGCCTTCGTTGCTTCGCTCGCCAGACTTCATCTCCTACCTTTTGAATTTTTGAAAGATAGCGTCGGCTCTTGTTCGACGCTACAGGCCCTGGCAAATTCAAAAACACAGCATACATAATATAAATAACATCTAAGACCATGGTTCGATTGGAAACATCGTTCCGAATGCAATGGTACTGGTCTTGAGGTCCAATTTTTCCTATTTTGTGAAACCCTAAAACGGCACAGGAAACCCTAACAATGGCAATACGTGTTCCTGGCCATGGAAATTCGATTAAAGCACCCAGAAAGTTTGCAAACACCTCACTGATCACAAAAACAAACACCAATCACGTTAGTAATGCATGAATGAAAGAATACGATTTTTGAAATTTCAAGAACAAACCAATTTCGGTTTTCACGATTCTTGATGTTTTTTGGCAAAGTAAAGGTCTGGAATGCTTCCAGGGATGTCAAGGAATATGTTTGAATCCTCAAAATCGTTTGAAACCAGCTGGATCGATGGCTGCTAGTTGCTTCAAGTGCACAAAATTTTTGACTTTAGGTTAGGGTTCTTGAGCCAATTTTTCTGTGTTCTCTTGATAGGTATGCATCATATATTTATATTGGATGGATTTGGAATGGTTTTGGGAAAGAATCAATCAACATTCAATGTAAATCAAATTTGATTTTTGTACAAAATCAAATTTTCAAAATTTGATTAATTTCCAATCCAATCTTGCCATATTGATCAAATTTCAAAATTTGCTGGCCTTTGTGAGTTACTTGAGTCTCAAGGAAAGAATAAAAAATCAATTTTGCAATTAATTTTGATTTTATACTTTATTTTTAAATTTAATTTGTATTTAAATGAATAAATTCCAAATTAAATAGAAAAATAAAATAAAAATTCATGGCATTGGGCTTGGATATTCCTAATTGTATGAGGAATAAGTTTGGATGAAGAAAAGCAAGCCCATTTGCAAAAATTTGATTTTTAGAAGTATCTCTTTTGTGCATTCCTTCAAAATCGCCCAACTTGTGAATGGTGTATCTTGCTCAATTTTCGATATTTTTGAGTGTTCTTGGACTTTTGGAAAGCTCTAAGAGTCCTCTAACCAACCGCTTTTTGTCTCATCTCAATTGAGTTTCCATGCTTAATATATCTTCAAAACAAAAGTTGACTTTTGTTGACTTTGAAAATGACCGTAATGTTTTGAGCCATACCTCTCAAATGAAGCATTTTTGACATTCTTGTGAGACATGAAGTTGTAGAGAATTGAATTTCCTTCAAAACAAGAGGTGGTGGAAAAATTTCGAGAAAGTATGAGAAAGTTATGATCAACAAAGTTCTTGACTTTTCACCTGAAACCCTAATTTAGAAAGTTTGACTTTTGAGCAAATCTTGAGTTTTCTTGATGAATCATGATCAACCCTTGATCAAATGATGAATGTAACTTCAAAATGAGGATGTTGACCAAAATTATGAAGTTTGATCAGTATGTTGACCACGCTTGACTTTTTGTCCAATACAACCGATTTTCAACCATCCGAGCAATTTCGAGGAAACTTGATCCTGAAGCTTGAAACTTGACATGGAGAATCTTGAAGCATATGAGGAGGCATGAAGACCATGGAGATGTTGGAAGTCCATTTTGATCTCGAGAGATACCAAACCCTAGTTTGGGTTGATTGTCTAGGAGAGAGTTTGTCTGATCAACTCTTGAGGAATCCTTGAGTAGGGATGTATGAAATGTTTTGAGTAGATGGAGGGCAAATTTTGGGGTATGACACCCGATCAAAACCCTAATTGGTCGATCCTCGATTGATTTATGAAAAAATTTGGATATCTGATGATCAGAGGTTGATGATTTGATCAAGATAGATCAAATGAGGTGAGAAAAACTCAAACCCTAATTGGTTGCCTCTTGAATCAGATGAAACTCTGATGAAACCCTAATTTTGACATGTGAATGCTATACCCGATTAATTCTATCTGAATTGTTAGTGATGCAATGATGCAAATGTAAGGTGGTATATTAGGTCAAAAATTGGGGTATGACACAATCTAAATAGCATAGCTCTATAAGCCATCCTCACCAATTCCTGAGCAACTAATCACTTCAATCTAAAATCATCAAAGTAAGGGTGAGATTTCATCAACAATTAAAAAATGCATTATATGTTTCTCTAAAACAATAAAACAATCAATTCATTATTCCACCCTCATTAGTATATTCAGATTCTCGTTCACCAATACAGATC